>CM060378.1:72747260-73189427 GCA_030545235.1 Helianthus tuberosus
CCTCCTACTCCTGCTGTGCACTCTATTGTCAAGCAAGAGATGGATCCTATCACTGAGACAGTGTCTGCTATTAAAAGTGATAACATGTTGTATACTTTGGTCGACGATAGTAAAATATATTCAAACAAAGATTTTCCAATTAAAAATGTCAATCAATCTCTGATTTATAAAGTGTTTGAAGATACTACCTGTAAGTTTTTGGGAAAAGCGATCCCGAGAGTTTATGTAACTCAGTGCGATCCTATTCCAAAAGCTGAAATTAGGAAACAATTTGGAAACAAACGATTCCCGACAAAGCAACAACCTATCCCTTTTAAAGGCAAACAGAAGGAATAGCGAGCTTCAAAACCTAAGGTCTCACTGTGACAACTCGTATTTCAGGACCTTTCGTTGTACCTTGACGTAACCTGTATGTACGTTATGTGATTAACTAATGTGATTATCTGCAATAGAATGTATTGTGTTGAATATGTTATGTGTTATGAAATTGTAATGTGAATATGTATTCTTTCGTTGCACAACATAAACCTAGTCGCACAAGAGGTGGCGGATTGCACAAACTTGGTTATGCCATACACTTCACCTCTTGTCACTATATCTCGGCCCACTCTTCTTGAATCGAGACCAAAGGGCAACCCAATGATAGGTTCGTCCCATTCCACTTATGCGCATATCAGCAGGGGAATTGTGTATACCCCTCATAATTTAGAAAACAAGAAACTCACATCAAACCCTAACTCTCTCTAACTCTCTCCTTCTCCTCTCTTCCTCTTGGTCGACAGTTGTTCATCCATTCAGAGTTCCCATCTCGGTTGAAGTTAATCTCACTTGTACACCTCCGGTTAGTGTTCATAGTCATGGTTTGATATCGTTCTATTATGTGATTGTTAGGGTTTCATGCTAGTAAACATGTTGCTACAACTATAATCATGATTTGAATCCATGTGCTTGATCCCGGTATATATGTACATGTGATGAGGTGTGATCGAATCAATAGTCTAGGGTTGGTTGTTGTTCACTGAATCAAATGTTTGATTATTCGGCTATTATGAATTGTATTAGGATGATTAATTATGTTGCCATGTTAGTGTGTATGTTAGTAATAGGAATCATCGACCTGTTAATGTGATTGAAGGTTTTGATAAGTTGTTGTTCATGACTATGATTAATTAGGGTTTATGTGAATTAGTTGTATCAATCTTGTTTTGATCGAATAAAGGCATTATTGGAACCTGTTAGTATAGATTGAGTAAAAATATAAATTTAGGAAACCGATTTGCTAAAATTACGGGATCTTGTAACTGATTTCATAAAGTTTCCAAACACACAAGTCAACCGCACAAGCTTATGGGATCGCACAAGATCCACCCTTGATCACACAAGGGTTGGACCGCACAATACAGTCTCACAAGCTAGAGTGCAACGGATTAGAGCACAGGGTACAAATAGGTTATGCATGATCGCACAAGATTTGTGGATCGCACAAGACAGTGCCGATCGCACAAGCCTTGGGCCACACACAACCGTTTAAACCTTATTATGACTTTGGGCCTTAAAGCCCAAAGCTCAATCGCACAAGTCCATTTGGACCGCACAAGATTAATTGGTTGTTTTATTGTTTGGGCTAAATGGGTATTGGGTTGCATGCTTTGGGCCGGGTATGTTTCTGAGTCGTACAACCCGTTGTGAGTCGCATAAGGTTGTGCTGGACACACGACAGGTTGGGCCGGTTATCTTTTGGGCTTCATCTTTTGGATCGCACAAGAGGATTGGGCTTGCACAACCATAACAGTCCAATCACTCAAAGTCACACAAGTTTGGGTTATGCCTATGTGAATTGTATGCCACTGATATATGATCGATGTGTTTGCCATGCTCGTGATGTGTTATAACTTGTTAGCTTATGTGTAAACCTGCGTGCACTACTTGAACCTAGACCTGACTTGTATGGTAACCATGTTAGGACGTGGTTGACCACTAGCAGCTTGATTGACCTCTTTGTGTATCTGCCAAGCAAATCGAGGTGAGTTCACACTTTCTACAAGGCATGGGATTCCCGGTGGTTAGGGAATGGGTAAAGAAACTAATAGAACCTGCATATTCTCCTTGGGTAGAATATGTACCTCCGCTCCTCCATAGGAAGGACGACAACACTGAACCTGCGTAATCTCCTGGGGTAGATTACGTACCTCCGCTCCTCCATAAGAAGGACGACAACATTAAACTTACTACACAAAACTCTATCATGAAGTCCCTCATTTTTATATCGACTTAATCGCCGGGCCAATGGCGAGCGGGTCATTAGTTAATGGGCACTTAGTCAATGATGATAGACATTGACGTAGGGCACAACTTATTGTTCGTCAGCTGTCGATATGGTAACGGTCTAGTGGCTCACATGGGGAAGCCCCCACTGATTATGGGCATGGTTTGGGAAACAAGATACCGGTTAACTCGTGGTTTACGAAACAACTTATGGTTTTCAAAACGAACTGGTAAAACTAAACAACCAACTGTGAACTCGCTCAACTTTGTTGTTGATTCATTGTTACATGCCTTGTAGGCCTTTAGGTGCATATCATTGGAACTTGCTGTCTGGGAAGCTGGAGTGGTCATGGGTCGAGACAAATGGAAACACAAAACAAGACTAATGACTTTTACATGTGGTTTATAAACACTTAACGAATGATTTATGCTTCCGCTGTACACTGTGAATTATAATGTAACGTTGTAACATTTTATGTAACAAATGAAATCTTTATTTAAATATAACTATGAGTTCAATGTGATTGGTGGCTAGATCATGGTACGTCACACGCCCCGCGGTAATTCAGCATGTGGTATTTTGGGGGTGTGACAGATTGGTATCAGAGCCATTGGTTATAGTGAACTTGGTTTTAAAAAGGGGGAAAAAGTTTTTGTAAAACCAGACTATAACCGAACAGTTCTGAAAACGTGATTACGACCATGACACTCAGCTCCAGATTGCAAGGTTCGTCTCTTGTATACTCATTATACTGCCTGACTAGTGAACACTTACGTATGTTATTGCATGTGATTGCACGTTTAGCACAACAATATGAATTAGTGTATTACTTCCATGTGTTACGTTACTGGTAGGGTGGTATTTCCCTAAACCCTCATGACTTACGCTTTGTGATGCTCTTTGGTTGCTACTTGAGTATGAGGAACCATTTGACATGAGTTAAGAGGAGCTGAGATGAGCACGCAAATCACAATATTATTGTGGGTGCACACATAATAATAATGTGGGGTGCATGCGACTCCCAGGGAGCCTTAACAAGTGGAAAATGGGTTCCATTCCGTTATTTGATCAATGTGAAACATAACAAACCTATAGGGGTCATAGCAGTGATTGTCCCCTACTTGAACATGAACTTTTCATTCATCTCTGGATCCTTTTGAATCTCAATGCTATCGAGTATTACCTACACACCCATCTGAAAGCCTAGCGAACTGTGTAGAATGTTAGGTCCTTATATGAGCGTCTCTGAGATGGATGTCTCCGCGTCAAATGACTGGTCTATACCTTCCTCGCCTAGCTTTGTTTGCTAGAATCTAGCGCGATAACGTCTTAGACTCCGAAGTGCGATCACTTCTGCAACGCTCTGGAGGCATATCGTGTAATACCCAGCCAACTTGCAACATCAATGGATAGGAGGATGAGCGTAGTACTTTACCGACCACAGTACTATGACGACCCTGATTACCAGCAACGAGTACCAGCGAATTTGTCTCAAGCGAATTCTTAACCCTAGTCAGCGGCTTATGGGAGCCAACTCCTACGAATTAATCGGGACATAAGCGATGACAACCGACCATGGTGCGAAAATGTGTAACGGCCAACACGATGAATAACGCCATAAGACGTGGCGTGAAATTGAAAAGATGGACTTTGACGGTGAAGAATTGTAAGGGCTTCATTTCGAGTAACGACATTGGGAGCAGCAGTCACAGCAACAACAAGGTGTTTGTAACCCTAGCCGACAGTATGGAAATAAAGGTGCCTACAGCATGGATTGGCAATGGTTAAGCTAAGAGGACAATGACTAAAGGAACAACGATAATATTTGAAATCCTTGTTGTGACACCTGTGTCACTCCAACCATCAAACAAATGCCAAACCAATGAAATATTGTATTTCATACTTGGGATTTGTAAAAATATGTGTATCGTTTGCACATAACAATTCTTGTTCGATTTCAAACTCTATATCACTTTCTGGAAGGTTATACACGCACTGATGCGTAAATATAACCAGTTTAATGTAACGAACACTCCGGAAGAGTGAAATAGGCTTAACATACCTTAAATAACCTTTACTTAACTTAGAAATAAGTTTTGAAGGCTTTGGTATGGCAAAATCAAGTTAATTCGCTTACAGGGACTAAAGTTGACAAACTGCGAAAGTATGCCAATTTGAACTGTAACAGACATTCTGGAACATGACCATAAGTTAAACATACCATAAATATCCTTTACATAGCTTAGAAATAGGCTTTGAGGGGTTCGGTATGCTAAAATAAACTTTTGGGTCATTCAGGGACTAAAAGTGTCAAAAGGTGCACAAGTTTGCACTTTTGCGCATAACTTACGTTCTGAATACATCCGGACATATAAAAATTTATGTAAGCATGACTATATTATGATTTAGTGTTTGGCTTAAGAAAAATCCATTCGTCGCATCATTTGGATCGTTTTTCGTGCTTATGCGCATTCCGTCGTAATTAAGCGAACATCGCGTTCGTATGACCAAACGAGCCAACATCCGGCATATTTTTTAGCATGTTTCATGTCCACAATGTTTAGGCATCATTTTAGGGCCTTAAAGTTGGCTTTACGGGCCTTAGAAGTGTCAGAAATGGCCTTAAACACGTGCAGGGACTGAAACTATCATTCTGCAAACTTATTTCTGATCTGTGCAGGCCAGGCGGCCCGCCTCAGTTTCTGTACATCCCCACGCGGCCCGCGTCCGACTATCAGACCAGATTAACTGCATTTAACAGCAGGTTCCAGCTGTTTTAACCACACCCACACATTCTCAATTGCTTAGTCAGCTGATAAGGACCATTTTTAGCTACCATAAGGTTCCAACACTTGTACGGATCCGATTAAGGCACGATATTCGACAAGCGATCTTAACGGTTCGGGTATTCCTATAAATACCCATCCACCCCATTGCAAAACTTACAAGAATTCTGATTTGAGGAGCTCTAAGTTGAAACCATTGTTTCATACCTGAGCTACTTGGATCGGGATTAGCATTCGGGGACCCTTCGTAAGTATTCTTTCGTTCTTTTCTTTCTTTTATTGATTTTCGAGTCAGAAAGTCAAACTTTGTTTGACTTTCAGCGTTGACCAGCTTATGGTCAATGCGAAGTTCATTTGAACTTCGCAACGTGAGTGTAATCACGTTGGTTATAGTCCCTTGGGACTATGCCTACTGATTACCACGTTGTCTAGGGTCGTAGGGTAAGCGATCTAATAAATCGCTTATACCTCGAACCCGACCCATGTGGTCGATCATTAGGATCCGACCAAATACATTAGGTGACCATAGTATATAGGGAATAACCTTCCGAGGTTATACCTTATGGTCGCTTCGTTAAGTAGTTGTATGATAGGTAGTTTATATGCCTTAGGTAAATTACCAGAATACCCTTTTCATGTATAATTGGTAATTAAGCATATGTAACCTAAACTTTTGTCACATAACTGATTATGTAACATGTTTAGGCATATAACACTTGTCATAGGACTAGTTAAGCGGTCCGAACGCGTTTCACGCGAACGACGCGTTAAAGTAGCATAAGCTACCTAAACGGGTCGTAAGCCCTTAGATTAAGGTTTCATTTAGTATGTAGGCTTTGTTAAACCATATGACACGAGTCTCTATACTCGTTTGGTTTACAAACCCTCATTCTATCAGATCTTCTGATTTAGGTCCGGTTTATTAACATAGTTACCTATATTAGGTGCCGTTTGATATCCGTGATCTCTAGCATTGTTTGGTTGTTACTCAAGTACTACTAAGCAATCTCAAGTGAGTACATAGACCCCTCTTTTACTGTTTTCCAAACATTTTGGGGTGAAACACATGTGCCTACTTGTTACATTCATGCTTTCCCGTTTTCACATCATATACCTGCTATGTTCGTTAGTACATTATAGTACATAATTTCATTACATTTCATGCTATGTATGTCACACCCCCAAAATCCACCATGCGGGGTATCACCGCTTGGAGACGTGACATGACCAGGATCGAGCCACCAATCATACTGAACAACGTACTTAAGTAGATAAAGACAATCACAATACGATTGGTGACCAAAAGCTAGTTAACCAAGTTTTTAATTTAGACAGCGGAAGCATAAACGTAAAGTTCAAAACATAAGTTCGCAGTTCATAAGTTTAAAGTCCAACACATAGGTTTAATAAGTTCATAATGTTTTAAACATTAAACACTGGACATAGCCGTCCGCACACCACAACGACTCCTTCCTCGTGCAAGCTCCAAATGATTAGCGACCTGTAAGGCATGTAACAACGAGTCAACAACAAAGTTGAGTGAATTCACAGTTGGTTGTTTAGTTATAGCATTCGTTTCGTAAATCATCTGTTCGTTTTGAAAACCATGTATCGTATAAGTTTGCATCGCGGTCTTTCTGACATGTTTGCGAAGATTAGTGGGGGTTTCCCATGTGTTACTAGACCACGCGTATCGACTGCTACGAAAATATAAGAGGTGCCCTAAGTCAATGTCTATCAGCATTGACCCTTTGCCCATAGTCCATTAGTACACGCCCGTCCGACTGGCACGGTGTGAGGTTTGTTAAACCTAATAGCGCTATTAACTAATGACCCGCTCGCCATAGGCCTCGGCGGTTAAGTCGATAAATGAGGGACTTAAAGTGATAGAGTTGATGGTGTTATGATCGTGTACGTAGGTTTTACGTACGTGCCCTTCAATCCGAGGACAGTAGTAAGTATGAGTGTACGTAGGTTTTACGTACGTGCCCTTCAATCCGAGGACAGTAAAAAGTAATTTAATAGTAATGATAGTACAAGTAGTTATTTAATCCCATTCCCAACCCCTGGGAATCCCATGCCTTAGAAAGAGTGTGAACTCACCTTGGTTGCTCGGTTTGACTCTCAAATATAGCTAATAGTCGAGGTCGGTCAATCACGTCCTAGTATGATTACCACTTAGTTTATTAGTGATTTCAAATAGGACACAAAGTTCCTACACGTATCTATCACATAACATGCATCACTTTAACGGTTCATGCCCATATAACCTCCCCATCTATTCCCCACTCATAGACAAACATACAACATTGCACATAACACTTTTATTGACATATAACATGTTCTATCATTCTCGGATAACCTACTCGACATTTAGACACGCAAATCACTCCTTATGTCGTTTCAGCTTTATTAATCAAAACTGGACTGTTTTCGAGCATTTTAATAAAATAGTTACCCTTTTCCAAAAATTCTCAAATTTTTTACAGGATGTCATATATAATCCAAAATTTATTGTGTAAAAATTTCGGATCTCAGTTCATTACCAATTTTATATTAAAATTCTTTTACTCGACTGCAATCAGATTTGGTACTTTCCGATTGCAGTTTTACGGAAAAATTCACTAAAAATCAATCGTAAGTCGGATCGTCGAAATTCCAGTTGGAGGGTCACAGAAACAACCGTGAACATCTACAGTAAAAATTCCATGAGCTGATTCTGCTCAGGTTTTAAGTTTGGACTCTGATTACAACACACTTTTTCAGCAGAAATATTTCAGCTTTGAGCTGCTGTCTAAAAATAATACTTTAAAAATAGTAAACGACCTCGGAAAATTACGATTCCAGTTCCATTTATTCAGATATTCAAAATTACACAATTTAGACTCCAGAAATTAAATTTTTCGATTAAAGATGAACCCGTTACAGCCTGTTGAAGCAGGCTGGAAATTTCAATCAGCAAGCTGTTTATATGTAGAAGTGACTAAAAACGCATAAACAAAGACTCTAACCATGGTGTATCGAAGGATAAATGTTCAAACATCATGCATGCATTTACCAAACCCAAACTAACCAGATTTCATCTTCAAACAAACTTTTTATGTAGGGTTTTTATGCAGAATTTTATGTTCATATAATTTGTGTTTTAACTTGTATGAATCAAGAACATTTAAACTAAGCATAACAAGAACAAAATGGAACAAAGGTGTGAAGGGACATACCACTAGCACAAGGCTAGGATGGAATTCTTAGTGTAAGGATGATGGTGAGAAAAAGTATGGTGAAATGACTAGAATGAGCTCTCTTGATGTTCCTTCAACCTTGCAACCTCCTTGGATCCTCTTGAAGCTTGAATGAACTTGTTGTGGTGAAGAAGATGAAAATGGTTGAAGTGGTGATGGTGAAATCGGTTATGGAGAGAGGGGGACCGAAAATATGAGGAGGGAGGTGAAGGGTGGAGTGTATTGTTAGAGAAAAATGATGAGTTATCTTGGAACTTGAAGGATTCCTTACAAGCTTTGGCTAGTCTTACAAGTAATGCACAAGGTTTCAACCAATGGAGCCATGAGGCAAAAAGAACATGATTAAGGTGGGTCCCTTGGCTGGAAATCAGTTGGGGGGGGGGGGGGTAAAGTGTAGATTTTTGTTAGTTAATAGGTATTAAGTTAGAAGGTTAAGGGTATTTCCAAGTATAGTGGGTGTGTGACATGTTTCTATAGTGCGTAGGGATTTTGTGACCATAAATAATTAAGAAAGATAAAATAATATTTCTGAAAATATTTTAGTGTCCCGGAAAATGTCTGGTTGTTCGGTTACGTATCGTTCCGTTAAAGCGTTTAATTTCACCGTATAGCGTCTTATACATATATTTTTGTAACGAAATTTATTCCTAACACACAGGAAAATATACCGGACTATTTAGTAACTTTTCTGTATACTACTAGTATGCTAACACGCACATGTAAGTATAACACAGTAATCAGAGAGCAGTTAAATGATTCAGCACAATCATCAAGTACTTTTATTATCATTAATAAACTGTATGGTTACATGCAAATTTGAGGGTTGTCACATTCTCCCCCTGTTAAGAGAATTTCGTCCCGAAATTTAGTGCGTAGTTACTGAGGAAGCTAGTTAAGTTGCGGTGTTTACTCGTTTTCCTGGGGTGTCACATCATCCCCCCGTTGATTTGGAATTTCGTCCCGAAATTCTGCAGTAGCTTCAGCCTCAGTAGTGGTTGCACTCTTTCCGAACAACTGGGGATATTTGAGTTTCATTTGGTCTTCTCGTTCCCAGGTATACTCTGGGCCACGATGAGCATTCCAACGAACTCGGACCAGAGGTATCCTGGTATGCTTGAGGATCTTAACATCTCGATCCGTAATCTCTACAGGTTCCTCGACGAATCGCAGCTGGTCGTCGATAGTGAGTTCTTTCAGAGGAACTATGTGGGTCTCATCTGACAGACACTTCTTCAGATTCGACACATGGAAAACATTGTGAACTCCGCTGAGTTCTTCAGGTAGATTCAACCTGTAGGCGACTTTGCCAATTTTCTCAATGACTTCGAAGGGTCCGACATAACGCGGATTGAGTTTGCCTCGTTTGCTAAAGCGGACTACACCTTTCCAAGGTGAGACTTTGAGTAGCACTCGATCCCCAACCTGGAGCTCGAGTGGTTTTCTTCCCTTATCAGCATAACTTTTCTGACGGTCACGAGCTGCCGCCATTCGCTGTCGTATCTTAGCAATTCTCTCGGTGGTGTCTACCACATGTTCTGGGCCAGTGATTTGGCTGTCACCAACTTCTGCCCAACAGAGAGGTGATCGGCATTTGCGTCCGTATAATGCCTCAAACGGAGCGGCTTGGATGCTGGTGTGGTAGCTGTTGTTGTACGAAAACTCCACCAGCGGGAGGTGCCTTTCCCAGCCATTACCAAAATCGATTACACATGCCCTAAGCATGTCTTCAAGGGTTTGGATGGTGCGTTCAGATTGCCCATCCGTCTGCGGGTGATAAGTGGTGCGCATATCTAAACGTGAGCCAAAGGACTTGTGCATTGCTTGACACAGTTCAGAAGTAAAACGTGCGTCACGATCAGATATAATAGAGGTTGGCACTCCGTGCCTTGATACCACTTCCTTTAGATAAATGTCTGCAAGAGTAGAAAACTTATCCGTTTCTTTGATAGCCAGAAAATGTGCAAACTTGGTCAGTCGATCTACGATCACCCAAATGGTATCGTTTCCGCGTTGAGATCTGGGCAGGCCGGTCACGAAATCCATGGAAATTTTCTCCCATTTCCATTTCGGGATCTCCGGTTGTTGAAGTAGGCCTGATGGTTTCTGATATTCAGACTTGACTCTCGCACAAGTCAAGCACTTGCTGACGTAGGTTGCTATGTGGGCTTTCATGCTAGGCCACCAGTATGTGGTCTTTAAGTCGTGGTACATCTTATCCGAACCAGGATGTACTGAATAACGAGACTTATGTGCTTCATCCATCACAAGCTCGCGTAGGTTTCCATACAGTGGGACCCAGATGCGCCCTGTTACATAGTAAGCGCCGTCTTCCTTTTGTTCTAGTCGCTGCCTCGATCCTCGTAGGGACTCAGCCCTGATGTTCTCTGCTTTCAATGCTTCAACCTGAGCATCACGAATCTGTGCGGGAAGGTTAGATTGGATGGTAAGCTGTAGAGCACGTACACGCCTAGGTATGGTATCCTTTCGACTTAGGGCGTCGGCCACAACATTGGCTTTGCCCGGATGATACTTGATTGCGCATTCATAATCGTTCAAGAGCTCAACCCATCGGCGTTGACGCATGTTTAACTCCTTTTGTTTGAAGATATGCTCGAGACTCCTGTGATCGGTGTAAATGGTGCACTTGGTACCGTACAGGTAATGTCTCCATATCTTAAGAGCGAAAACAACTGCTCCTAGCACCAGATCGTGAGTAGTGTAGTTTCTTTCGTGAACTTTAAGTTGGCGCGATGCATAGGCAATGACCTTGTCACGTTGCATCAATACGCAACCAAGTCCTTGGATGGAAGCGTCGCAATAAACCACGAAATCATCGGTGCCTTCGGGCAATGAGAGGATAGGCGCACTACAAAGTCTATCCTTTAGATGTTGAAATGCGGACTCTTGTGCATCACCCCAACGATAGATGACGCCCTTCTGAGTCAGTGAAGTGAGAGGTTGCGCAATCTTGGAGAAATCTTTGATAAACCTTCTGTAATATCCTGCCAAACCCAAGAATTGGCGGATTTCTTTTGGTGTGCGGGGTGCAGGCCAGTTCTTGATTGAGTCAACCTTCGATGGAGCAACATGAATCCTATCCTTGTTTACCACATGGCCTAGAAAGTGGACTTCGCGAAGCCAGAAGTCACATTTTGAAAACTTGGCATACAATTGCTCTTTTCGAAGAAGTTCCAACATAAGTCGTAGATGCTGCTCGTGTTCCTCCTGACTCTTAGAATAGATCAGGATATCGTCGATGAACACAATAACGAACTTATCCAGGTAAGGCTTGCACACTCGGTTCATGAGATCCATGAAGACCGCTGGTGCATTCGTCAACCCGAATGGCATAACCAGAAACTCGTAATGGCCGTAACGAGTTCTGAATGCTGTTTTGGAGACGTCCTCATCTCGGACCCTCAGCTGATGGTATCCCGATCTCAAGTCAATCTTGGAGTAATAGCTCGACCCTTGCAACTGGTCGAACAAGTCGTCAATACGTGGAAGAGGATAACGATTCTTCACAGTCACCTTGTTGAGTTCGCGGTAGTCAATACACATCCTGAAGGTACCATCTTTCTTCTTTACGAACAAGACTGGAGCTCCCCAGGGCGAAGAGCTAGGACGAATAAAACCTTTTTCCAAGAGTTCTTATAGTTGTGTGGACAGTTCTTCGAGTTCTGATGGAGCTAGACGATATGGTGCTCGAGCTACTGGTGCTGCTCCAGGAGCTAGCTCGATTTGAAATTCAACTTGGCGGTGAGGCGGAAGACCAGGCAATTCCTCAGGAAATACCTCAGGAAAATCACGCACAATAGGAATGTCTTCAATTCTCTTCTCTTCCGTGAATGTGTTAGTGACGAGCGCTAGAATGGCAGTGTGGCCCTTTCGTAGACATTTCTGGGCCTTAAGGAAAGAGATGATGCCTTCGACAGCACCACTCTTGTCGCCACGAATCACAAGAGGGTCTTCACCAAATCGAGGAATGCGGATGATTTTCTCCTTGCAAACAATCTCCGCTTGATACCGAGATAGCCAATCCATTCCAATAACGACGTCGAAACTTCCCAGTGTGATAGGAACAAGATCGATAGGGAAAGTCTGACCAGCTAAGACGAGGTTACAACCTTTAACTACGTGTGTGGCTTCAAGACTTTTACCATTTGCTAGCTCTACCGCGTGTTTGGTGTTCAAAAGTGTTGGAGTGCGCTTAAGCATTTGGCTAACTTTTAAGGACACATAACTAGTATCGGCACCCGAATCGAATAAAACAGTAACAAAGAAGTCATCCAGAAGAAACTTACCCATCACAACGTTGGGATCGTTCCTTGCATCACCCTGACCAATCACGAAAGCACGACCTCTTGCTCCATTACCATTGTTGTTACCCCCGTTGTTACCTCCATTGTTGTTCCCGTTTCCCTGGTTGTTGTTGTTGTTCTGATTCTGGTTAAGCTGGGGACAGTTCTTCTTAAAGTGGCCTTCAGCGCCACACTGAAAGCATCCTTTATTTCCCTGCTGATGCTGCTGCTGGTGGTTCTGTGGGGCTTGTTGTTGTTGGCGATTCTGATTCGCAGGACGCGGGCTCCTGCAATCCCTAGCTTCATGACCCAACTTGTGACATCGCTGACAACGACCTTTGTTGCACTGACCACTATGGTGTTTGTTACAATTGTTGCACTTTGGGTGGTTTCCTCGATACCCACCCTGTCCTTGATTACCGGAGGATTGCTGACCCGGACTCTGGTAGTCGTCAATCCTTCGCTGCTGAGACTGACCCGAAGCAGAACCCTTACTGGAGTTTCCATCCCATTTTCGCTTGTTGTCGGTAAGTACATCAGAAGTAGTTGTAGCACTGATACGTTTGGGTAGCCTGTTTTGCTCCACCGCCTGGTCAGTGAGACGATGAGCCAACTTGATAATTTGCTGAATGGTACCCAGGTTGGCTAAAGTTACGTGACTTTGAATTGCTGGTACAAGGCCCTTGAGGTACAGCTCAATTCGTTTGATGGGAGGGTCCACCATAGTTGGACACAGGATGGCCAGCTCGTTTGACCTCTTAGTATACGCCTCAATCTTAGACCTCGTCATCTTCAGATTGTAAAATTCCACTTCTAGCTTGTGGATGTCATCCCGACTACAGTACTCCTCCTTGATCAGCTCTTTAAAACCATTCCAGGGTGTGGCATTAGCAACTGCCAGTCCTAGTAGTTGAACCTGTGCCTTCCACCAGGTTAACGCAGCTCCTTCAAGTGTTCCGGTAGCATATTTCACCCTACGGTCTTCGGGGCATTCGCACATCTCGAAAACTGACTCAAGCTTTTCAAACCAGTGAAGAAGGCCCACTGCTCCTTCGGTGCCACTGAAAGTAGTAGGTCGGCAGTCCATGAATGTTTTGAATGTGCACACAGGAGGCTGAGCATGTTGACCTCCTGCAGGGACAGCTGCGAGTGCCTCAGCAACTCGTTCGTTGATCACAGCCGTCAGCTGAGCTTGAGTTAGGTTCAAACGTCCACCCATGATCTTCACAACGAAATAACGTAGGTGAGAAAAGTGTCGCGAAAGTGCGTAAGTGTGGGACGATAGTGGAGAGTAAGCATGCAAGGTTCAAATAGCAATTACCATATTATCTAATGCACAGTGAGAACTATCTAACCGACAATATAACATAAATCATACCACTTATGGTGTCGAGTCTTGCACGTGGAGCGAAGCGTCGTTGTGGATCGTTGAGCACTGTACAGGTTATAGTCTGGTTTTATCAAAAAGCTTTTCCCTTTTCAAAACCAAGTTCACTATAACCAATGGCTCTGATACCAATCTGTCACACCCCAAAAATCCACCATGCGGGGTATCACCGCTTGGAGACGTGACATGACCAGGATCGAGCCACCAATCATACTGAACAACGTACTTAAGTAGATAAAGACAATCACAATACGATTGGTGACCAAAAGCTAGTTAACCAAGTTTTTAATTTAGACAGCGGAAGCATAAACGTAAAGTTCAAAACATAAGTTCGCAGTTCATAAGTTTAAAGTCCAACACATAGGTTTAATAAGTTCATAATGTTTTAAACATTAAACACTGGACATAGCCGTCCGCACACCACAACGACTCCTTCCTCGTGCAAGCTCCAAATGATTAGCGACCTGTAAGGCATGTAACAACGAGTCAACAACAAAGTTGAGTGAATTCACAGTTGGTTGTTTAGTTATAGCATTCGTTTCGTAAATCATCTGTTCGTTTTGAAAACCATGTATCGTATAAGTTTGCATCGCGGTCTTTCTGACATGTTTGCGAAGATTAGTGGGGGTTTCCCATGTGTTACTAGACCACGCGTATCGACTGCTACGAAAATATAAGAGGTGCCCTAAGTCAATGTCTATCAGCATTGACCCTTTGCCCATAGTCCATTAGTACACGCCCGTCCGACTGGCACGGTGTGAGGTTTGTTAAACCTAATAGCGCTATTAACTAATGACCCGCTCGCCATAGGCCTCGGCGATTAAGTCGATAAATGAGGGACTTAAAGTGATAGAGTTGATGGTGTTATGATCGTGTACGTAGGTTTTACGTACGTGCCCTTCAATCCGAGGACAGTAGTAAGTATGAGTGTACGTAGGTTTTACGTACGTGCCCTTCAATCCGAGGACAGTAAAAAGTAATTTAATAGTAATGATAGTACAAGTAGTTATTTAATCCCATTCCCAACCCCTGGGAATCCCATGCCTTAGAAAGAGTGTGAACTCACCTTGGTTGCTCGGTTTGACTCTCAAATATAGCTAATAGTCGAGGTCGGTCAATCACGTCCTAGTATGATTACCACTTAGTTTATTAGTGATTTCAAATAGGACACAAAGTTCCTACACGTATCTATCACATAACATGCATCACTTTAACGGTTCATGCCCATATAACCTCCCCATCTATTCCCCACTCATAGACAAACATACAACATTGCACATAACACTTTTATTGACATATAACATGTTCTATCATTCTCGGATAACCTACTCGACATTTAGACACGCAAATCACTCCTTATGTCGTTTCAGCTTTATTAATCAAAACTGGACTGTTTTCGAGCATTTTAATAAAATAGTTACCCTTTTCCAAAAATTCTCAAATTTTTTACAGGATGTCATATATAATCCAAAATTTATTGTGTAAAAATTTCGGATCTCAGTTCATTACCAATTTTATATAAAAATTCTTTTACTCGACTGCAATCAGATTTGGTACTTTCCGATTGCAGTTTTACGGAAAAATTCACTAAAAATCAATCGTAAGTCGGATCGTCGAAATTCCAGTTGGAGGGTCACAGAAACAACCGTGACCATCTACAGTAAAAATTCCATGAGCTGATTCTGCTCAGGTTTTAAGTTTGGACTCTGATTACAACACACTTTTTCAGCAGAAATATTTCAGCTTTGAGCTGCTGTCTAAAAATAATACTTTAAAAATAGTAAACGACCTCGGAAAATTACGATTCCAGTTCCATTTATTCAGATATTCAAAATTACACAATTTAGACTCCAGAAATTAAATTTTTCGATTAAAGATGAACCCGTTACAGCCTGTTGAAGCAGGCTGGAAATTTCAATCAGCAAGCTGTTTATATGTAGAAGTGACTAAAAACGCATAAACAAAGACTCTAACCATGGTGTATCGAAGGATAAATGTTCAAACATCATGCATGCATTTACCAAACCCAAACTAACCAGATTTCATCTTCAAACAAACTTTTTATGTAGGGTTTTTATGCAGAATTTTATGTTCATATAATTTGTGTTTTAACTTGTATGAATCAAGAACATTTAAACTAAGCATAACAAGAACAAAATGGAACAAAGGTGTGAAGGGACATACCACTAGCACAAGGCTAGGATGGAATTCTTAGTGTAAGGATGATGGTGAGAAAAAGTATGGTGAAATGACTAGAATGAGCTCTCTTGATGTTCCTTCAACCTTGCAACCTCCTTGGATCCTCTTGAAGCTTGAATGAACTTGTTGTGGTGAAGAAGATGAAAATGGTTGAAGTGGTGATGGTGAAATCGGTTATGGAGAGAGGGGGACCGAAAATATGAGGAGGGAGGTGAAGGGTGGAGTGTAATGTTAGAGAAAAATGATGAGTTATCTTGGAACTTGAAGGATTCCTTACAAGCTTTGGCTAGTCTTACAAGTAATGCACAAGGTTTCAACCAATGGAGCCATGAGGCAAAAAGAACATGATTAAGGTGGGTCCCTTGGCTGGAAATCGGTTAGGGGGGGGGGGGGTAACGTGTAGATTTTTGTTAGTTAATAGGTATTAAGTTAGAAGGTTAAGGGTATTTCCAAGTATAGTGGGTGTGTGACATGTTTCTATAGTGCGTAGGGATTTTGTGACCATAAATAATTAAGAAAGATAAAATAATATTTCTGAAAATATTTTAGTGTCCCGGAAAATGTCTGGTTGTTCGGTTACGTATCGTTCCGTTAAAGCGTTTAATTTCACCGTATAGCGTCTTATACATATATTTTTGTAACGAAATTTATTCCTAACACACAGGAAAAGATACCGGACTATTTAGTAACTTTTCTGTATACTACTAGTATGCTAACACGCACATGTAAGTATAACACAGTAATCAGAGAGCAGTTAAATGATTCAGCACAATCATCAAGTACTTTTATTATCATTAATAAACTGTATGGTTACATGCAAATTTGAGGGTTGTCACAATGTATGCCCATGGTGTGCGTACTTAGTACATCGTTTTACATTACATTTTATACTATGTATGTCCATTTAGTTCATACTTAGTACATTGTTTTACATTACATTTTGTTGCCTATGCTCATCCAGTATATGAACACATTATATTACATTTTGAACCGTTTATAACTATTTGACTATGTGAACCGTTTGTATCTGTGAACCGTTGGTATCTGTGAACCGTTTTTATCTGTGAACCGTTTGTAATCTATGAATCGTTTGTATCTGTGAATCGTTTGTATCTGTGAACCGTGTGAACCGTATTTGATCATACATAAACATTTCTACAATTGTTAAACATTACATCTTGATGGTTTGATTTGAGCAAGTGATTTAAGTAACGATGCGTGTGTAATATGATACAAGCATGGTGGATACGCCGCTGGTACTTCCTATATATAAGTGTCTGTATGGTATTACATGTCGTAACGTTATTTCAATCATTTCAATTTGAGACATATAACATTTTATACAAATAACATACTTTTCACAAGACATTGTTTTACAAACAACATATCTTATACAAACTCATTTTACATGGTTATTCATTTAACCATACATTATTCCCTTATTTATACATATCATCTGATCTTATCATTTTTCAAATGATTTACAAAACAAAGCAAATTACAAGGTTCATGACTAAACATTTTCTCAAACATAAGTCATGAAACCTATTTTCACAAAACCTATGTATCTCACAGGCATTTTTATGCTGACGTACCTATTTTCACATGTGTTTTTCAGGAGTTGTTGCATAAGATGATCAAGATACACATAGGCAGACTTGGGCTTTAGTGACAATAAAAGATGCAAGACTAGTTAATTATGTTGTATTTCTTTGTTTGTTAAGACATTGTAACACTTTTAATCAATAAAACGAAACTTCAATTGCCATGGATTTGAAACAATTAATTCTGTTACAACACTCCCCGATGTTTCCGCCACGTTTTGTATGTTCTACGTGGTCGGGGTGTGACAGAAAAGATGGTATCAGAGCCAATGGTTATAGGGAATTAGGTTATTAGTAATGCTTTGACCTAGTCTATAACCTTCTTAGGACCCTAACGCGAGTTTTCTTGCGTTTAGTCATAAAACAATACCGTCACCTATCCTTAGGCGACGACCACAACAAGAACATAAATTTCAAAACCGCTTTGAAAACTAATCATCTGTTCTAGGATGATTGATTACTAGGTTTTGAACCCCTTTTGAATTTTCAAACTCTTGCCAAAGTTTTGAGTCCTAAATAATGTGAACACGTGCAAACTGGAAGGGTGAATGCCTGTATTCTGGGTTTTCTGTCTAGGCAAGCACTTCGTATATATCTCATCAGACGCGAGACCAGTTGTGCTTACCTGGGAATTCTTGGGATGAGTGTTCACTTATAGGCGAGCATGTCTTCGCGATACATTATTTTTGACCTATTTACTTTGATTGATCACCGAGGTCGTTTGTTGCTTCGTAGTAACAAACAAATGACCACTATTCTTGCTTTCATCAGATTTGTTTCATCTCATTCTTTTCGTCTAATTCTCTCACTCGTTTCCTTTCACGTTTCCTTTTTTAGAATGCCTCCACGACGCGAAAATCCGGTATCTATTGAAGATCTGGCAGCTGTCATTACACAGCAAATAACTGCTGCAATCCCGACCATCGTTGCCCAATGTCACCAAGCTATCAACAACAATAATGCCCTCTGCAACTTCAAGACGTTCAACTCGGCCAAGCCATCAAAGTTTTCTGGGTCTCAAGGAGCGACAGCACTTCTGTAATGGTTCGAGAGTCTAGAGAGCACCTTCAGGCATGTACAATGTCCAAATGAGCGAAAGGTAGATTTCGCATCTAGTGTCTTTGAGAAACGAGCTTTGACGTGGTGGAACGGTGTGGTGAGAGATAGGGGTGCCGAAGTGGCACTGGCCCAAACTTGGGAAGAACTTCGCGCACTGATGATGAAGGAATTCTGTCCTCGTCACGAGATCAGGGCCTTGGAAAGAGAATTCGACGACCTTAAGCAAGACAGCGGCGAACATCGAGCATACACTGATCGATATGAGGAGCTGAGCCTGTTGTGTCCTACCATGGTTACGCCTTTGGATAAGGCGATCGAAAAATACATTGATGGTCTCCCTGACTCAGTTCAAGACATTGTTACTGGTAGTAACCCCACTACGGTTAGGCAGGCCATTGAGCTATCTGCAACCTTGACTGAATCTCAGATCAGGAAACGTAAGCTTTTCCGAAAGGGTGACAAGAAACCGGTCGAGGAATCGAAACCAATCGAGGAATCAAAGACCATGGATGAACCGAATGGATCCCCTAAGGAATCAAAGAAGCGAAAGGCTTCTCAGAACTTCGCCATGGTTACTCACAATGATCAAGCCGTCCCCAACCAACCAGCTCAACCCCGTACTAGGAAGCCATACAATGGAACTTCACCCTTGTGCAACCAATGTAACCTTCATCATCATGTCAGTGTGAAGTGCCGCGAATGCCAAATTTGTGGACGTAAAGGTCATACGGCGAAAGTTTGCGTAGCAGCAGTTGCACCAAATCAAGCTAACAACAAACCTGCTTGAGCTCGCTTTCCACCAGGTTCTTGCTACAAGTGTGGTGAGATGGGTCATTTCCGAAGAAATTGCCCAAAGCTTGCCAATGCTAATCCAGCACAGAGATGAGCATCTGACCGACTAGAAGACAACACTCTTTAGAAATAATCATGTCTTATGTATTATTTTCTTTTGTTGTCAAGGTCCATGAAACAGTTGTTATCATTGTTTATAAATAAATCTTTTATTTACATTACAATGTATTTATGTGGTTGTATGTATAAACAACATATCTCTTATAATACCGACAATCAAGGAACCGTATTCCTTAAAGGACAGACTACCCCCAAACTTTCTTCCACTTTATGATTTCTTGCATTTTCCATGAAATTCCTAAGTACCCGTTTCTTCTAAGGAAAACGAATTACAAGGCGCAAGTTACAACACTGGACGAATACCCAAAGTACCACTATAAATCCTTGATAGGGTACCTAAGGGTATTTCCGTGAATCCTAAAATCGTTGTATCCCTTAATTCAGATATTATGTTTCTTTGAAAACAAAATCGAATTTTTGGAAGATTTTCATATCTTTTCAGATAGATCCCAGAGGACATTGAAGTCCATTGACTGGTTTCCATATCCATTTTCAATCGATAACAAGTTAATAACAAATTAAACAACTATGTGATTATGTGCTTATGTGTTCCCTTTTATGTTCTTGTGTAATCGAAGTTTTGTTATCTAAATCCTCGTAGAATCTTCCATATCTTGGTGTACTATATTAAATCCTCAATGGGCTTTTACGTAATAGTAAAGACCCTTGGATTATATAGTACTATTCCATAATTAGACCCCTTGAGTGGTCTAGTTAAACAGATTGATCCAAAAATCTGGTTAGGAATATCATGTGATGAGATAGCTGAAAGGACTCCTTGGTGGCTTAATTAAAAGGACCATATGGTAGTCTAGTCACACTCATCACAGGTTTGATTTTTCCTCCCCTTCACATTTCAAGACAAACTGTGCGGACTATGCAAGGAATTACGTAATTATGGATGCATACATAATTATGGAATTCAGTGCACAGAAACCACAGCAAGTTTTGTCATGTATCTGGAGTTAACCATGTTCATTTTTGTTTCTGAAGATGTTGTGAAAAATGACTCATTCTGTTCATTTTTGTTTCTGAAGAAATGGTGAAAAATGACTCATTCTGTTCATTTTTGTTTCTGAAGATGTTGTGAAAAATGACTCATTCTGTTCATTTTTGTTTCTGAAGAAATGGTGAAAAATGACTCATTCTGTTCATTTTTGTTTCTGAAGATGTTGTGAAAAATGACTCATTCTGTTCATTTTTGTTTCTGAAGATGTTGTGAAAAATGACTTATTCTGTTCATTTTTGTTTATGAAGATGTTGTGGAAAATGACTCATTCTGTTCATTTTCGTTTCTAAAGAAATCGTGGAAAATGACTCGTTTCGTTCATTTTCGTTAACTCATTTCCGTTCATTTTCGTTGCTGAAGAATATCCATCGAGAGAAATGAATATCCTTGTTTATTCCTTCATGTTCTTTTTTTCTAAAGAATGCCTGTTGAAAATGACTCATTTCATTCATTTTCGGTTCTGAAGATGTCCGTTAAGGAAATGTTAGGATTATGCCTTTCATATCTCTGGTGGTTATTTGACACAAAGCCACAGATAGACTCCTACGAATGAATTTCGGGACGAAATTTCCTAAAGTAGGGGAGACTGTGACACCTGTGTCACTCCAACCATCAAACAAATGCCAAACCAATGAAATATTGTATTTCATACTTGGTATTTGTAAAAATATGTGTATCGTTTGCACATATCAATTCTTGTTCGATTTCAAACTCTATATCACTTTCTGGAAGGTTATACACGCACTGATGCGTAAATATAACCAGTTTAATGTAACGAACACTCCGGAATAGTGAAATAGGCTTAACATACCTTAAATAACCTTTACTTAACTTAGAAATAAGTTTTGAAGGCTTTGGTATGGCAAAATCAAGTTAATTCGCTTACAGGGACTAAAGTTGACAAACTGCGAAAGTATGCCAATTTGAACTGTAACAGACATTCCGGAACATGACCATAAGTTAAACATACCATAAATATCCTTTACATAGCTTAGAAATAGGCTTTGAGGGGTTCGGTATGCTAAAATAAACTTTTGGGTCATTCAGGGACTAAAAGTGTCAAAAAGTGCACAAGTTTACACTTTTGCGCATAACTTACGTTCTGAATACATCCGGACATCCAAAAGTTTATGTAAGCATGACTATATTATGCTTTAGTGTTTGGCTTAAGAAAAATTCATTCGTCGCGTCATTTGGATCGTTTTTCGTGCTTATGCGCATTCCGTCGTAATTAAGCGAACATCGCGTTCGTACGACCAAACGAACCAACATCCGGCATATTTTTGAGCATGTTTCATGTCCACAATGTTTAGGCATCATTTTAGGGCCTTAAAGTTGGCTTTACGGGCCTTAGAAGTGTCGGAAATGGCCTTAAACACGTGCAGGGACTGAAACTGTCATTCTGCAAACTTATTTCTGATCTGTGCAGGCCAGGCGGCCCGCCTCAGTTTCTGTACATCCCCACGCGGCCCGCGTCCGACTATTAGACCAGATTAACTGCATTTAATAGCAGGTTCCAGCTGTTTTAACCACACCCACACATTCTCAATTGCTTAGTCAGCTGATAAGGACCATTTTTAGCTACCATAAGGTTCCAACACTTGTACGGATGCGATTAAGGCACGATATTTGACAAGCGATCTTAACGGTTCGGGTATTCCTATAAATACCCATCCACCCCATTCCAAAACTTACAAGAATTCTGATTTGAGGAGCTCTAAGTTGAAACCATTGTTTCATACCTGAGCTACTTGGATCGGGATTAGCATTCGGGGACCCTTCGTAAGTATTCTTTCGTTCTTTTCTTTCTTTTATTGATTTTCGAGTCAGAAAGTCAAACTTTGTTTGACTTTCAGCGTTGACCAGCTTATGGTCAATGCGAAGTTCGTTTGAACTTCGCAACGTGAGTGTAATCACGTTGGTTATAGTCCCTTGGGACTATGCCTACTGATTACCACGTTGTCTAGGGTCGTAGGGTAAGCGATCTAATAAATCGCTTATACCTCGAACCCGACCCATTTGGTCGATCATTAGGATCCGACCAAATACATTAGGTGACCATAGTATATAGGGAATAACCTTCCGAGGTTATACCTTATGGTCGCTTCGTTAAGTAGTTGTATGATAGGTAGTTTATATGCCTTAGGTAAATTACCAGAATACCCTTTTCATGTATAATTGGTAATTAAGCATATGTAACCTAAAATTTTGTCACATAACTGATTATGTAACATGTTTAGGCATATAACACTTGTCATAGGACTAGTTAAGCGGTCCGAACGCGTTTCACGCGAACGACGCGTTAAAGTAGCATAAGCTACCTAAACGGGTCGTAAGCCCTTAGATTAAGGTTTCATTTAGTATGTAGGCTTTGTTAAATCATATGACACGAGTCTCTATACTCGTTTGGTTTACGAACCCTCATTCTATCAGATCTTCCGATTTAGGTCCGGTTTATTAACATAGTTACCTATATTAGGTGCTGTTTGATATCCGTGATCTCTAGCATTGTTTGGTTGTTACTCAAGGACTACTAAGCAATCTCAAGTGAGTACATAGACCCCTCTTTTACTGTTTTCCAAACATTTTGGGGTGAAACACATGTGCCTACTTGTTACATTCATGCTTTCCCGTTTTCACATCATATACCTGCTATGTTCGTTAGTACATTATAGTACATAATTTCATTACATTTCATGCTATGTATGCCCATGGTGTGCGTACTTAGTACATCGTTTTACATTACATTTTATACTATGTATGTCCATTTAGTTCATACTTAGTACATTGTTTTACATTACATTTTGTTGCATATGCTCATCCAGTATATGAACACATTGTATTACATTTTGAACCGTTTATAACTATTTGACTATGTGAACCGTTTGTATTTGTGAACCGTTTGTATCTGTGAACCGTTTTTATCTGTGAACCGTTTGTAATCTATGAGTCGTTTGTATCTGTGAACCGTTTGTATCTGTGAACCGTATTTGATCATACATAAACATTTCTACAATTGTTAAACATTACATCTTGATGGTTTGATTTGAGCAAGTGATTTAAGTAACGATGCGTGTGTAATATGATACAAGCATGGTGGATACGCCGCTGGTACTTCCTATATATAAGTGTCTGTATGGTATTACATGTCGTAACGTTATTTCAATCATTTCAATTTGAGACATATAACATTTTATACAAATAACATACTTTTCACAAGACATTGTTTTACAAACAACATATCTTATACAAACTCATTTTACATGGTTATTCATTTAACCATACATTATTCCCTTATTTATACATATCATCTGATCTTATCATTTTTCAAATGATTTACAAAACAAAGCAAATTACAAGGTTCATGACTAAACATTTTCTCAAACATAAGTCATGAAACCTATTTTCACAAAACCTATGTATCTCACAGGCATTTTTATGCTGACGTACCTATTTTCACATGTGTTTTTCAGGAGCTGTTGCATAAGATGATCAAGATACACATAGGCAGACTTGGGCTTTAGTGACAATAAAAGATGCAAGACTAGTTAATTATGTTGTATTTCTTTGTTTGTTAAGACATTGTAACACTTTTAATCAATAAAACGAAACTTCAATTGCCATGGATTTGAAACAATTAATTCTGTTACAACACTCCCCGATGTTTCCGCCACGTTTTGTATGTTCTACGTGGTCGGGGTTTGACACTTGTAATGAAAACGACAACATGATGCGCATGGAAGGGCACTTGGGGCTGGCATGGGCAACGCTAGGACTACAACATGGTGGCCAGCACGTTCTTGGAAGCTAATCGTTTCGTCCCTATTCTGTTCAACCCTGATACTTCCTGAGACCAGACCAGTTATGGAATCGGCTGATGGCAAGACAATTGAAGCCTCGTATGTTTATAAGGACGCAAATTCAACCGTGTGGGACAAGTTTTCGACATTGATCTTCCTTCCCCTATCCACGATGGTTTGAAGTAGTAGTTAGAATGGATTGGTAATCCATACATCGCGCATATATGCCCTGTGAGGAGAAAACTTCGCGTATCCCTCTTCCTGGTGGAGAATCGTCATCTGTTTCAAAGTACCGAAATTTTGCAAAGGTTGGCGTCAAGTTTGCAATGAAAGCTTGGAAGTGTCCATGGAAGGATTATCCCGCTATGTTAGCACTTATTATTGATGTTAAGGCTGAGGAAAAGAGGATCGAGGATCCACCCTTTGTTCATGATTCTACCTATGTGCTACCAGAAGAACTATCCGGGGTACCCTCACATCGTCCGGAGGAACATCAGACCAGTATCAGGACCGGGATAGCCCTGATTACTCGTACTCTTACCGTCCTACACCAGGAGGGTTGCAAGAACTGTGTTAATCAACTACAGGATTATTGAGCAGGAGTTTTGTTGAACACAGCTTTTCGCTTTGGGGAACCCCAGTTAGATCCATGAATTTTCGTATGTGTACTGATTATCGAGAACTTAGTAAGGTGACGGTTAGGAACCGCTTGTCTCGACCATGTATTGGCCACCTGTCGACCAGTTGCAAGGAACAAGTTCCCATTCGAGGATTGGCTAGCGAATGAACGAACTATCATCAGATGGAATTCCAAGAGGAGAATGCCTTTAGAATAGCATGTCGAGCGTATTGCAGCCATTTCAACTTTGTACACCATGATCATTGAGTCGATCAACACCAGAGCAGCTTCAGGGATCACATGAATCGACTGTATTTATTGATGACGTTCTGAATCATGACCAGGAGAAAGGAACCCTCTGGGTGGCATATGTATTCTATTTCAGCGCTTCTGGAGGAGGAGCCATTACGTGCGAAGTCATGCATTTTGATCAGCTAACCAACGGAGTGGGAATACTCGTGGATCTAGCTGAGGTTCATCTTATTAGAAACTGATCGACACCGAAGATTCCTTCGGGGATGCAAAAATTCCTAGGTTCCTCTAGATACTATCGCAGCTTAACCACAGGATTTTTGAAGATCGCGCAGCCTAAATCCCTTTAGCACAGTAGGGTACTGTGTTCGTGAAAGACGAAACAGGAGGACGTCTTTTCAGCTTTCGAGTTCCAACTCTGCAATGCACCAAGCATCGTCTTTACCCGAGGGTGCAGGTGATTTAGTGGTATACCATGATGGTCAGAATCAAAGTCCCAGTTACACACCGACGCAACACGAGCGAGTGGTGACCTACGTGATGGAGTTACAAAGAGGAACTGCACAACACACAACTGGCAGTGAAAATGTGGCCTTGGGATTTTAGATGGAGGCATTGCTTGGACGGTACCAAATGCGTTATTTAGACCGATCACAAGGGCCTCCCGTGTACTTTGACTTCGACATAACTAAATCAGTTAATGGCATCGCTGGAGGAAACTTTACAATGGTTGCAACTATGAAACTTGAACGTGCACGAGCTTTGCAGCTCACTATCGACTCTAACTTACCTGATCAGACTCGCTCTGCTTGAAGGAAGAGGAATTTTCAAGTTGAACCCATGCGGGGCATGGAGAAGCAACCTTTGATAGGCCGGACGATACTCGTTACCGCATGGAACGAACGTGGACCTCACTAAATGACTACTATAGGGAACTCGTGTTGAGCAAGGCTCATCAACCTCTATATTCTAGTCATCTGGGTTTTGATGAGAGATACTAGGATCTATAAACCTTGTACTTGTAATCGGGCATGAAGGCCCACCTAGCTAGGTATGGGAAATGACGTTAGACTTGTTTGAAAGTCAAGGTGAAGTGTTAGCAACCAGAGACACCTTTATGGAAAGCAAAAACAGACTGCCATGGAATTGATCGCTAGCCTACTTACAACTCGAAATGGAAACAGTATCAACTGGATAATCGTTGTCTGTCTCGCGTAACCAGCACACTTTCTAGCCATCAAGGAAACAAATGGGTTTTCTACACTTGCAGTCATCTACCTGAAAGAGTGGGTGCTAGGCATGGGGTGCCAACCTCCATTGTCCCTGATCGCGATCCACGATTTTCATCTGATTTGTGGCAAGCGATGCACAAATCCTTTGGCTCACGTTTAGACATGAGCACAGCATATCATCCACAGACGGAGGGGCAGACTGAACGCACCATCCAAACCCTTGAAGACATGCATCGAGCATGCCTTTCATCGACTTTGGTAACGACTGGGAAAGTCATCTTCCCTTTAGTGGAGTTTTCGTATATCAACAGTTACCCCACCAGCAATCCAGACTACTCCATTCGAGGCATTGTATGGACGGAAATGCCAATCGCCCCTATGCTGGGACTTGCTCTCTACACGATGGAAAAGATTGCCTAAACCCGATCGCGAATAGCGACAACTAGTGACCGTCAGAAAAGTTACGCTGATAAGCGGAGGCAACCACTCGAGTTCCACGATGGGGATCGAGTGCTCCTTAAAGTCTCACCTTGGGAAGGTGTGGTTCGTTTTGACTATCAGGGCAAGCTTAATCTAATCCGCGCCATATTGGACCTTTCGAAATCACTGAGAATATCGGCGAAGTGGCGTATAGACTGAATCTACTCGAAGAACTCAGTGGAGTTCACAACGTATTCCATGTGTCGAATCTGAAGACGTGTCTGTCAGATGAGACCCTCATAGTCCCTTTTGAAGGAGCTTACCATCGATGATCAGCTGTGATTCGTTGCGGAACCGGTAGAGATCTTGGACCGGGAGGTCAAGATACTCAAACGAACTAGTATACCCATAGTTCGAGTTCGTTGGAACTCACGTCGTGGCCCAGAGTTCACCTAGGAATGCGAAGACCAAATGAAACACAAGTATCCCCAACTATTTGGGAAAAGTACAACCACTACTGAGGCTGAAGCTATTGCGGAATTTTGGGACGAAATTCCAAACCAACGGGGGAAGGATGTGACACCCGAGGAAAACCATGCAACTTAACTAGCTTCCTTAGTAGCTACGTACTAAATTTCGGGACGCAATTTCTTTCAACTTGGGGATGATGTGACAACTCGTATTTCAGGACCTTTCGTTGTACCATGATGTAACCTGTGTGTACATTATGTGATTAACTAATGTGATTATCTGCAATAGAATGTATTGTGTTGAATAAATTATGTGTTATGAAATTGTAATGTGAATATGTATTCTTTCGTTGCACAACATAAACCTAGTCGCACAAGAGGTGGCCGATTGCACAAAATTGGTTAGGCCATACACTTCACCTCTTGTCACTATATCTCGGCCCACTCTTCTTGAATTGAGATCAAAGAGCAACCCAATGATGGGTTCGGCCCATTCCACTTATGCGCATATCAGCATGGGAATTGTGTATACCCCTCATAATTTAGAAAATGAGAAACTCACATCAAACCCTAACTCTTTCTAACTCTCTCCTTCTCCTCTCTTCCTCTTGGTCGACGGCTGTTCATCCATTCGGAGTTCCCATCTCGGTTGAAGTTAATCTCACTTGTGCACCTCCGGTTAGTGTTCATAGTCATGGTTTGATATCGTTCTATTATGTGATTATTAGGGTTTCATGCTAGTAAACATGTTGCTACAACTATAATCATGATTTGAATCCATGTGCTTGATCCCGGTATATATGTACATGTGATGAGGTGTGATCGAATCAATAGTCTAGGGTTGGTTGTTGTTCACTGAATCAAATGTTTGATTATTCGGCTATTATGAATTGTATTCGGATGATTAATTATGTTGCCATGTTAGTGTGTATGTTAGTAATAGGAATCATCGACATTTTAATGCGATTGAAGGTTTCGATAAGTTGTTGTTCATGACTATGATTAATTAGGGTTTATGTGAATTAGTTGTATCAATCTTGTTTTGATCGAATAAAGGCATGATTGGAACCTGTTGGTATAGATTGAGTAAAAATATAAATTTGTGAAACCGATTTGCTATAATTACTGGATCTTATAACTGATTTCATAAAGTTTCCAAACACACAAGTTAACCGCACAAGCTTATGGGATCGCACAAGATCCACCCTTGATCGCACAAGGGTTGGACCGCACAATACAGTCTCACAAGCTAGAGTGCAACGGATTAGAGCACATGGTACAAATAGGATATGCATGATCGCACAAGATTTGTGGATCACACAAGACAGTACCGATCGCACAAGCCTTGGGCCACACACAACCGTTTAAACCTTATTATGACTTTGGGCCTTAAAGCCCAAAGCTCAATCGTACAAGTCCATTTGGACCGCACAAGATTAATTGGTTGTTTAATTATTTGGGCTAAATGGGTATTAGGTTGCATGCTTTGGGCCGGGTATGTTTCTGAGTCGTACAACCCGTTGTGAGTCGCACAAGGTTGTGCCGGACGCACGACAGGTTGGGTCGGTTATCTTTTGGGCTTCATCATTTGGATCGCACAAGAGGATTGGGCTTGCATAACCATAACAGTCCAATCACTCAAAGTCGCACAAGTTTGGGTTATGCCTATGTGAATTGTATGCCACTGATATATGATCGATGTGTTTGCCATGCTTGTGATGTGTTATAACTTGTTAGCTTATGTGTAAACCTGCGTGCACTACTTGAACCTAGACCTGACTTGTATGGTAACCATGTTAGGACGTGGTTGACCACTAGCAGCTTGATTGATCTCTTTGTGTATCTACCGAGCAAACCGAGGTGAGTTCACACTTTCTACAAGGGATGGGATTCCCGGTGGTTAGGGAATGGGTAAAGAAACTAATAGAACCTGCATATTCTCCTTGGGTAGAATATGTACCTCCGCTCCTCCATAGGAAGGACGACAACACTGAACCTGCGTAATCTCCTTGGGTAGATTACGTACCTCCGCTCCTACATAGGAAGGACGACAACATTAAACTTACTAGACAAAACTCTATCATGAAGCCCCTCAATTTTATATCGACTTAATCGCCGGGCCAATGGCGAGCGGGTCATTAGTTAATAGCGCTATTAGGGTTGACAAGCCTCACACCGTGCCGGTCGGACGGGCGTGTACTAATGGATCTGGGCACTTAGTCAATGATGATAGACATTGAAGTAGGGCACAACTTATTGTTCGTCAGCTGTCGATATGGTAACGGTCTAGTGGTTCACATGGGGAAGCCCCCACTGATTATGGGTATGGTTAGGGAAACAAGATACTTGTTAACTCGTGGTTTACGAAATAACTTATGGTTTTCAAAACGAACTGGTAAAACTAAACAACCAACTGTGAACTCGCTCAACTTTGTTGTTGATTCGTTGTTACATGCCTTGCGGGCCTTTAGGTGCATATCATTGGAACTTGCTGTCTGGGAAGCTGGAGTGGTCATGGGTCGAGACACATGGAAATACAAAACAAGACTAATGACTTTTACATGTGGTTTATCAACACTTAATGAATGATTTATGCTTCCGCTGTACACTGTGAATTATAATGTAACATTGTAACATTTTATGTAATAAATGAAATCTTTATTTAAATATAACTATGAGTTCAATGTGATTGGTGGCTAGATCCTGGTACGTCACACGCCCCGCGGTAATTCCGCATGTGGTATTTTGGGGGTGAGACACTAACAACCAAAGGTAGAACCAAAAGGAGCTCGTTTCAAAAAGAAGGACAATGATGTTAAATTTGTAGTATCGAAGGGTACTGAAAAGGTGGAAACTTTTGAAAATAAATCAAACACCGATTTTATTCAAAGGTTAGAATTTTAAAACGTAATAATCAAAATAATTGCACCCAACACACAAACGGGTGTGATGAAGGCACAAGTACCTCTGATTCTACAAATTCGGCACCGAGTCGTCAAGATGGATCTCCTAAGTTTGTTGAAAGGAGATCCTGTTTCAAATGTGGGGAGTTTGGACATATCATAAAAAATTGTAGAAACTCGCCTAAAGCAAAATTTGTTGAGAGAGCCCCTCCTGAAAATGATCACCCTCAAAGTTGTTTAGTTTCCCCAAAACATGATAAACGAACTATTAAAGAACAGGAAACAAAAGAACGACGGAAAAATATAAAGGTGATCAAAAGGGCTTTAAAACCAGATGTAAAATCTGATAATCTGGAACCAAGTTCATCTCAACCAATCAAACCAGAAATTTCAAAAACTGTTAATATTACTCAATCTGGTAAATGGGAAACTTGGAAACCTAAGACAGCTGAGGTTTCAGAGGGAGGCTTACCATTTTAGAACCATCAAGAAATTGAAATTACATTTCTTGGTTCTCAGGGAAGACCCAAGACCACTAAGGCTTGGGTCCCCAACTCCAACTGATCCCTAAATGCATTGTGCAGGGTGTTCCAGGAGGAACTATTAATAGTCATTGGATTGTTAATAGTAGAGCATCTATGCACATGACTGGCGACCTACGACTTCTGTATGATGTGAAAAACATTAGAGGAGGTTATGTCGCATTTGCTGGAGACAAGGGCGGATACATCACAGGAGAAGGAATGATCTCCAATGGTGTTGTGAGTTTCGATAAGATCAATTATGTTCGACAAATTGATCACAATCTTCTGAGTGTTTCACAAATCTGCGATAAGAAGTTCACCGTGCATTTTGATGATGCCGGTTGTTATGTGCTGAAGCCCGGATTTAAAATTCCAAAAGAATGGATTCTCTTGAAGGCTCCAAGAATTAATAATCTTTATATTCTTGATATGAGCCAGGCGATTACAACTTCTGCACAAGTCACTTGTTTTGTCTCAAAAGCCACAGAGAAGGAGTCAATATCTTGGCACAGACGAATGGGGCATATTCACTTGATAAAAATGAACCATCTTGTGAAAAAAATCTTGTAAATGGTGTGCCTGTGAAAAATTTCCATCTACAAGATATCTGTGTTTCGTGCTAGAAGGGAAAGCAAATGAAGAAATCCCACCCGATCAAGAAAGTCAACACTATCAGCATGCCTCTTGAACGTCTTCATATGGACCTCTTTGGACCTATGAAACACATGACAAACTTTGGGGATGCTAATTGTCTGGTAGTTACTGATGACTATTCTAGATTTTCTTGGGTATCGTTTATGGCACACAAGAGTGAAACTCCTGAAATCCTCAAGAATCTTCTTACTCTTCTTGAAAATCTGTATACTTTGAAAGTGAAGAAGATCCGAAGCGACAATGGCACCGAGTTCAAAAACCGTATAATGGATGAGTTCTGTACCACAAAGGGTATTCTTCATGAGTATAGCTCTCGTTACACTCCTTAACAAAATGGTGTCGCGGATAGGAAGAATCGGGCGATAATAGAGACTGCGAGAACGATGTTGGTAGAGTCGGAGCTTCCGGTTTAGTTCTGGGGGGAGGCTGTGGCTACTGCATGCTATACATTAAACATAGTTCTTACGGTCAAAAGGCATGACAAAACATGTTTCGAACTACTACACAAAAGGAAACCGAACATTTCTCACTTAGAACCTTTTGGAGGCCCATGTACTATGATTGATCCAGACGGTAAATTTGGCGCAAAGGCTATCGAGGGATTCTTCCTTGGATATGCTACTCCAAATTTTCACGTGTGGAATTTGACCACCAAAAAGATTGAATTATGGGGTGAAGTAAGGGTTCAAAGGTATACTAATTCTGTGAGAGCTCCGGGTGATCCTTGGATGTTCGATTATGATGGACTATTTAACTCCTTTAATCTGCCAACCTTTGATGAAGCAACTGCAACTGCTCAAATGTTGTTAGAAAGTGATAATGCAGTTGACTCGTCTTTGGTTCGACCAATTGTTGTTAACCCTCAAGCTTCTTCTTCGGTTAACAATATTGCTTAAAATGAGGAAGTTGAAGGTGCCGCTGATTACAATGTTTCGTCAGAAGATGATGCAAATGATACGGCTGAAGGCCCTTCGGCTCCAGCTATTCCAGTTCAAGGTACTTCTGAAGCAACTTCTCATGTGCAGAATGAAGACTCTTTTGAAGGAAATGCTTCCACATCTACGTCTATGCCAGGCGTCGATTTGGTTGTTGATCTTAATCTTAACAATTTGGGTATTGATACTCGTTTTCCTGATCATCCTGAAACAAGAATTCATGATACTCACCCGTAGTAGAACATTATAGGAGATGTCTAAACTGGAGTGCAGACGCGTAATCAGCTGAGAAACAACTAGAATCTTGGTTTGTATTCAGCTATCAGAGAATCGGGACAACAAAATGATTGGTCCTTCGCGTGTTATGTTTCACAAGAAGAACCAAAATCTTGGAAAGAAGCCTTAAAGGAAAATTCTTGGGTGGAAGCGATGCAAGAAGAACTTCAGCAATTCTAGAAACTGGGTGTCTGGAGACTTGTTGAAAAACCCAACGATTACAAGAAAATTGGTACTCGTTGGGTATACAAATGCAAAAAGGATTATCGTGGAGTGGTCATTCACAACAAGGCGAGATTAGTCGTTCAAGCCTTTCGACAAATTGAAGGAATTGATTACAACGAGGTTTATGCACCTGTTGCACGTCTGGAGGCTATTCGGATCTTTCTAGCTTATGCTTCTTTCAAAGGATTCAAAGTCTATCAGATGGACGTCAAAAGTGCAATCCTTCATGGTATCGTTGAAGAAGAGGTGTATGTCGAACAACCTCCTGGTTTTGAAGATCCTATCCATCCCGATCGGGTTTGGTTGCTCAATAAAGCTCTCTATGGTTTACATCAAGCACTGAGGGCTTGGTACACAACCTTATCTGCTGGAAAATGGTTTTCGACTAGGTCTTATCGACTGTACTCTCTTCATCAAGGAAACAGATAGAGATCTTCTGCTGGTACAGGTATACGTTGATGATATCATTTTTGGTTCAACGAACGATGCTTTGTGCAGGCAATTCGAGCGTGTTATGCAGGACAAATTCGAAATGAGAGCAATAGGGGAGATGAATTTCTTTTTGGGCCTACAAGTTTAACAAACTAAGTCTGGGATATTCATCCATCAAACTAAGTATGTCGGTGACATCTTGAGCCGGTTCCAGATGTCAGAAGCGACGCCCATTGGTACCCCACTTCCGACTAATCACTGGATTATTCCGGACTTGAAGGGTGAAAGTGTCAACTCTTGTTACTATCACGCTATGATCGGATCTTTAATGTATCTCACTGCCACGAGGCCTGATATAATGTATCAAACGTGCCTGCTCGCAAGATATCAAGCCAATCCGAAGGCATCTCATATGGCTGCTGCTAAAAGGATTTTTCGCTATTTGAAGGGTTGCCCGGACACCGGTCTCTGGTACCCTAGGGATGATAGCTTTGACTTGGTTGCATTCAGCGATTCTGATTTTGGTGGCTGTAAAATCGATGGCAAATCAACAACTGCTGGTTGTCAGTTCTTAGGAAATCGCCTGGTCACATGGCAATGCAAGAAGCAAACTTGTGTAGCTACATCAACTTGTAAGGCGGAATACATTGCTGCCTCAAGCTGTTGCTCTCAAGTTCTATGGATTCAACAACAAATGCGCGACTACGGTTTTGAATTCCTATCTACTTCTATTTTTGTTGATAATAATGCTGCTTTACAGATTACTAGAAATCCTGTGCAACACTCCAAGACCAAACACATCGAAATTAAGTATCACTTCATACGTGATTGTTTTGACAAAAGACTTATCAATGTTGTTAAGGTCCACACCGATGAACAACGAGCAGACCTCTTTACAAAAGCTTTTGACAAATCTCGTTTTGACTATCTCTTGTTGGTTAACGGCATTAAGGTGAAACAAGAGTAAAACTTTTTTCGGCAGATCGTTTTCGTAAATATTTTCTTTAAAAACTCAAAAATACAAAAAGATTTTCAGTTTATTTATCTTTTCGCATTTTAGGGGGAGAAATTTCAAAAAATACAAAAACGTATGAGAAATTCAAAAATCCAAAAATATGTCTTTACTTTCTATCTTTAAGTTTGAAAATTTTGAAAAATTCAAAAACAATAAAAAATCAAAAATGAGTTTCTTGGATAAAAGAAGGGAAAGTGATGATAATCACTGGTGCGGTCTGTCAATATGGTCAAAAATAAAAATTGAAAAAAGATAAGTAGCTCTACCAACGATGTATCGGTAGGCTCACAATCAGACTAAAGTGTACAGGATGATATAAACCTAACTGACTTCAAGTCAAGGTGGGAACCGCTCATTGGCATATGGTCTTAGTACTGAAATTTCGTTTGAGAGATTGCCGAGGTTTTGAGATATGCGGTCTTTATGCTGTCTTATCATCCGGGTATCATGGTTGTATCTTTTACCGAAAAATAACGAAGTCGAAGTCTGGATCTTCCATGATACTATACATACGTGTACATATTGCATACGACCTCAATAAGTGATCAACAATCACATGTCCATACAAAATAAGTGATAATATATCATAGATTCTTTGCGGGAGTCAAGTTCATCTCTTTGCTGTACGTTAGTACTGACCTGTTCATGGACTTGCTCCTGTGCCCTCATGCATCTGAAAATCAAGTTCCTCATCAATAAGTGATTCTATCACATAGGGCTTGTTTTCAATCAAAATAAGTGAGTTTGTCACAATCTTTTATACGGTCAAACAGATGATAAGCGGTATACTCACCGGTAAGATGAACTCTCGTGCATACCTTGATACCGGAATGTGTCGTGAGTGGATGAACACCGACAAGTAAGTATAATTCTACCGTAAATCATATCTCCTAATTATGATCACATCTGATAATTTGAGCTTATGTGGATAACAATACCGATAATTGTGGTAGGATACTTATCTAAAGCTTTAAACAGAAATCATAAGTCGTTTTGACAAAGACCGTAAGCTGGTAATGATTCTCTTACTTTGAAACTCGCAAAAAAGTTGCTTCTGTACAGTGTCTTAATGCTTTTAGTTAATTTACCACATTTTTAAATTCTGTCTTAGTTTAAATTGTAAAGTTCGTTTTTGATTAGCCGAAGTTGAAACTCGAAGTTTTATGCCGGAAAGCCCGAAATCGACTTGCTGGTGTATTCACTACTTCATTAAATGTCCTTTTGCATTTGATAAATCAAACACAAGGCAAAATCATGTTTCAAAATGCTTAAAATTCAATCTTCGTCGAGCCCAAACCAACCTTCATCATAGTTTAACTTCATCAAGGGGTCCAGGTAAAAAAGAAGGACCCTGTGGACTTTTGGTTTCATTTTTTCAAAAACCCACAACTGTTTATCTTTCTTCTTTGCAAAAACCACTTTTAACCGACATCAAAAATACCTTTGATTTATCTGCTTATTCTCCTAAACCAAGGTATCATAATCGATATTAAACATGATCGAAATCTTTTTAAGACCTCTGTTCATGTCCGATTAACATCCGGGACTTCGTTCATGTCTGTGATTGTTGATAATACATGATATAAATCTGTTTATTTTGATTGTTTATCATAAAATGATTGAATGTAACTGATATTATATGTAGGGTGTTATTTCATAGGTCTTGTTTGGGAACTAATTTAACAGGGGTGTTTGGGGTTATTGATGTTTTGTTTGTAATTTTGGGGTGTTGAACATTGATGTTGATTGAATAATATTTGGTTAAAATTCTGGGTTCTGGGGTCCTCATATTGGTTATTTGGATGTTGATTGATGTTGAATCAACTGGAATTCAACCTGTTTCGGCGAAGGATCCCGTATGACGAAACCCCCAAATTGAATTTTGGAATGACGAACCCTAAAATGATGAACTTTATAAATTGACGAAGTTTAAACCTTCGTCATAACAGTTTACCATAATTGACTTTTGTTGACCAATAAATCTTCGTCAATAAGGAATAAATGTTCGCCAAAGGGACCAATCTTCGTCTGTTCAACACTTAGATATTTTTCATATGTGTCCACGTTTAACACTTTATACAGTATGTATGTCTATACATGATTAATGTTCACAATGTACATTAAAAGTGTATACATGTATGTATTCTATAAGTGTTATGTGTTTTTGTCTTATTGCGGTTATTTGTCGTGTACAGAATGGCTTCAAAAGCACAAAAATGCAAGCCGGCCACTAAGAAAACTAACAAATAGGAAGAAGAAATCATGTCCGAACCTCGACACAATATGGCAGCGTTCTTAGATCCTGAAGGAAAGCTTGATAATTATAAGGAAATTACTCAACGGCTACGGGAATCAAGGATAAACAAAGCCGTTACATTCTCAACACCGGTGTACAAGTCGTTGATTAAGGGCTTCTGGGAAACTGCTAATATCATAGAAGTTAACGGAAAGGAGCTGATTCGGGGGCAGGTTAATCAATTGAACGTAGATGTGTCTCCGGAGATTTTAAACTCTGTTTTAGAACTTCAAGATGATACAAACGCTCCAGATGCTATTTCGATTATGTGCACGCATGGCTGTCTACTTAGAATGAAATGCACCGGTGATATCATCGCCAGTCAGATCAACAAAGCTTGTTTGCCCCTGCGTTACAAATTCTTACTTCATGTACTTGTACAATGTTTAAGCAAAAGCCAAGCTGGATATGATATGGCTAGGAATGATCTTGTTGGTTTGATGGTCGCTTTAGTTTTAAACAAGCCGTTTAGAATTTCAAAGTTCATCTTTGCAAACATGAAAGAAAACTTAAGAAGAACAGGTTCTCGTACCTCTGGCAACAAATTCTGGATGTATCCCAGATTCATGCAGATGATTATGAATGTTCGACATCCAGGACTTCCGAAGGCAGATAATGATATTCTAAAAATTGTTGCTATGTTCGAAATGTTGGACTCTGTATGCCCAAGACACATATTAAATTGATGTGGCTAGTACGTTATGATCCAATTCGAGTCATACCCAATAACAAGCTAGACAAACACTTACAATATTTATTTATGATATGATCAAACAAATAAATATTAACACTTAGAATATTTAGAAATTGGTTTTCTAAATAACTGCACTTGACAAACTAATAAATTATATGAATAATTTGTTTTGGGAGAATATTTTATTCTGTTATTTAATTGGTTAAATAACATAATAAAAATAGCATAAGTCTTATAACATATGATGTTATATTTTATAAAAGTTATAAAATATATATATGTAACACTTATATTATTTAAAAGAAAAATTGATTTTTTTTAAATAAAAAGACTAGGCCGCCAACCCCCCCCCCCCCCCCCATGGCGTCTTCCCAAAATTGTTGGTCCAATCACACCACATGCATGTCTTACAAGTTAGATGGGTTGTGATTGGGTGATCTTCCCAAGCAATTTTGTCCAATAGCGTTACATGCAAATGCATGTGTAAGTGGCCACATGATTGGTCAAGATGGGTGGCAATTCTCCCTCATGGTTCTATAAATACTTAGATCACAAATGCAAGAATGTGCAAGACTTATGAACTTGAAAGAAAACCTAGAGAATTTCTTCTCTAAATTTCGGCCAACAAGTGTTGGTTCAAGAGGTTTTCAAGTTTGTTATTCAAGTGCCAAGAACTCTCATATTCCCTAGTGGAATTTTCGGCCAAGGGTTGGCTCCATGAAGGAAGTTTTAGTGAGTTCACAAGTGTTCAAATCCTAGCTAAAACTAAGGTGTTTGTTGGAAGGCTTGGGGTATACAAGCTTGAGGTCTTCTACACTTGAAGGCAACCGTTCAAGAAGCATCATTATCTTCATGTCCTTTACTCCTTGGAAGGTAGTATTCTAAACACTCTATGATTGTGTTTTATTTTGATAGCATGCATGTTCATATATGGATCCGTGATTGGGATTTACATATAAAATGAAATTTTATATATTGTAAGTAACATGTTTTAAATAATAATTTCCGCTGCGTTTTTATTTTATATGGATAAAATACTTTGATAAACATGTGAAAATCCCAACAGTAGCATCAGAGCCGCTTATATGAATGCATGCTTCATAGGATATGAAATTTTCGGGTTTCGGGTTTGGTTAATACCCTATGGCCGAAATTTTATATATGGTTATCCTTTTGTTTTTCAAGATTATTTTAATACATGCATAAAAGTATCTTGAAAAATTATGTCATTTGGATGATTTGTTTGTTTGGACAAAAACCCACTTTTTCGGTTTTTTCATTCTTGACCGAAAAGTAGGTTGTAAAAACGAAACCATTATGCTTCTTGAAATTAATATACATGTATATATTTGGATATATATTTTGGTGCATATGACCTAGCCATTACCTTGTGTTGAATGATTGTGCTGTGATTTATTTTATTTGATTATTTCAATGGGTTGTAATAATTAATTATCTTTGTTCTTCCATTTGTGAAATATGTAATTTATTTATTTTCATTTGGTATGTAAGTAAATAGATTAGGTGCATTTTATTTTTACTAGAAAAATGTATTAGGATATTTTTCTAAAAGAAGATGCACACAAAAATGCGATTTTGGTTTTGGCTAATTTCGGGCCAAAAGGACTTCATAGTTCTTAACGGGATTTTAGCCCGATAACCAAAACACATTTTTGAAGTCCAAAGGAGTTTGGACCTGAATATAAAAGACATTTGGAAGCCCAAAGAATGTGAAGAAATCACAACACAAGATGGAGACTTGAAGCATTCGGATGCGGGATCAAGTGGGAGTTCAACGACACATTATTTATGTCAATATTCACCCTTTAGGAAGGACCTTTTGGACACTTGTTTCGGCTAACAAGTGTGGTCAAAATAGTTGGCTATGGTTATGCACCTAATGATATGTGTGTTGTGCTTGTGTGGTTGTTTATTTTGTTGTTTGATGATATTTGGATATGCATGCTTAACAAACTAATAATCAACAACAAGCTTAAAATTGGTTCTTTAAAAGATCATTAAAATTGGTTAATAAAAGGTTATTAAAAATTAATGATTTTATAATAAAATGGGTTTTATTAAAAAGAACCTTGAAAATTTATTTTCACTAAAGTACCAAGGATTTGAATGCATGCAAATGTATGGTACATAAAGTTTTCTAAACTAGAATTTTGAAAACTCAAAATCCCTTTTATAAAACAAGTCAAACACCATCCTTTTATACGACACTCGAATCACTTGGGAACTCTTTTGTGGGATAAAGGTCACCTAACCATATTTGAGGGAACTTGTATATTCGAGGTGGGTTTACCATGTTTCTGGGATAAAGGTCACCTAACCACTTATGTGTATAAACTCACACGTGTGTGTAAGTTGGACGACTTGATTTGGAAACCATGAACTTAGGGTCACCGAAGCATGGGGAACAAAGGTGTTGATGGGATTAAACATGCCAACTAAACATAAAGATGTTTAACCGATCCCATATGGCTAGAAGTTGCAAAGAGTTGCAATTGTCAAACGTTGACTACCTTGTTAATTTAAATAGAGGGATAAAGGTCACCTAACCAATATTTAAATGTAACGTTGGATTCTAGATTTTAATTATTAATTGTCTATGAGACACAAAAGGGTATTAATGATTAAAATATAATAATATCGAAAATACTAAAATTGAACCTTGTTAAATTTTGTAGATGGCCGCTAACAATATTACCCAAACCGTCTGTAACCTATCACTAAAAACAATCCTTAATAAGGATCGTTTCAATCAAAACACTTTATGGATTAATATCGAAACTTAAGAATCGTTCTCAAGTAAGAAAAGATATCCTATGTGTTGAACGATCCTAATCCCAATGAACATCTTATGGAAGATAAGGATGCCTATAACGATTGGATTAAGTATATTGAGGATACTATGCAAGTTGTCTCATGTTAGGAATTATGATTCTCGAAATTCAAAATGGTTTTGAACATCATGGGCATACGACATGATTGAAGGAAATGTTCCTACAATATGCAAGGATAGAACTGTAGGATCGCGATCTGACCCGAACGAGTCGTTCAGAGGTGTTCAACTTCGTTTCAGGTGCGGAATAACAAGAAACGGAGGTAGAAATAGCTGATTCTTCACTAAAACTGCTAATTGTATTGATTAACACTTGATTACACGCAGTTCTTCACACCGGCAACACTTCGGTATGGAATACAAGGAATGCTCTCTTATGATTTCGCTCAAATGAACACCTATATATAGTTGCTGAGGTTTCGCTTATACGTACATGACCACATAAGCGAAACCATCAGGTGACAAATAAGCGAAACCTTCAGTCTATGTCTCTATGAGCGAAACCTGCTCACTAAACACTATACACTTCCCGTTTTCTCGTATAACGTGCCCTAATCTATACAATTCAATGTAAGACTCGATACAAGACAAAGTCGACAGATGTAGTGCACCAACAGACTCCCCCTCAGATGTTGACGAGTCGACTATCGAGTCATGACAATACTGTGTCTTCACTTCTTCAGTCTTGATCAGTCTCTGGGCTTTTCTCTCTTTCTTTTCATCAACAGCCTCCCCTTAATTTGAAAATCTTCAGACTCCCCCTAACGATTTGCTGGCATTCCTTTGTTCTTCAGTAATATCTGCTTCAGGATCTTTGTCTGGCTTTCTTTGTCTTCAGGATCCGACATCTGGCACTCTATCTTCAGATTTAGAATTGAAACTTGGATATTCCTGCACATTCTTAACCTAGAAATAAGTTTTATGAATTTAACAAATTAAGTGCACTAACACTAATTCTCTTTCATAAACATGTGCACCAACAACGACTCTCCCTCTAACTACTTTCTTTATGATGAACCACTTGTTGATTGTCAAAACACATTTGATGATTAAGACACACTCCCCCTCACAACAATGTCATCATGTCTAGCACTTGGAATTTTGAAGATCAGCTTTCCAACATCAGTTGTCGAAAATCTTTTTGACTTTTTCAAAACTTTATGCTAAAACACACTCAAAAACTTTTTGGATTTTTGAATATAAAGAAATGCAGTAAACAAATATATACACACAAAATTTTTGTGAGTTCGTGCAAGAGGATCATATCAGTTTATGACAAATCACGAGTACCGTTGAGCTTAGTTACACATTAAGAATTAAACAATTCACTTAGATTGCCAATATACTGATCCACTTAAATTCTCACACAAATTTCAACTTATTCAGGATATGAGTTAGGTGTTTTAAAGACTTAAACTCATTCATGTGTTCCACCTCTTGAATATACTCCCGTATCCAGATCCCAATATTCAGTCTTACAGGTGAGTATACCACAGATGATATCTGTAAGGGGTTAAATTGCGATGGCCGTGAGAGCTCAGGTCGATCTTTCGATACGCAGAGAGATGACGGCTTCGACTTTTGGTGGGTCCCCTTTAGAGGATCTTTTGTATTACAACAGCAATGACTATCAATTTTATTGTTTCATCAATTTGCTGAGGGCTGCGCTATATTTCAAGCATGCAGAAAGTATTATGCGAGGACTAGGTCAGAAATTTCTTTCAGCAGAAGTCTCGGGATAATACCCCAGATATCACTGAGCATAAAGACCTAGTATCTCAGAAAGAGGGACCTTTCAAACGAGATTTCAGGGGTTACCTATATATCCAAGTAGTGTTCCCCACGAAATAAGCAAGTTTGAATTTTAATTTATATCCCGAAAAAGCTTACTAAATGTGTAAAAACCTATCGGCATATCATCAGTGAGACCGTTTAATCACTATTTAAACATTACATTTCTTTAGCATAATGTGACCGTCTACTGATGTACTATCATTTCCTCTTCTTTGACACAAAAACTCATTTTTGATTTTATCATGTTTTTGCCTTTTTCAAATTTTCTAATGTTTTTGGATTTTCAGAAATTTTCTACTCCCCCTAAAATGCAAACACATTTTAGGAAATTTGAAAACTACTAGACTCTTGACCCACTTGAAACATAAAATGAACTATATAAAAACTTGACAACTGACATCGAATTGCATCAAATCGCCATTCACTATGCGTAAACCATCAGAACTCCCCCTATTACAAAACATTTTCTCATATAGATCTCAAAACACTTAAGTTTGTTTTAATCAAAATGATTTTTCCGGAAAATGAATTTGTTTTTACCACTTGTAAGTTTACCACTTGTTAAGCATGGGGATATGGTTCATCATCTTGTCAGTTTTTATCAAAATTAGTAAATCAAGTACAATTTAATGTCCCTGATTTACCGTTTGCAATTAAGCAACCTCTGTACCAATTGTAAGAATTACCACTTTTAGGATCACAATCAATAGCACTTGTAGGTATGACTAACCAATACCAACTGTAGGAATGTTACGTCTACATGCATCATTTTATCAATCAGGATGCCGATTCCTGCTTCGCACTTACCAACCTGGAAGCTCCGGCAATTCACGCTTATCCTGTAAAAATTTAAACTTTATAAGATTCATTCACAATCATCAATTTTCAAGAAAGATGCCGATTCCTGATCCACGATTACAAACTTGGGATCTCCGGCATAGTCCTAAGACTTCAAGGGAAACAGACTTCCATCCAAGTCTTTTCAGACTTGATGGCTTTCAACTCTTGCGCAGTAGGGTTGTAAGTTGCCTGTTTAGTTGCATAAAAATCTTTAACCCCCTTAGCTTTCCCATTCAACATTTTCCCAAAAATTTTCTTAACACTCCCATTGAATGTTTTCTCGACATCAAACTTAGTTTTCTCTGTGTAAAACTGATTCGAGATATCAACCTTGCCAACTTTCTGTTTAACTTCTTCAAATTTCAGTGATGGAAACTCATCATCATTCACTAAAATTTTCATCTCAACCTGTGGCTCTTCTGGCTTTGTGGAACCAAATTCATCGCCGACTTTTTCATCAACTTTCTTAACAACCCACACTTGGTTGTCTTTCTCTTTCTTTTTATAAAAATTCTTTTTAGAACACTCACCAACCTCATAAGTTGAGTTTTCAAAAATTTTAAATTTTTCGGTTGGTGGTTCAATATCAACAACTTTTCCTTTCAACTTGTTAGAAACTCCCTGTTTTGACTTGACATTTTTCGAACAGTTCCATGCAATGTGACCAACTTCATTGCATTTGTAACGGGTTCTAGTTTCTTTTGAGTGACAAACTTCAGTTCCATTCTTCTTCTTTTCAGCAAGAAACTCTTGATTTGACTGTCTCCAGAATGGTTTCTTCTGTTCCTCTTCTGCACTTCCACCTGACACAAATTCTGTTTTTGTTTTAGAATTTTTCAAATTTTTATGATTTTCTGGTCGAATAAATCCAAGACCTTTCTTTTTGTAGCTACGATTTTGGTTTAGTTTCTTTTGAAAACCAGAATCAGAATTGTAACCCTTTTTCTTGTTTAGACGTTGTTGAACTCTTGAAATGTACTTTTTAGGTTTTTCAGTAAGATTTAAATCTTTTATTTCAGAAATATTAATTTCTGTCATTTTGAAAACCTTTTTGATAATGTCAAAACGAACACTTCTTATTGGAAATTCTTTGTCAGAGTATAATTTGTCCGAATCATTTAAAGTGTATGCAACTTCAAATGCTTCATCATCCAAATTTGCTTTTGATAACAAAAATTCTTTACTGTAAGACCGTTTGACCGACGACTTTGGACTGTTGACGAACGAACTTGAACTTTTGACTGACGAACTTGAACACCCAGACTCAGACTTTGACTCGGACTCCTCATCAGTATCCAACACTTGATCGACCACCTTTTTGATTAACTCAGACTCATGATCAGTGTCAGACGAGGTAAACGTGACGTCAATGTTTTCTGGTAATTCATCAGTTGTGTCGGTTTTTAGCTTTATATTGACTGCTTTTTCAAGTTGCTCCTCGTTTGGTTTTCTAGGAGAGTATCCTTCCCAAATTGGAGGCGGACACTTGTTATAGCTAACAGTCATTTTCTTACCAGTATCTTTCTTTTTCTTCGGCTTTTCGTCTTGAAAAGCTTCCATACCTGCAACAGTTGGGTAAATACGATCAATGAGATAATCAGAACTAGAATAACTTTGTAATAAACGTCTAATTCTCTCATTCTCGATCTTTTCTGTCTCTAACTCTTGCTTCCATTTAGCACTCTCTTCGATGTAAAAGTTGATGGCTTTTTGCTTTGTCATCATAACAGCATTCATCATCGTTAGTGCTTGTTCTCTTTCTGAGTTTGTCTATTGAAGACCAGTCACTGTTTTGTTCAAGACATCATATGATTCTTTTACATAGTTGAGGTTGAACAGTAACTGCTCTTTCTTCTTCTCATATTCAGCAATGATGTCGTCTTTTGCAGTACATTCCTTGCATGCTTCCAAACACTTTGTGCAAGGCTTGACAACTTCAACAATCTTTTCTACTTCGATTGTTATCACCACTTCAACCACCTTTTCTTCTATCTTCACTCGCTCAGTTTCAACCATCTCCTCAGCAACACTTTCAACAATCTCATTCTGAACAACATCTTCAGATTTCTTTAGTTGTTGTTCTTTAGCATCTCGTTTCTCCTTCAGTTTCTCCATGCGATCTGCAAAATAGAAATGAAAACTTTCAGGAGAAAGATGAGATTTAGCAATATCGATATGTTTTTCTTCCTCATCATCACTATTGCTATCATCAACTGGTGACTGATCAAACTATACAGATTTTTCAGAATCAGCATCTGATAAACCATAATCTGACGGTGTTTGATCAAATACAACTTCCTTTTCTGAAGTAACATCCTTCTGTACACTCTCATCTGCACTCTGTGAACTTTCATAAACACTTTCTGAACTTTCATCAGAAACAACAGACTTTTCATCCATGCTTTTCACTGTTTCACCAATAGACTTCATCCACGTGGCAAACATGTCTGGTTCTCTGACAATCTTAGCGATGAAAGCTTTAAAATTCCCATTCTTATCTGCAAACATATCCCAGCTGAAGCCTTCAGGTAGTCTCTCATCATCTTGATCGACTATGCATGCTTTGCTATCAGGAGATATATAATTGTTCCAGTCAAAATCCACCACACACGCTCTTTTTGAATCCTCGATTCTTCTACCATGAGCCGTCTATGAATCTTGTGATTGACCAACCTGTTGGTAAATGGCTTTCCGGTAGTCGTCTTTTCCAAATGGATTCTGAGCACTACTAGCTTCCCTGTTCTTGCATTCCCATTTGAAATGGCCTTTCTCCCTGCATCGAAAACAAGTAACTTTAGATTTATCAAAACCTAAAGTAGATACATGAGCATCAAGAAAGTCATTTCTCCCGGTAATTGTCTTAAACTTTTCAGCACGTCTAAGAACACTCGCTAGACACCATTTGATATCCATCAGTTCCATCTCTTCGGCGTCTATTTGATCGTAATCCTCCTTTGTGAGCATAGGATTTCCGATTCGACCAGCCACTAAACCTTCATAAGATAACAATACAGATCCAAGTAAAGCCGTGTGATCTTTAGCGGTTTCCTCAGAAAAACTTTGACCTTCTGGAAGATTCAAAGCGATGTTACACTGAATCACATAACCATTTCCTGTCTTTGTGCTTTGAGAGTGAAAACTTGTAGTTAACTCTTTCGGATTAACACTCGGAAATGAAGAAAAACCACTATTACTTTTAGGACTTTGATCAACTTTTTCAGATGAATCTCCAGCACTAATTCCAGTTTCAATTTTCGGACTTCTCTCAGCTTCTGGAACCGGAATACTACCCTTGTAATACATCTTTACATCCTGTTGACCACTCGGACTGTTCATCCTAGCGATCTTTTGCTGTTCCAAATCCTGACTCTCGATCTTTTCAATAAACTGAGAAATCGTCAAATCATCATAAACACCCGTATTTTTCAGAATCATCAAATATGTTCCCCACTCTTTCTGTGGTAACGCATCGGCTAGCTTGTCTACCCACTCTTCACGATCTTTTGTAATACTCAACATTGACATTGATCGTACAAGGTGATAGTAACGTTCTATCAGCTTCTTCGTATCCTCTCCCGGTAAGCTACTGAACAGATCAAACTCTTTCTTTAACAAAGCCTTCTTGCTTTTAATCATATTCTCGCTACCCTCAAATTTGACTTTAAGTGCATCCCAGATTGACTTTGCAGTTTTGTCATGCTGTAGCAGAATGAAAATGTCTTCCTTAATAGATTGTTGAAGCAGACTAATCATCATCTTTTCTGCTTTGTACATAACCCGTTCTTGATATATGAACTCTGATAACTCTTTTAGAACTTGCAAATCTGTTCGAGGCAACACATATTTCTTCAAGATACATTCCCACGACCTAAGATGGTTTGCCTGAACCCAGTTCTCGAATCTATCTTTCCACCCGTAGTATTCTTCGATACTCATCAGTTTCGGGGGCTTTTGGGTGGTTCCCGTCTCATTTTCTAAACTCATAGCTTGAGCAATAGCACCTGGACCAGACGGTGTTGCAAACGCGTTATAGAACTCGGTATCCATGACTTTTCAACACGTATTTCAAAAACTGTTACTAATAAGCGAAATCAGGTGATTTGTGCACTAAGAGCGAAAACCGAAACCCTAATTTGCACTTGGAGCGAAACCTGTGATGACCTTTGGAGCGAAATATGATGAGCGAAATCTCAGAAGTCCACAAAAGCGAAACTAGGGTTTGTCCGTATAAGCGAAACTATGATGTTCAGAAAAGCGGAACTACTGATGTCCTTTGGAGTGAAACCTTGATGAATCTTTGGAGCGAAACTTGTGTTCACAAAAGCGAAACTACAATGCAATTTGGAGCGAAACCTTTCAATTATGTGACACACGAGCGAAACTAGATGGTCAAATAAGAGAAACTATACAAAATCCATATAAGCGAAATCTAGTCCGAACCAATTTTAGTCCATTTTTAATTTGAATTTCAACACCAAATTCTCAGGGATTTGTCTATGTCCAATTCTCTACATTCTGTGAAATTTTGATCGAATTTCGACCGGTAAAACTTTCTGAAATGATAACAGAAGGTGTAGAAGTAAGAAATCAAGATAAAATCCAGCTAATCTCTGCAGAACTCCTCCTCCTGAGCTCTGATACCACTTGTAGGATCGCGATCTGACCCGAACGAGTCGTTCAGAGGTGTTCAACTTCGTTTCAGGTGCGGAATAACAAGAAACAGAGGTAGAAATAGCTGACTCTTCACTAAAACTGCTAATTGTATTGATTAACACTTGATTACACGCAGTTCTTCACACCGGCAGCACTTCGGTATGGAATACAAGGAATGCTCTCTTATGATTTCGCTCAAATGAACACCTATATATAGTTGCTGAGGTTTCGCTAATACGTACATGACCACATAAGCGAAACCATCAGGTGACAAATAAGCGAAACCTTCAGTCTATGTCGCTATGAGCGAAACCTGCTCACTAAACACTATACACTTCCTGTTTTCTCGTAAAACGTGCCCTAATCTATACAATTCAATGTAAGACTCGATACAAGACAAAGTCGACAGATGTAGTGCACCAACAAGAACGCTTTGGGCGCCTCAAGCATGTCGAATGGAGGAAAACCAATCAGTCTCATCTTATATCTTTAAGATGAAAAGCCACATTGATCACCTAGAAAGGCTCAATATGGATAAAAGGGTTTTATCCATTCTAACGATCAATGAGGGTAGCAACTAGAAAGGGCATCACCCTGACACCAAAGCAAATGTTGAAAATGGAAACGGGTAATTCAAAGGGAAATGATTAGGAAGACTAAAGCGAAACCACCGAAACCAAAAGAGAAGAAGGCAAAGGTTGCCATGAACGATCCATGCTTTGAGTGTGGTGAGATAGGGCATTTAAATAGGAATTGTCCAACCTATTTCAAAGAGTTGAAAAACAAGAGGGATGCTAGGCAAACCTCAGGTACAATCTTGATGATACATATTGACCTTAATGTTATTTCTTCTAACACATGGGTATTAGATACCGGATGTGGAACTCATGTTTGCAATTCGTTGCAAAAGGTTCAAAAGAAATAAACATTACAAGAAAGGAGACTATGTTTTGAAACTTCCAAAATGGTTTGGAAATTGTTTTAAAATGTCTTGAATGCTCCTAGTTTGACTATGAACATTATTTAAGTTTCCCTTTTGAGACAATATGTTTTGATTTAAAGTTTGTAAACAATGACATTTATATTTCGATGAATGACATGTTTTACTTTAAACCTATGCTTTCAAATGGTATTTATGAATTGGTTCATAATACATCATTTGATAGTTCAATGTACCAAGCAATCACCAAGAAACTCAAAATGGATTTGAGTAAGACCTATCTTTGGCATTATCACCTTGGTCATATAAACAGAATCGGATACAAACACTTCAAAAGAATGGTCTTTTGGAAACAAATGAAATTGGTTTATTTGATATATGCGAATCATGTTTAAAAGGTAAAATGACTAAGAAACCCTTAAGTGGGAAAGGGCAAAAGATTTATTAGGTATCATACACTTGGATTTATGTGATCCTTTTAAGCCAATGACTAGGAATGGTGAAAGATACTTCATTAATTTTACCGACAACTATAGTAGTTATGGTTATGTGTACTTGCTAAGACACAAAGTTGAAGTTTTGAAATGTTCAAAGTCTTCAAAAGGTGAAGTACAAAATTAACTCAATCAAAGTTCTTCGTTTCGATAGAGGAGGAATCAAACTCTATTTGGATATGGTTCGATCTATGATGGCTAGGAGCGCATCATCTCTATCATATGGGGTTATGCTTTGCTCTCCGTGGTCCGTATATTGAATATGGCCCAAAACCAAGAAAGTGGATATGACACCCTTTTGAAATATGGGATGGAAGGGTTCCAACATTATCATATTTAAAGGTAAGGGGTTGTAAAGCTTATGTTAAGCTATACACCTCAAATAAATTGAAAGTCCGATCCACTAAGTGTATCTTCGTAGGATATCCTAAAGATGGTATAGGATATTAATTCTACGATCCAACAGAGCAAAAGGTATTTGTTGCTCGAAAGGCTAAGTTCTTGGAAGCTAAGTTCCTTATGGAATGAGCTAGTAGAACAGTGGAACTTGATGAGGATCAAGAACCACAAGCCGATACACGTTTGGTTGATACTAGCGCTCAACAAGAGGTTGTTGAAAACGATCAAGTGGTTGACCATGACACACAAAACGTTCGCAGATCTGGTAGAATAAGTAGTCCACCTGAAAGATATGGATTTTTCATGGATGGATGGTACGTGGTAGATTCGGGTGAACCTACCACATACCATGATGCAATGTCAAAATCCGATTGCGACAAATGGCTTGAGGCTATGAACGTAGAGATGCAATCCATGTATGACAACCAATTTTGGGAATTGGTTGTGCCACCTCTTTACTCCAAAGTAGTTGGAAGTAAGTGGGTTTTCAAGAAGAAAACAGATATGCATGGTAACTTGGATACTTATAAAGCGAGACTTATGGCAAAAGGTTTCACTCAAACTCAAGGGGTTGATTATGATGAGACTTTTTTGCCTGTGGCGATGCGAAAGTCAATAAGGATATTATTTGCCATACCTGCATAATATGATTATGAGATTTGGCAAATGGATGTCAAAATGGCTTTCCTTAATAGATATCTTGAGGAAGATGTCTATATAGTTAAGCCTGAAGGTTTTGTCGATCCAAAACATCCTGAAAAAGTATGCAAGTTAAAGAAATCAATCTATGGATTGAAACAAGCATCTAGAAGTTGAAATCACCGTTTTTGATGAAGAGATTAGGGAATATGGATTCATCAAGAATGTCGATAAATCTTGTGTATATGAAAGCTAGTGGGAGCATTATTACTTTCTTAGTATAGTATGTCGATGACATTCTACTATTTGGAAATGACATTCCAGCCATTGAAAGTGAAAAAGCCTGGCTTGGAAGTTGTTTTTCTATTAAGGATTTTGGTGAAGTCGCCTATATTTTGGAATAAAGATCTATAAGGATAGGTCAAGGCGCTAGATAGGGTTAAACCAAAGTGCATTGACAAAGTCTTGAAAAGGTTCAAGATTGAGAACTCTATGAAAGGTTTGGTACATATTCAAAGAGGGGACAATATTGAGTGCGTCTCAATGTCCAAGCTCAAAGGATGAGCAAGAAAGAATGAAAGGAATCCCATATGCGTCTGCTATAGGATTCATTATGTATATAATGATATGCACTAGACTGGATAAGTTATGCGCTTTAAGCATGACGAGTAGATACCAATGAATAACGGTCATTAGGTGACTGTTAAAAATATATAATGAAATACCTTAGAAGGACTAAGGATATATTTCTAATATATGGATCTGGTAAAGAGGAACTCGTTGTAAAGGGTTATAGGGGTGCGAGTTTCGGAATTCGTTGTAAAGGGTTACATGGATACGACTTTCCAAATTGATCGAGATAGTTCTCGATCAAAATCAGGGTAGCATTGTCCACTACAAAATCAGAATACATCGCCGCTTCTTTGATTGAGATAATTCATATGGATTTTCCACTTGAATTATTGTCGATCTAGGGGTAGTCCCTACCATTCAGGACCCCTAGAGATCTTTGTGATAACGATGGTACGATTGCTCAAATCAAGGAACCACGTGCACATCAAAAGACTAGGCACATTGAGCGGAGTTTGAACTACATAAGGGATGAAGTTGAAAAAGGAAAAGATATGTATTCGCAAAGTTCACACTGATCAAAATATTGAGGATCCACTCACGAAGCTCCTTGAACGGGCAAAGCATGAAGGGTCATACTTGTACCTAAGGACTTCGATATTCTAGTGATTGGATTTGATCTATTTTGTATTTGGATATTGGAACAATTGTTATTATAACTCTTTATGGTATTTTGAGTTATGTTCCATTTTAGCATGTTTAAATCCGTGAATAGGTTACTTATTCTAAATGTCCGTAGTCGATCATACTTGTGGGAACAAATATGAATGTAAGACTATTATGAACTTGGATTGGTGGATATTCATTTAGTATGAATATAGAGCAAAGTGTTGCTGCCAAAGTTCATAGATATTTGTGGGATACAAATATTGGACTGACTCGCTCTCGAATATTACTGCATGGAATCATTTGTGATTGATCATAAGTAAATTTGAGTAAAGGAGAATCTCATAGTATCCTCTGACCTGAGATGCATATTGGGTCTTGATATTCACCAAATATTATACCTTGACTTTTTCTTCGCTGTTAGTAATATGACAGTACATAAGGCTAAGCTCAGGTGTGGTACAAGGTGATTGTGAGAGATGTATGTAGTCAAGACGGGATTTGTTCCTCTTATTCATTGAGAGTAAGATGTCTAAGGCCTGCTAAAGTTAAATCAACAGAGAGTGATCACTCTATGTCTCTGGATTTAACATGACATCTGTAATGAAAGGATAAATGATAGATTCACCTAAATCATTTTCAAGTAAGGGACTTGAAGGGGATGATGTAATTGAATGGGACATATAGTCATACGTATTGGGGGTAGTAAACCGTAGTTAGGCGTCATTTACTACTTGCATCAGTCTTCTATGTATCTTGTGCAAGTGGGAGATTGTTGGACTCTGTATGCCCAAGACACATATTAAATTAATGTGGCTAGTACGTTATGATCCAAGTCGAGTCATACCCAATAACAAGCTAGACAAACACTTACAATATTTCTTTATGATATGATCAAACAAATAAATATTAACACTTAGAATATTTAGAAATTGGTTTTCTAAATAATTGCACTTGACAAACTAATAAATTATATGGATAATTTGTTTTGAGAGAGTATTTTATTCTGTTATTTAGTTGGTTAAATAACATAATAAAAATAGCATAAGTCTTATAACGTATGATGTTATATTTTATAAAAGTTATAAAATATATATATGTAAGACTTATATTATTTAAGAGAAAAATTGATTTTTTTTAAATAAAAAGACTAGGCCGCCACCCCCCCCCCCCCAATGGGGTCTTCCCAAAATTGTTGGTCCAATCACACCACATGCATGTCTTACAAGTTAGATGGGTTGTGATTGGGTGATCTTCCCAAGCAATTTTGTCCAATAGCATTACATGCAAATGCATGTGTAAGTGGCCACATGATTGGTCAAGATGGGTGGTAATTCTCTCTCATGGTTCTATAAATACTTAGATCACAAATGCAAGAATGTGCAAGACTTATGAACTTGAAAGAAAACCTAGAGAATTTTTTCTCTAAATTTCGGCCAACAAGTGTTGGTTCAAGAGGTTTTCAAGTTTGTAATTCAAGTGCCAAGAACTCTCATATTCCCTAGTGGAATTTTCGGCTAAGGGTTGGCTCCATGAAGGAAGTTTTAGTGAGTTCACAAGTGTTCAAATCCTAGCTAAAACTAAGGTGTTTGTTGGAAGGCTTGGGGTATACAAGCTTGAGGTCTTCTACACTTGAAGGCAACCATTCAAGAAGCATCATTATCTTCATGTCCTTTACTCCTTGGAAGGTAGTATTCTAAACACTCTACGGTTGTGTTTTATTTTGATAGCATGCATGTTCATATATGGATCCGGGATTGGGATTTACATATAAAATGAAATTTTATATATTGTAAGTAACATGTTTTAAATAATAATTTGCACTGCGTTTGTATTTTATATGGATAAAATACTTTGATAAACATGTGAAAATCCCAACACGAAAAATCTTTACGAATATTCAAGGGTTTTTCTGCAAAGAGATACACAGAAACTGATCCTCCAAGGAAAATGTTTGGAGCATTATACAACAAAGAGTACGTCGCTCTTGCAAACGATAAATGGCGTCACGACGACAGCCAATTGGACGACGAAGAGCCAAAGTTGAAGAAGATGATGAAAGATAAGTTTTGACACAAGAAGCTGGATCTTTCTGAAAGCGATAGTGACGGTGATGATAACGGTGATGGTGGTGGAGATGCTGGTGCTACAGCAGCTAGTGCACCTGGTACTACTAGTGCATCTGCTGCCGGTACAACTGGTGCTAGTTCAGCTCGAGGTAATACAGAAAGTCCGGATTCTGACGATAAGCCAGAGCCAGGATATGAGTTCAATCTTGATGATCGTGGTGTAAGGCAAGTAAGAAAGATTAGACAGGAGGAGGATGCCGATTATGTTCCGTCTGATACTGAGGCTGAACTTTTAATTAGAAAGGAAACTGCTGCTCGAAGGAAGAGAGAGAGAGCAGGAAGTCTATTGGTACTTCATCTATACAGCCGACTGTGTCACAACAAGAAACTGCTCACGAAGCAGAAATGAATCCAAATCTTGGTCTCACAGCCGAAGAAGCTACCGCTATGATATCTTCTCCTTCGTGATCAACTGAACCACCTACTGTGGTTTCTTCAGCTACTGAAACGCCAATTGTCACTCCACAAGCCGAACCTACACACAAAATGGCATCCACCATTCGAGCAACTACATCTCAGCATACTTCAGAACGCAGACACATAAGATTTTCTGAAATGCAGCCAGACGAAAAGGTAGATTTCTTATTCTCTCAATTACAAGCTACTGCAGGTCAGATTGATAGGCAATCAGCGTTCATGAACATTACAAAAAGCGATGTTATCAAGCAACAGTTGGAGATAAATACGTTGAAGTCCAATGTTCAAAGACAACAAGCTGAGATTACACGGCAACAAGCTAAAATTGATCAACTTAAAGCTGAGAATGAACGCTTGAAGGCTGCTGATGAAGAAAGGGAACATCAATTACAGCAGATGTGGGCTGTTGATAACAATCGTGGTATTGAGATGAATCATTTGAAAGAAAGAATCTCTGTTGTTCAAAGATTGGCCGAAACTCTTAAAGAAAAGCATGATGACATGAAAGAATGGTATAACATTCGTAAAGAAAAGCATTTGAAAGAAAGAATCACTGATGGTTTCGAGGCTGTTAGAAAGCGTGTTAACATTTTGTGGGGTGACCGATGCAAACAACTGGAAGTCTTGAAGAAACGTGATCATGATTCTGAAGATCCGGGTAACCCAGACCCTTCTGCAACATCTGAGCAACCGCTAGCCATTGTATCTACACAGATTGTTCCTTTCAAGCCTCCACAGATTGAATCTACTAAAGGAACCTCCGGTGGAGCTGTAGAAGAAATACAACAGCTAGAGAGCAGCTCTTACGTTGAAAGCTCCTTGGCTGGTACATCCTCTGTTCTTAGCTCTGCTGACCTTGCTTTACTGGTTATACATCCTGTAACTGGAGAAGTTCTGGAAGAAGGAGAGTTGGTTGCTGAACTCTTAAATGAGCAGTTGCTAGCGTTGAATGCAATGAAAGGAATCGATGATGCTGCTATTGATAATATTCCAAGTGAACCTGAAAATGCCGACATAGAAAATCTTGATGAACTCGTTTTTGAAGGCGAACAAGGAAGTTAACTTATGTACGTGAAGATGGAACAGAGTTTAACCCGTTTGATTAAGACTGGTTGAAAGATCATCTGGATGATATTGACGAAAAGCTAAAAGATCGTGAGTCAACACAGGATGCAACCGACTCCTTCAAAGAATGGAGAAAACTGTTCCTTTCCAAGGTTGCAAAGCCTACACCTCCTGAAGCACACGTTGATTATATGAGGTTTGAAAAGGTTAAGCCTCATGGGAAGATACTCAGCTGGAGTTTCGTGAAATAAATTCACTGTGTGGCAATCAAGCGCGAACACGGAATCCAGTATTTCAACTCGTTGCTGAGTATTCTATCTCTTCCGTTCTATGATGTGGCACTTTGTCAAAATTGGAACTGATCAATCATTCAAACTATGAAGGAGCAATTTTGTTTGCTCGTAAGAAAAAGATAAATCGGAGGATAGGAAGGAAAGACGATTTATACAAAACCACAGTTTCCGATGTATCAGCAGATCAAGTATACTTTGGATCCGTCGACCAGCACTGCAAGATACAAGCTTGTTTATCAGCCGGCGAGGGTTATGGATAAAATCCCTCTAATGCCGATGAAGCAGAATTTCTTGGAAAACATGGCATTGTGGTGTTACAAATCTGATACGTACGAGGTTGTTATTGTATTCAAACACGATCAAGAGAATTTACGCATGCTAGATCCGATGTGGATGGTGAATATCTCTGCGGCGGACATCAACAAGTTGTTTTGACATGATATCTTTTATGAAGACAAGGACACACCTCAAGCGTTACAATTTCAACGTGTCGCTTGATTCTGTTTTATCGAGGGATACACGCCGGAAGCACCTGGTCGGCACAACACTAAAGACTCAAGACTCAAAGATCGAAGACCAAGTAACAGAAAAGGGGGAGTTTTTTGGTGCATTTATGTGTTTGTAACTTTGTCTTGTTTACGTTGTATGTTATTTAGTCTTTTGTAATCGAGTCTGTAAGTTCCGTCAAGTCTACCTAGTCGGATATCCTCCTATCCTACTTGGTATGACATTTTGTCTCTGTATTTGGAAGGTTTGTTAAACACATGCTTGTGTGCATTGTGTTTAACTATAGTTAGTCATTTCTTATGTCTTATATTAACTTAGTCATATCTACTCTCCATGTTTAGTGTTTGACGAAGGTTCTATCTTTATCGAACCCATGCTTGGCGAACCTTCTATCTTCGTCTGTGTTTATGTGTGACGAAGGTTCTATCTTCGTCACACATTAACCTTCGTCAATCAAGGTTCATCTGAGGACAGTATATATAGCTTAGTGTGTTTAACAGTTAAGGTATGAGAGCATAGAAAGACTACTGCTGAGAGTTTATCGTTCAAGCATTGTGTGTATATGTTTGATGTTGTTCTCGTCCTTTTAATCTAAAGTGAATCTTTGGTTATCTGTTGTGTTGCTTGTATTACTTTGTTTGGTTTGCACTGTCACGTGGATTCCGCACTCGTGACTGTGTTCGTGATAAACAGGATTAGGTTTCGTAATAGATCCTCTGAGAAAAACGGGCCTACATTTATTTTAACAAAGGAATTAAAAGAGAGATAAAAGGAGGTTCAAAATTTTAAAAAACAAGGGGTTCTCTTGGATTATATTCACTAATTTAATGATAACATTTTTTGAAAAGTTAAATAGTGTAGAAAATTTTCCTGGTTAGCTACTCTTGGTTAGGTTACTCAAGTTGTACAACCCTTTGGAAAGTTTGGGGTACTGAGAACAAATGTCAACCATTGTCGAGTTATTTAATGAAGCACATGTTTTCTTATTTATCTTTTTGTAATAAAATGAAGAGAGGATCCTAGTCAAGTTACCTCATTTTGCCACACTAAAACATACCGATAAACGGGTTTGAAGATTTCAGTTTATAGACTCTGCATTGGACCATCCCTAGTGCAATCTCTTGAACTAGTTAATATGAACATTACAGTAAGATTGGTTTGAAAATCATATTTTTATTGTTTTCCTTTTATAACATAACTAGATGGTATCCTCAAGTTAAACTCAAACTAGTGATATTACCAAATAAACAAAGAAGTCGTCCAGGTTTGTTAGGTACCTAACCCCTTTTATTACAATATAAGCTTGACCCCAAATGCATCTGATGCTTTACCAAAAGCCCCCAAAGGATCTGGTAAACAGAAGCCTCTCACCCGATCCGATATGTTGTACCAAAAACTTGTCACTAGGATATGGTTCAATACAAGAAGCCCCTAGTAGGGTTTGCTTCAATACAAGATGCCTACTTGTAAGATCTGGTTCAATACCATAATCTTATTGTAAGATCTAGTTCAATATAAAAAAGCTTACCACCTGATTTGATTGCAGGCATTACACACTCCAAATACTAGAGTTAAGTTCATTATGTTAATTAGTTAGAGGCTAGCTTTTCTTGTCATAAAAGATAACAAATTAAGATTTAGTATAAAGATAAACACGTGAAATAACTATAAATAAAATACTAAATAAAAAAACGTTCAATAAATCAAAGAGGAAGAGGATACTAGATGGTTACAACCATTTAAAGATGACAACATTTGACTCGTGGTGACTATTAACTCGTGTGATGCTTAAAACTCCAGAGAAAGTGTGTATAAAGTGTTCCCCAACCATAAAAAAAATACATACAGATAAACAAAGCTACTAGTACCATTTGGGGTAGAACATTGGGATTTTGTTAAAATGGCCCACTTTGGAATGAAATGGAAGCTTTTATTTTTAGGCTAGCGGCACGGGGTGTGAATGGTCATGAACAATTACATGCACGGTCATGCATTATACTATTTGTTGGCATAATCTTCAGAGATCATGTTCTTTGTTGAAAATCTTGGTACATGCATGACCGTCTTGTATGGAGCACGGCCATGCGGCAGACAGAATCTCCTGTTGAAATACTTATTGTCTTTATTTATCTTTTCCTCACTTGTCTTCGTTGCAACACGGTTGTGCCATTGGACGTGCACGATTGTGTCTTTTCTGCAACTAACTTGTTCTGTGTCTTTTTTTCCTTCTAAAAGGTAGTTGGGGTTGCATGGGGGTACTTAGGATCATACATGACCATGCTTGGCCTACTATTTGTTGGATTTCGACTGTTTTTTCGTCTTTTTAACTTTTTTTTGTTTGGGAAGTCCAAAAACCTGCAATTATAAAAGAAGGAACGATTTAGGTAGTTTCCTAATGATAATGCGTCAAAATAGCAAAAAAAACTGGGGGTGATTATGTAAAAATTATGGCACATCACTATGTTATATATATTATCTATTGCTGAACCATTAAGAAGATACAAGAGTGATAGTTGTAGGTAGTAGAGATGAGGATGTTGATGTGGATGGCGACACACAAGGATCGATAGGATGAGAATGAAGTTATTTGAGAGAAAGATTGAGGTGATTTAGACACGTGAAAAGAAGATAGATCATGTATCTAGAAAGCATCTTGGAAACCTCCACACTCTAGTGTTTCTTTTCACAATTAGCACAAATTTTAGGTTCCTTAGTCTTGACCTTCTTTCAAAGCAACCCACTTTGTCTTTCCTATACATCTTGGGAGGGTTGGATCACTGTTTCTTATCTACTTCACATGCTGGTTCCTCAGTTGTAAGAATATCCCATAGAATACCACTAACTTCCACATCAAACTCAAACGTTTGAGGGGCATTAGCCTTAGTCAATGCTCAAACCTTGGTTAGCAATGCTTCATTGTAGTACTTCATTCTCCTTGAGTCTTTCTTCAGTTTTGACAAGATGGGGACCAATCTTGCCATCTCAATGTACCTAGATGTATATTGACGGTGTCTCGTGTCCCCAACCTTGAATCCCAAAAACTCTCTTTCGACCTTGTGGAATTCATTCTTCGGGAATATTTTCTTTACTGGTCCCTTAAAATCTTCCCACTTCAATATCTCAAACTCTTTAGAACTTTAGGTTTGTTTAACCGTGTTCCACTAAGGGATTATTTTAGTAGTAAATGAGTGAGCATTTGGAAACATAGTACCTGTAGAAACAGAAGAAACATTGGTGCTTAAAGACGTTAGAGCAGGTTTAGCATCCAACATCTTGGGACGCGTTAAAATGTCTAAAATGTATTTAGATTGATTTAAGAAAAGACCATTTTGGGTGTAGGTAACCTCCAAAACCAAGAAAGTAGTTGAGTTTTCCAAGATCCTTGATGGCAAATTCCTTACTGAGACATGAAATAAATGAGTTGATGGAAGAAGATACATCATACATGAATCGCGTGTGTAGAGAAATAATGATGGATCGGCTCAACTACATAAGAAACCAATTTTTTGAAGAAACAAGCTTAATCGATGAAACCAGGCCCCTAGAGCTTGTTTCAAACCATAAATAGCTTTGTTTAATTTTCAAACATGAGAGGGAAACTAAGCATTAATGAAACCTTTTGGTTGTTCCATTAAAACATTCTCAGATGGATGGTCATGTAAAAAGGTGTTATTCACATCTAGTTGATGAAGATGCCATTTGTTGATAATGCTTAACGCCAAGATGGTACAAACAGTGGTGGCTTTAACAACTCGACTAAATGTATGACAGTATTTGAGGCCCAGAATTTGGCTGAATCCCTGAGCAACATGTAACAACTCTCAAAAGATTCTAAAACAACTCGAAATCGAAATGTACCGACGAAAGCCGAAAACAAAAAGAGCTAAAAACCAATGTCGTGTGGAGCGACTGGACAATCTTGTACTGTCGCGTGACACAACGGTGCCAGATTCTTTGGATGGCCACGTGGTGCCATGTGGCAGGCCAACGAGGCTGATTCATGCCACCTAGCACTAGGTCTCTCCTTCGCGTGACATGACCAGGCAATCTTGGTTCGTCACGTGGCGTAACGAGCATTAGATTCCATTTGGATAAACATGGCTCCCTCGCGTGACTCAATGGGGAAACCATGTCTCGTCATGTGGCGCGACGGCGTCAAATTCCAGCTATAAATAGGAGGGGTCATGAGCTTTCAAACTGCATAATTCGCTTTCGAAAATTCCTATCACACAATCTCATGTCTAAGTTTCCGTATATTCCCGTGTACAAAACCCTAAGCACTTAAACGATACCCTGTCCGATTGATCGGAAATCCTAGCAGGGAAAAGCTGAAGTTCTGCCTGAATAAGGTGATACTTTATATGTTCCAGTTTTGATCCCGTGATTATCGTTGAAGTGTGATTTAGTTTCTTACAGTAATTCGTGTTAGATTGTGTGTATATCTAGGCACTAGGACTTAAACCTAGGAGGCTTGAAAATCCTAAATTCTGCAATGTGAGTTATTCTCTTTTATCAAATGCTTTTAAAACTCTAAATGTTTTCCAATTGTTACTTATACTACGGTGATGAAGACTTTGTATTCTTACTCGAAAACTGCTATCAGTTTATGGGGTTTGTATATACTACTTGATAAGCTTCACTAGTTGCGAGAATGACCAACAGTGATAAGACCATAGTCATAGAAATTGCGAAGTGACAAATACCTTTAGGTAGTTGTAAGATAGGATTAGGTTTATTTGTGAACATCTTCATAGTAAACTGTGTTAACTAATTAGGACCATTGATTTCCTTTTTAGTTGTTAAGGGTAGGATTGTAATTATACAATAAATTAGTTTTAAATCTGTATTTTAATCATTGAATTTTAGTTACACTTTTAATTTTGGTAGTTTTCTTAAACTGCATAATTATCTTCTCCATCTCTCTTAATTCAAAATAATGGATTTTTTTAATTGCATATTCATGCAAGAATTGCATATCCATGATTATTCTTCATGTACTTATCATGAATATTGTGTGATAATGTACACTTCTTCTGAACATAGGTGTGATAATGTACATATGTGTACATACGTGTTAAAAATATGACTTGTTAATATACATATATGTATATACGTGTTGAGACTATTATGTACACATATGTACAATGCCGAACAATCATCTCAGATACTTGCTATACACATATGTACTATGTTGAACAACCATATCATTAACTTCTTTTTTAGAAGTATATTATGAATGTACATATGTGCACATTACAAATCGGACATGTACACTTAAAGAAGATGATCGGATAGAACAATATTTGTTAATGTACATATATGTACAGACATTGTGAATATGTATAATACATATATGTACATTCACTTCTATAGTGTTTTTAATGATGTTCTATATGGAACAATATAATTATAAGAAAATGTCTTTTTATACAATTGAATGAACTCACCACTGATCAAACGTTTTCAAACGCGATTTAGGTGATTTATTGTGAACGGAAGGAAAAAGTGCTACGAGGCACTCAAGCTTAAATAAGTGGCTATGTCACCTGAATAAAAATGATCTATAATTAAGGGTTTATCCCCATAAAAACCATTTATGTAAATATGGGTTTTATCCCACAAGTTATGATATGAAAATCTCGGTGTTTAAAAACTCTGATGTTTTTCTTGACAACCGGTCCTAGTGAAATTTTGGCTGCGATAATTTTAATGAACACCGGTGCCACTGAAATCTATTCACGGTTCCTATCCGGGGTAGGTTTGGGGGTTATAACACAATAAGGCGAGCTTTGTGACGCTCAATGGATCCATCGGCTCAAAATTTGGTTCGAAAGATCCATTTGGATCCCACGCCATTCGCATGTGTCGGACGAGGAACAAGAGTCCAAGTGTCATTTTTATTGAGAGCATTAAACTCTTCTTCCATGGCATGAATCCATTTGGGATGCATAGAATGTTGGACCTATAAAAGAACAGATGATTACAATAGCCAAAACATGACTTCCTGATCAAGAAATAAGCAACATATCATACTCTATCACACTCTCAAAATCCATCTGCTGAGTTTTACTGCGAGGCGCATGACAAACCAAGATCTAAGAAACCAGCTATATGGAATGACCTTTATATGAGAAAATACGTTTTAAACCAATCAACCAAACTAAGTTAACGAAATGTGGAAGCGTAAATAAACGTAATGTAACGTGTTCGTCAAAACAAACGCCTAAAACCAACAGTATAAATGAATGATGCAATCGTAAAGAAAAATGGTTTGTCCATGTTGTGCACCTAAGCCATGTGTACCTTAGCGACCTGATAAAAACATGTAAGAACAAGTGTCAACAATTATGATGAGTGAGTTCACAGGTTTTAGTTTATAGTTATAAAGTAAGTAGTTTCCCAAAAGTTTCCACTGTTTTAGTTTATAGTTATAAAGAACAAGTGTCAACAATTATGTGAACACTTTATAAAGTTGTAGTGTTTAGCTGGTACTTGTTATATTCGTAGGTAGCTAACCTATGCTACGACACAAAAGAGTTTGAAACCAAAGCTGACTATTGTTGCCTCTGATTGCTAGGTCCATCATTGATCATGGCGATAAGTTAGGCCAATTCTACACCCGTTGACCATCACCGGTCTAGCTAGCGTGACTAGCTCAAGTGGGGCTTTTTGGACCCAGTAGTACTACTCAAAATTCCCCCGCTATCCACCCAGTACTAACAGTCCTAGATTTGTGAGGACTTTATGTGATAAATGCTACCTTGTGACCATAATGATATAACAAAAACTCTATGGACTAAAAGCGTTATATAACCATAACGTTAAGCATTACATTACCGTAAAGTGATATTACCTTGCAAACTTGGTGAATTGCTCGTCAATGTTTTGCCATAGTAAACGGCAAGGGTAAGTGACCGGTGGTGGTTTGGGTGGTTCGTTATTTTGGGGTTGAGTATTTTCTTGGTTTTTGGCGATGGGTGTGTTTGTGGATTGTGTAGTGTTTTGGGGTGGTGTTGGTTCATCATCGGGTCCTACCTTCCGGTTTCTTAAGTTGATAACGTTTACTTGGGCTTTTGGGATTGGTTCAGTATTACTAGGCAAGGCTCCTTGTGGTCTTTCAGAGAAATTTTGGGTGAGATGGCTCACTTGTTTTTCAATATTTTGCATGTAATGCCTCGCTTTTTAGAACTTTCCGTATTTAGAAAGCTCGCCTTGTAATCTTTGTTTTTTGGAAACTTATATCCACATCGTATTCATATTTCACTCTCTGCTTCGTATTTTGCAACTTTAATCTTAATAAAATTTGATTATTTTTACTTAAGTTATACATTTACTTCACATCTCCGTTTTACATTTGTTCTATTTGCATAATCGATACACATGCATCGTTCTCGTGAACACACACTTGACCAACGAACAAATTACCGTAATTACACATTTTAGTACACTTTACACGTTCAAATACTTGTTTACGCATTCTTGATAATTATTTATACATTCTTGACACTTGGTTATACATTTATGACACTAAATCTATACTTCTATACTTGTTAAATACTTAAATGTATTTTGAGTATACATTCTTAGTTCTCGAAAAAAAAGGTGTTTAATTTGTAAACAACTAACGTGAATACGCGAGTTTAAACGTTTTATACATACAAATCCTTAGTTATGCCTTTACAATACTTAATCCACACTTTCATGCTTGGTTTGTACTTAAAAATATGGTTGTTATACTTAAAATACCCTAAAAATGTGTCAATACCAAACAGAAGGGACTAGAATTGCCAAAATTGAAAATCAGCTCAGCTGGCTTGCGCCGCGACACGCGCAAGCTGTGTCCTTCTCTTCCGCGACGCGTGGAAGTGCGCAATCCGCTTTAGTCCATTACCAGGTCGCGTATTGGTCACATTTTGAGTCCATTTTACCAACCAACTTCATTTATATCACTCCCAACTACTAACCCTAATCCCCCACTATATATACAACACTTCTAAACCTCTTTTTCACTTTACAAACCTTCTAAACATTCTCAAATTCACTCCAGAATCCTCTAAATTCATTGATTTTAGCCAGAAAGTTTAAGGGATTCAAAGTGAATTCTAGCTCACTTCCTCAACTATTTCTTCTTGTTTCACATGGAATTTCCTCATTTGAGGTTTTTTTTCCTTTAAGGTTTTTTAGCCTCTTTGGCTCTTTTAAGATATCCAGACTATGGCTAGGTCTGCATACAATCTGGATGCAACCAAAGGACAACCATGATATCCCCGGATGACTCGACAGTATTAAAACCCGAAACCTCAGATGTTGGCTATCTATCAACGCAAGATTTAAGACCATAAAATCATACGTCGATGGTATGTTACCCACATGGTGCATAGTTCGTTATGTTTATATCACTCAGTATTTCTTATCAGTTTAAGCGTCAAGCCTATCGACATATCACAATAGATCCTAGTCTTTTCAGCTATAGCATCTTACATGTGTTAGTCAAACCCTTAAACACGAACATTTATCTCATTTCCCATATATGCACAAATATCCCGCTAAATTTGTGCATAAATCTTATACGCAAATTTACCTTAGAAAGAAAGCTTTATGTATAAAGAGATAAACGAAAGAAAATAAAAATGTTTTTGTTGTTTTTGCTTAACCGTTCTGTCACACCCCGACCACGTAAAACAACAAATCGTGGCGGAAACGTCGGGGAGTGTTGTAACAGAATCATTGTTTCATAACACATGGAAATTTGAAGTTTTGTTTTTTTAAGTTACAAGAGGTTACATTGTTTTAAGAACAAGGAAACATAACATAATTAACTAGTCTTGCATCTTTTAATGTCACTAAAGCCCTCGTCCAATCTTATGTTTGCATCATAATCATCTAACAACAGCACCTGAAACGCATGTGAAAATATGTACATCAGCATAAAAATGTCTGTGAGATACATAGGTTTTATTGATTTAGGATTCATGACTTATAAGTTTAAAGAAAAATGTTTAACAAAAGTTAGTCATGATCCTTGTAAAATGTTTTCTTTTATAAATCATACAAAAGTGATAAGAAATCAGATGATATAAAAGAACAATGCATAATGAAATGAATAACCAAGTAAAAAAATGAGTTTGTGTAAAATATGTTGTTTGTAAAACAATGTTTCATGAAGATATGATATAAGTGTAAAATGTATTATGTCTAACTTGAAATGGTTTAAATAACGCTACGATATGTAATATCATAAAAGCACTTATATATAGGAAGTACCAGCGGCGTATCCACCATCCCTTTATCATATTACACGAGCCTCGTTATTTAAATCACTTACCAAAACAACCCACCAATGTAAAAATGTTCATGTATTAAACAAATGTAATGTATAGTGAATAAAAGCATTTATTGTTTTAAAAGCATTTACTCAACCCTATAAGAAAGAAATGTACAAAACAATGCATTTGATAAATTATGATCAAAAGTTATGTTTTGTAAAATAATGCATGCTTTACTGATACAAACATCTATGCGGTAATGTTAAACGTCTACATCCAAGCCTTTAGACTGTAGGATAAACCCTAGAACAATGTCAAAGGTCTACCAAAAATTTATTCGGATTCGGTCATTTCTTCCACCCAAATAAACCTAGGATTTCAGAAATGGGAGTTGTCAAGTCCTATGGTACCACTACCTACTAACGAACGGCGTAGCTAATGTTAATGAATGTATTTTTGAGCCATTTAAACAAACCAAATGTCATACCAAAATGTAAGCATGTTTTAGGAAAACAATGTACTAAGTATGTAACAAATGAACATACATAGCATGAAATGTAATGTAAAACAATGTACTAAGTATGCACTAAATGGACATACATAGCATAAAATGAAATGTAAAACAATGTACTAAGTATGCACTAAATGGACATACATAGCACAAAATGAAATGTAAAACAATGTACTAAGTATGCACTAAATGGACATACATAGCATAAATGAAATGTAAAACAACGTACTAAGTATGCACTAAAAGGACATACATAGCAAAAACATAATGAAATCATGTACTAATAGCGTACTAATGAACATAGCAAGTATATGATATGAAAACATGGAAAGCACGAAAGTAACAAGTAGGCACATGTGTTTCACCCAAAAACAGTTTGAAAATAGTAAAGGAGGGGACTATGTACTCACATAATCACCTTGAAAACATTTAAAAAGAGGGGGTCTATGTACTCACTTGAGGGTGCTTAGAAGTCTTGAATAACAACCAAGCAAAGCTAGATGGATCACAGAATCAAACGGCACCTAATATAGGTAACTATGTTAATAACCGGACCTAAATCTGGAGATTGGATAGAATGAGGTTTCTTAAACCAGATGAGTATAGGAACTCATGAAATATGGTTTAACAAAGCCTATATTCTAGAAGGAAACCTATCCTAAGTGCTTACAACCCGTTACGACCCGTTTAGGTAGCTTACGCTACTTTAACGCGTCATTCGCGTGAAACGCGTTCGGACCGCCTAGCTAGTCCTATGACAAGTATTATATGACTTAACAAGTCTAATAATGTTTCCTAGTCAGTTTAGATGTCAAAATTTTGGTTACATATGCTTAAAATGGATTTATGCGCAAAAAGGGCATTTTGGTCATTTTCCTAAGGCATATAAACTACCTATCATACAACTAACTAAACGAAGTGACCATAAGGTATAACCTTAGAAGTTTATTCCATATACAACTATGGTCACCTAATGTGTTTGGTAGGATCCTAGTGATCGACCAAACGGGTTGGGTTCGAAAGTCTAAGCGGTTGTTTAGACCGCTTATCTTACGACCCTATATAAGCACTAAACCTAAAGTGACGAGTTAAACATGTTAAAACATGTTTAACGAAGGTAGAAAACAAGTTTGGTATCAAAACAAAGGGTTTTGATACCCAAGAATAGTTTGGTTGCAAAATACGCATAAACACGTATTTTGACCTAAACTATGATTCGTCACTACACCTAATTAACGTGGTAATCAGTAGGTATAGTCACAAGGGACTATAACCATCGTGATTACGCTCACGTTGCGAAGTTCAAACAAACTTTGTGTTAACCAAAAGGAGGTCAAAGCAGAAAGTCAAACTCTGTTTGACTTTCATGCTTGAAATACAAGAACAAGCATGAAGGAAAACTTACAAAAGGTCCAAGACTTGAAGATTTGATCAAGAACAACTCAGGTATGAAGCCTTCATAGATGAGAGCTTCAACTTAGAGTTGAATTTGAATCAAATGTGTGAAGAAGAAGTGAAAATCAAGTGGGTATTTATAGATTTCTCAAAACCGTTAGGATTGTTCCTCGATAATTGAGCTTTAATCTAGACCCTCCATGTGTTACCCATTGTTTTACAATGCTATGGGTGTCCAAAACCAGCTCATGGTATTGCAATTGATGGGTTTTGGAAGATTGGAGTGGCAATCAAGCAAAAAAATGCAATGCTGGCAGACCAAACCGTAAGTCCCATTCTACAAACCGTAAGCCATGGTCGGGCCAGGCTAGTCACACTCACAAGTTTTCATTTGTTGCAACTTTGGCCCCTTTGACATCCAAACTTGCGTTTTCCACTTCTAACACCCATTTAACCAAATTTTTAGAATCTATAAGGATGTTAAAGCATAGGGGACTTGAAATATGCTTGAAAATATGCCGGATGTCGGTTCCTTTGGTCGTACGATTACGTTGTTCGGTTAATTACGACGAAACACGAACGGACGCGAAAAACGATCCAAATTACACGACGAATGGAATTTTATCATGCCAATCACTAAAATAAAATATTTTAACGATTACATAAATTTTTGGATGTCCGGATATATTCAGAATGTAAGATATGCGCGAAAATGCAAACTTATGCACTTTTTGACGCTTTTAGTCCCTGAATGACCAAAAAGTTTATTTTAGCATACCGAACCCCTCAAAGCCTATTTATAAGCTATGTAAAGGATATTTATGGTATGTTTAACTTATGATCAAGTTCCGAAATATCTGTTACAGTACAACTCGGCATACTTTCGTAGTTTGTCGAAATTAGCCCCTGTAAGCGAATAAACTTGATTTTGCCACACCAAAGCCTTCAAAACTTATTTATAAGTTATGTAAAGGTTATTTAAGGTATTTTAAGCCCATGTCACTATTCCGGAGTGTTTTTCACGTTAAACTGATTACGTTTACGCATCAGTTCGCGTATAACTTCCTAGAAAGCGATTAAGAGCTTGAAATCGAACAAGAATTGACATGTGCAAATGATACACATATTTATACAAATCCCAAGTATGAAATACAATTTTTCATTGATTTGGTATTTTTTGATGGCCATGGAGGCACAGATGTCACAGTCTCCCCTACTTCAGGAAATTTCGTCCCGAAATTTATTTAGAGGAAACTTGTGAGAGCTTGAAACATGAAGTCGAAAAGATAAAACAACACTGGTTAGGGTTCTGAACTTCTAGTAACTTTGAATAACATCATGCCTGCAATGTAAGAGGGACACTTATATACAAGTATATAAAGCGCCATTGGTGCGTCCACCGTACCTCCATTACATTGTTTACATTTCGTTATCTTTGCCACTATAGGTTCTTCCACATGATAAATCTTACTGTGGTTTCCGTGCACTGAATTTCATAATTATATATGCATCCATAATTACTTAATTCCTTGCATAGTCCACACAGTGCATTTTATAACGTGTAGGGGGAAAACCAAATGAATAAACCTGTGATGAGTGTGACTAGACCATCCTAGGGTCCTTTTTAATTGAATCATTAAATGATCTCTTTAACTAGACCACCAAGGAGTCTTTTCATCTATAGCATCACGTGCCATTCTTAACCAGATTCTGAATCAATCTTTTGACTTAGACCACTCAAGGGGTCTCTTTGAATTATGGAATGGTACTATATAATCTAAGGGTCTTAACTATTACGTAGAAGCCCATTAAGGATTTAAGGTAGTACCTTTGGATATCCTACTATGAATCCTTCATATGAGGATATGGAAGATTCTACGAGGATTTGGATAACGAAAATAAAAACACAAAAGAAACACATAACACATAATCACATAACCACAAAATTGTTTAACTTGATCTTTAATTTGTTATCATTTTTGTTAATTTGTTTTGTTAACTGTGCACATGTATTCAAAGCACACCAGGAATCCAATCCGTGGATTTCATTTGGCACTTTAAACATTTTCAAGAATCTAACTATGAAGACAGGAAGATCTTAGAAAGAAAATTCGATTTCAATTACAAGGAATCGTAACATTCGAATTAAGGTATACAAGGAATCCAATTAAGGACTCTGATTATGAGCAAAAAATATCGACAAGGATCTAATTATGAAGGTAAGAAGATCCCATATGGATTTTGGAATTTGAAAAGCGGGAGGCGTTTCAAAACCTTGCACTAGACATGCTTAAGTCGAAACATGAGGTAAAATGCTCATGAAGTTGAGGTGCTAGATATGCCCAGGCGACATATGAAGCAGAGTTTGAAGGTTAAGTCAATGTATGAGGAAAATGTTTTTGAAAACTATGTATGGGGTTCTTTTTTAAATGTGTTTAATATTTTTTTTTTGAAACCTTACATAATACTTTAGAAATCATAAAGTAGGTGTATTAGATAAATATATTTATAAAATGTTATGAAATCATGCGAGATGAATTTTGAAATTATGTATAAGGTTTTTGAAAACATGAATGATGCTTTTGAAATCATGCACTTGATATATTAAGTAAATATACTGTGACAACCCTCAAAATTTCAGGTATCCGTACGATTAATTAATATTTAATTTGTGCTTAATGATTGTGCTTGATCTCAACTGATGATTAAACTGCTTTCTGATTTCTGTTACATACATACATATGCATCACATTTCATACTTTCACTCCATTTATTGCACACAGACTTTAGTGACAAACTTGATGCACAAAGCACAGTTAGCACAGTGAGCGGATAACTCAGACACATGCTGACAATACCAGCACATAGACAGACACTATATTGAGGCCCAGTATGAGCTAGGGACAAAGTACTACACTTGTATGGAGTGTAGGGAACCAAGGACCATAAAACTACGTCACTAGGTGATAGTTTAGGTGCCGGAAAGTGCCTAAAACCCACTCTAAGTGCAGAATTCTGCATTTATTACCAAAATTCAGCATTTAAATATACTAGTCACTTGCAAAAATATGGCAGAATGGTCCTGTATACTTTCCTAAGTGTCGGGAATTGAAAGTGTCACTAAAAGTTACATAAAGGACGCTATACAACATAACTTAGCACTTTAACAGAACAGTATCAAACCGAACAACCGGACATTACCCGGAACACCAAAATAATGCTAGAAGCATTGTTCTTATTTTTCTGAACTAGTTATGGTCCCCGAACATCATAACACACTATATTAGTTCTTAACATCTAAACACTTAAACTAAAAACTAGAAATCTAACTAAACTAGACTAACTTACCATTGCAAATCAACTAAACCAACCCCCTCCCCCCCCCCCCCCCCCTAAACCGGTTATGGAACAAGTGGGACACCCCATGATTTTCTTTAATTGTTTAAGTGATTTTTTAAGTACTTTAGAAGACATAAAGACTTTTGGTTAATGCATTGTTGGAAGACTTCTTTATAAACCACAAGATAACCATACATATCATCTTCATCTTCCAAACAATAAAACTCTCTCTTCTCTCTTCTCTTTGGCTTCGGCCGAACCCAAGGCACACCACCATCATCATCATTCAAGCATCTTCAACCATTTTACTTGCATACAAAGATATTAAGGGTCATACAACGAAGCTTGGTGCTCTCGGAAGTGGAAGGACCTTCTCTATTTGCTATTAACCACCTCATTTCTCCTCTTGATCTTCCCTAGCTTAAAAGCTAGTAGTAAGTCTCTTGAATCCTTATTTATGCCATGTTTATGGTGGTTAATAGTCACATTATGATGAAAACTCAAGAACCCTAAAAGATCATAAACAAAGTCTTGAACATAAAGTAACATGATTATGAAATAAGATGAAAACATGATGAAATGAAGTTGTTTTGGTTATGTTGTTGATTACTTGATGTTTATTACTAGCAATATGATGTTTGATCATCATATGAAGCTTGTTAAGTTATGATTAAAAACATGACTTAACAAGTTAGGGATGATTATGTGTACAAAATGATAATCTTCTTGTTAGAGCATGAACTTGATAATAAAAGTGATTTTCTTAGAAAATAATAAACCTAGTGGACTAGTAAACTTATAAACTCAAGACATGTGTATGAGTTCTTTTAGAAATCCTAGTTTAAAAGACGGTTTTCGAAAAAGTATGATTCTTACATATACTTACACCATCTTTGAAATAAACTAAGTATATGGATGCTAGTGAAACATGAAAATATTGTAAATAGATTTTTTTTGTAAAATAAGTTCACTAGTTGTGAAGATCTAAAAACCCCGAGAGTAAGATTTTACTAAAAGTAAACACACTTTGGAGGGTAATTAAACCCACTAAACACTCTACAAAGTTACTACGCGTTTTTATGAAAAACCAAGTTCATGTTGATATGTAAAGGGCATTGTTTTTGCACTTGACTAGTGTAATGTTGTTTAGTAACTTGTTGTTGATTGATTGAATGGTTATTGAAAAGAAAATGATATGCTAATAAGTATGGACACCTCCGTTTACAAAGGAAACTCTGGCGAAATTTTCTAAAATTCCAACACTTAGAAAATATTTTTTTGACAAATGTTACAAGTATATTTTACAACTTGTGTTTCGGATATAAACTTCGCCATGGGTTTTGTCACAAAAATACAAAGTATCGGAGGTTGATTTTTACAAATAAAATGGATAAATATATATTTAGAATATATATTTAATACTAAGACACTTGTGTGAATATTTGCATATTTTATGAACTAGTTATATTATTTTAGGGTCAAATAATGTAACTTAACAAATACCATGGAAATTACAACTCCCAAAATGATACCAAAAATCACACGGAATAAATATTTAAGTTACGCACTCGATATTGTGAAACCAAACGCTAAAACGTGACTTATGAGATATTCCAGAAAATACTCTTACACATATATTTTTGGTAAAATATTATTTTGGAGACTAAAGAAGTAAAATATAATATTTTTGGGAAAAATACATATATTTTGGGAATGCGTTATTTTGGAGAAATAAGTTAAATATATTTTCCTAAGTGGGACTTAAAATATAATTTTCGCGACTACGAATATACATGTATAAAATACCCCCATCCTTGGGAAGGAGATACGCATACAAAATACTTGACAACTATGAATACGAAATATTGTTTAACAATTATTCCAAAACTAAATATAATTCAACGTTAAAATAATTATTATTTTAACAAATAATTATTATTTTAACAAATAATTATAACTTGGAATAATATTCGGAGACACAAGAAATGCAACTCAAAAACATTAAACCCTAAGCCAAGGCACGGCCCGTTCGTCTAATAGACATTAGTACGTTGTAGGTCGTCGGGTAGCTGAGCAGGTTTGAGTTGACGTTACTATACAGGAGACGCAATACTGTGAGTTCATGTCCCCCTTTTCTCTTAACTGTTTTCAGTTTTATACTTCGGGGGTGGAATACATGTTACAATTACTACAGACGTTTTTATACATGGTATGGTAAGCTTAAGGAGGGTTTAGACGCTTAGATCATGTGAAAGGTGGGTACAACACTTAAGGCCATTAATCCTCATTGTTAGGACCGAGGGACATGAGTGATAGATCTATTTGGGTGTAGCGAGCCTACACCCATGAGGCCAGGGTGGCCCATAGTGGTGACTGTGTCTTACAGCCGGAGGCCCGGTACAAATTTGCTAGGTCTGAGTACTTCCTGCACTGTTTCACACATACCAGGGGCTTTGCAACCCATTGGTGATCTTTTTTTCCTTAATTGCTACATACCAGGGATTTTTATACATACAGACACATTACAAAGGTTTATACATACTCACTTACACATGAACTCGCTCAACTTTTGTTGATTTTTCAAACTACATGTATTTCAGGAAACTAGCGGATCTGGCGGAGTATGCATATGTCTAGCTGCGTTGAATAAGAGATGTCATCCAGGGTAGTAGGTTTAGGAGGTGTAACCCTTACCTGGACGTGTTACATGTCTTTAAACCACGTCTTATTTAAAGTCTTGTGATGTGTCTCATGAACACGTCGTAAACAAGTATGGTTTGTAACTTATTTTAAATGTCGACATTTTCAAACAATGATGTTATGGTATTTTTAAACTTAACGAATGGATGAACATCTTGTGTTTTTATCATATAGCATGGTTATGATTGTTGCTATGGTATTAAGAAGTCACACCAAAATAAACCACGCTTCCGCAAAAGCCAGGGTGTGATAGCTTGGTATCAGAGCCTCGATCATAGCGAACTAGGATTCCTTCTTGAGTCTAGACTATGATCATCAGGGCTCTCACGAAAATGTTTTCAAACATTTTTACATATGCATACACTATACGTCCAGATCCAGGGTAGAAACATTTTTACAAACAAAAAGGCACAAATACACATTTCAAAAGGGTATATTTATAATTCAGTCCTAGAGACTGAGGGAGGACCAGTCTTAGAGACTGAGGGAGGTTGGTCTTAAAGACCGTGGATTTAGTCTTAGAGACTGGGAAAATTGGTCTTAGAGACCAGGGAGTTGGTCTTAGAGACCAGGGAGTTGGTCTTAGAGGCCAGGGAGTTAGTCTGAGAGACTAGGGAATTTAGTCTGAGAGACTGGGTGGGATAGTCTGGGGAAGACTAGGATGATTACTTGCGTACATTGATTGTGACTTACATGCTTATTTGATTACATGTTGATGTATGTGCATATGTATGGTTGTGTTACAGACATCATGCCATCTTCTTCGGATACCAGAGTATCAGACACACTGGATCCTATGGCGATAGTCTCGGACGACGAGATTCTATCTGAGAGCGAGGTTTATACGTCGGATACTACGATCACTGATGAGGATGATTTCCAGCCGTTTGATCTTCCAGATTTTGGGGATGATATTCCTCTAGCTGATGGTCCATTCGACGGGGATCTACCTCTCATTCAGATCCCTGCTCCTTTCCCACTCGCCGCAGTTCCTGTCGAGGATCTGCCACATGACGAGTTCGCTGATGATAACATCGACTTATTCATTGAGGGTCCCCCGGAGGGTGACCAGGATGGTGTGGCCCTTATGGATGACGATGTCCCTCCTGCTGATGTTCCCGTTGATGATCATGTTATTCCCATGGTTGAGGTTCATGCTGATGTTCCCGTTGACGACCCTGTAGTTCCTATTGTTGAGGTTCCCACCGCTGACGCTGTTGTCGTGCCACCTGCTGAGGCTCCCGTAGAGGAGGCTCCTTCTAATTCATCTGATCCAGACTCGTTCGAGTCTGTGGCATCAGCATCTATTCACGACCAGGGCGTGCAACGCTACTCTCCTGACGCAGACTCAGACATGGCGATGTCTCTTGCGCCCATCTTTCCCCATGTTGTCGACCCAGATCCTGAGTTCGAGTTCATACCTGCTGAGCCTGTTCCAGTTGGCCCAGAGCCTGTCATTGCTCATGACCCTATTGATATCCCAGCTGTTGCACTTTTGCCTGATCCTTTACCAGAGCCTGATCATGTTGATATACCAGTCTTGGCACCACCCATTGTTGATGCACCAGCCGTTGTACCACCGGTTTCTGATGTTCCTATTGTTGATGCACCACAGCCTGATCCTGTGTCGGTATTTGTTGACCGTGCACCTTTTGCCACACATGCCGATCCCAGATACGCTGACACCCGTAACGGGTGGATAGAGGACGACGATTATCCATCTTTTGTTGTACCAGTCACACCCCCTGTTGCACCCGTTTTTGTACCACTTGATGTTCCCCAGTATCGTCCGCACGTATCTGATGTCCACCGCATGGACTTACCCATCACCTTTCTACAGGAGATCCCTCCTCCCCGTCTAGGGGAAGGACCTTCCACACAGCAGCCTGATCATATGCCCCATTCGACAGCAGCTTTTTCATTTATGCCCTCGTCTACACTTGCCCCACATACTGCTTTTCCTGCTTCAGCACCTATGGGTGAGCCATTTTTGTGGTCATCACCCAATGTTATGCCGCTATCAGACCTGTATCACCCGTTTCATGTCGGATATACCATAGACGACATACTTACATCCCTGCAGATACAGCAGGATGCATTGAGCAGACGCGTTTTGGAGCTGGAGAGGACTCCGCGTCCACCACCTTGTCACTGTCAGTCTCCTTTTGTTACACCACCAGCTCCTCTTCCACTACCCCCTGATTCTGATATTCGTTTCCTCACCCCTGAGCAGCAGATAGCTTACCTGTTGCACGTTATCCAGGAACTTGAGAAGGACTGGGTGCCTTTGCGCCGTTTGATTTTCTTCCCTCCTCCTCCTCCCCCATCAGCATGAGGATTTTTGGTCTGTTTCAGGTAGCGTTACTTTTGATGAGAAGACAACGATTGAGCCGACTACACAGCATTTTGAAGACCGCATTTTGACATCATGACTTTTGATATTTGATTTTTGGTTGTTGTATATGACTAGATAGTTCAGACAGGGGTGATGTAGCCCTTAGTCGCTTCTGATGTACGATACAGTTATAAAACTTGTAAACATTGTATTGTGGTCTTGATTATATGATAACTCAATCGCAGTGTTCTCATTACATGCATTGTTGATTTATTTGTTTGTGATTATGACATGGGATGTTATGTGTTATTGTGTTGATGGATGTTATTACATACGCATATTACTTACTTACTAAACTTACCATGACCTGACCAATATGATCTTCTTTTAGAAGATGCCTCCACGACGAGACTCACGTTTGCCTACCACTGAGGCAGAACTTCAAGCAAGAATTTCGCAGGCCATTGCTGATTACGAGGCCTCCCGTGCTGAGACCAGCGAGAATACCTCAAGAAACAACAACCCATCAAATGGTAATGTTAAGTCACTCGAGACACGTTACACTACATTTGGACATTTCATGTGCAAATGCTAATGTTTTCTCTAAATAACATTGCTTGGACAGGCTGCACCTACAAACAATTTCTTGACTGTAAGCCCGTAAACTTTGACGGCACTGGAGGTGCTGTTGCATTTGTCAGATGGGCAGAAAAGACGGATTCTACCTTAAGGATGAGCAAGTGTGCTCCCGAGCAGCAAGTTACATACATCTCAGGGCTTTTTCTTAATGGTGCTTTATCATGGTGGAATTTGCAAGTACAAACCCTGGGAGAGGCGGCGGCATATGCATTGACATGGACTGAGCTGAAGGAGCTCATGAGGAGGAAATATTGTTCACGGGCCGAAATACAAAAGCTGGAAACGGAATTCTGGAATCTTAAAATGGATGGCCCGAATATCGCCGAGTATGTTCAGAGGTTTCATGATCTGTCCCATGTGGTCCCTTACATGGTTACGCCTGAATTCAAACGCGTGGAGCGTTTCATCTAGGGGTTGGCACCCCAAATTATGAGCATGGTAACCTCTTCAAAGCCTGCTACCATTACTGAAGCCATCGACCTGAGCGTGTCCTTAACTGAAGAAGCCATCAGGCTAAACAAGTTTTCAAATGCTGACCAGAAAAAGAAGGAGACTCATGTGGAGTCATCTGGCGAGAACAAAAGAAAGTTCTCCAACTTTAAAAAGGGCAGCACCAGCACCAGCAGGAAGAAGGGAGGTGAACCTACCAGTTGAGGCTAAAACTGGTACTGAAGTCAAGGGAAAGTGATACATAAGCGCTTTTCCCAAATGTGATATATGCATGTACCATCATTCTGGTCAGTGCAGGTTAAGGAAATGCGAGTCTTGCGGGAAGGAAGGCCATTCGAAGAATACATGCTGGGTTGGTACAGGTACTGGTCGTGGTAACAATGGTCAAAGGGGTTTTGGTAACAACAATCGCGGTGGTAACGGAAATGGGAACCGCAACGCCGGAAATGGTAATCGGGGAAATGTTGGAAACCAAGCTGGGAACCAGGGAGCAAACAATGCTCAAGGTGGTAATGGTAACGTTCTAGGACAGAGATGTTTAAACTGTGGAGACATCGGGCACTTCAAGCGCGAATGCCCAAAACTCAACCAAGCTCGTGGAAGAGTATTCAACATTGGTGCAAGGGAAGCATGCCAGAACCCGAATGTTGTCAGTGGTACGTTCCCTATTAATCAACGCTTTGCATCTGTACTATTTGACACCGGTGCCGACTATAGCTTTGTATCACTAGAATTTAAGAAAATGCTTGGGTTAACTGCTAGTAAATTAAACATTCCGTATTCAATTGAATTGGCTAATGGAAAGCTAGTTGAAACAAATGAAGTTATCAGAGGTTGCGTAATAGAACTGGGAGAACATGAATTTCCACTGGATCTACTGCCAGTCGAATTAGGGAGCTTCGACGTGGTAGTAGGGATGGATTGGTTGTCCAGCAACAAAGCCGAAATAGTATGTCACGAGAAGACCATTCGCATCCCAATGGCAGATGGAGAAACAATTGTGGTACCCGGGGAGAAACACGATATGCCTCTGAGGATCATTAGCTGTTTGAAAGCTCGGAAAGGTTTGAAGAAGGGATGTGTTGCCTTCTTGGCACACATCGTCAATAAAGAAGCCGCTGAGCCGAAACTAGAAGACATTCCTGTTGTGAAGGAATATCCTGAAGTCTTTCCAGAAGACTTGCCAGGATTGCCGCCACAGCGACAAGTCGAGTTTCACATTGACTTGGTTCCAGGCGCCGCGCCTGTAGCCAAGGCACCTTATCGACTTGCTCCGTCAGAAATGCAGGAGTTGTCGACGCAACTTCAGGAGTTACTAGACAAGGGATTTATCAGACCAAGCTTCTCGCCCTGGGGAGCTCCAGTTTTGTTCGTCAAAAAGAAGGATGGTAGTTTTCGCATGTGTATCAACTACCGGGAACTGAACAAGTTGACAATCAAGAATAGATATCCTATGCCAAGAATTAATGACCTGTTCGATCAGTTACAAGGTTCAAGTTTTTACCCCAAGATCGACCTTCGATCGGGATATCACCAGTTGAAAATTCAAGAGGAAAGTATTCCCAAGACTACTTTTAGGACTCGCTATGGACATTACGAGTTCCTGGTCATGCCGTTTGGATTGAAAAACGCGCCAGCAGTGTTTATGGATCTGATGAACAAAGTCTGCAAGCCGTACCTGGATAAGTTTGTGATTGTGTTCATTGATGACATTCTGATCTACTCAAAGACGAATGACGAGCACGAACAGCACTTAAGAGCTATTCTAGAGCTACTTAAAAAGGAGAAGTTATACGCTAAGTTCTCGAAGTGCGAGTTCTGGCTGCGTGAAGTTCAGTTTCTTGGTCACGTGGTTAACAGAAATGGAATCCATGTGGATCCCACAAAGATCGAAGCAATCAAGAATTGGGAAACTCCTAAGACACCAACCGAGATTCGACAGTTACTAGGTTTGGCTGGTTATTACCGCAGGTTCATTGAGGATTTCTTGAAAATCGCTCAACCTTTAACCACTCTCACACAGAAAGACAAGAAGTTTGATTGGGGAGACAAACAAGAAGAAGCATTTCAACTGTTGAAAAACAAGCTCTGTGACGCGCCAATCTTATCACTACCCGAAGGCACGGACGACTTCATGGTATATTGTGACGCCTCGCGTCAAGGTTTAGGTTGCGTGTTGATGCAGCGACAGAAGGTTATAGCATATGCATCTCGCCAGTTGAAGATTCACGAGAAAAATTATACCACGCATGACTTGGAGTTAGGCGTAGTGGTGTTTGCATTGAAAATCTGGCGGCATTACTTATATGGCACGCGATGTACAATCTTCACCGATCACAAGAGCTTACAACACATTTTTTATCAAAAAGAGCTTAACATGAGACAAAGACGCTGGGTAGAACTATTGAACGATTATGATTGTGATATCAAGTATCACCCGGGGAAGGTGAATGTGGTCACCGACGCCCTAAGTCGAAAGGAAAGGATCAAGCCCATAAGGGTAAGGGCTCTGGAAATGATTATTCAGACAGACCTCTCATTGCGCATTCGTGCCGCGTACAGAGAAGCTGTTAAAGAAAGGAATATTGAGGGTGAGTATCTCCGTGGGATGGAGAAGCAGTTGGTACCAAACGGGGAAGGAACATTGTGTTTCATGAAACGAATTTGGGTTCCTTTGTTTGGTGGCTTGAGAAATGTTATTTTTAATGAGGCTCACAAGTCACGGTACTCGATTCATCCAGGAGCGGATAAGATGTACCAAGATCTTAAGGATTTCTATTGGTGGCCAAGGATGAAAGGCGACGTTGCGATATATGTTGGCAAATGTTTAACTTGCGCCAAGGTTAAGGCCGAATACCAAAAGCCTTCAGGTCTTCGGCAGCAACCTGAAATACCCCAATGGAAGTGGGAACAGATTTCAATGGACTTCATAACGAAATTGCCAAGGACGCCCAAGGGCCACGATACAATTTGGGTAATAGTAGATCGTCTAACAAAGTCTGCGCACTTTTTGCCAATCAAGGAAAAAGACAACACGAGTAAACTTGCTGAAATATACATGAGGGAGATTGTTGCACGACATGGAGTGCCTCTCTCAATTATCTCTGATAGAGATGGACGCTTCGTGTCAAGGATTTGGCAATCCTTTCAAGAAGCATTTGGTTCTCAGTTGAATCTGAGCACTGCCTTTCATCCGCAGACAGACGAACAGAGCGAATGAACGATTCAAACATCAGAAGACATGTTGTGAGCTTGCGTAACGGATTTAGGTGGGAGTTGGGACACTCACCTGCCATTGGTTGAATTTTCATACAACAACAGTTACCATGCAAGCATTCAAGCCGCACCGTTATGCTGGGCTGATGCGGGTGTTGGGACACTCACCTCTCTATGGACGCAAGTGTCGATCACCCTTATGCTGGGCTGATGCGGGTGATAGACAACTAGTTGGTCCGGAATTGGTCCAGGAAACAACATACAAGATTGCACAGATCCGAGAGCGCATCAAAGCGGCTCGTGATCGACAAAAGAGTTATGCGGACCTGAGGAGGAAACCTCTGGAGTTTGAGGTTGGTAATATAGTTTTGTTGAAAGTTTCACCCTGGAAGGGTGTGGCATGCTTTGGGAAGCGTGGGAAGTTGAATCCACGATACATTGGTCCATTCAGAATCCTGCAAAGGATTGGGCTCGTAGCATACAAATTGGACTTACCTGCTGAACTTAATGGCGTTCATGATATGTTTCACGTATCTAATCTGAAAAAGAGTCCAACTCAGGAAACAGTGGTCATTCCTGCCGACGAAGTTCATATTGACGACCCACTCCATTTTACTGAAGAACCTGTTGAGGTTACTGATAGGAAGGTTAACAAGACGCGCAGGAGTAGTGTCAAACTCGTCAAGGTTCGATGGAATGCACGACATGGGCCAGAATTCACGTGGGAACGTGAGGATCGTATGAAGGAAAAATACCCACATTTATTCCCGAAGACCCCTGCATCTAGTAGCAGAACTAAAATTTCAGGACGAAATTTCTCTAACAGGGGGAGAATGTGACAACCCTCAAAATTTCAGGTATCCGTACAATTAATTAATATTTAATTTGTGCTTAATGACTGTGCTTGATCTCAACTGATGATTAAACTGCTTTCTGATTTCTGTTACATACATACATATGCATCACATTTCATACTGTCACTCCATTTATTACACACAGACTTTAGTGAGAAACTTGATGCACAAAGCACAGTTATCAAAGTGAGCGGATAACTCAGACACATGCTGACAATACCAGCACATAGACAGACACTATATTGAGGCCCAGTATGAGCCAGGGACAAGGTACTACACTTGTATGGAGTGTAGGGAACTAAGGACCATAAAACTGCGTCACTAGGTGATAGTTTAGGTGCCGGAAAGTGCCTAAAACCCACTCTAAGTGCAGAATTCTGCATTTATTACCAAAATTCAGCATTTAAATTTGCTAGTCACTTGCAAAAATATGGCAGAATGGTCCTGTATACTTTCCTAAGTGTCGGGAATTGAAAGTGTCACTAAAAGTTACATAAAGGACGCTATACGACATAACTTAGCACTTTAACGGAACAGTATCAAACCGAACAACCGGACATTACCCGGAACACCAAAATAATGCTAGAATCATTTTTCTTATTTTTCTGAACTAGTTATGGTCCCCGAACATCATAACACACTATATTAGTTCATAACATCTAAACACTTAAACTAAAAACTAGAAATCTAACTAAACTAGACTAACTTACCATTGCAAATCAACTAAACCAACCCCCCCCCCCCCAAACCGGTTATGGAACAAGTGGGACACCCCATGATTTTCTTTAATTGTTTAAGTGATTTGTTAAGTACTTTAGAAGACATAAAGACTATTGGTTAATGCATTGTTGGAAGACTTCTTTATAAACCACAAGATAACCATACATATCATCTTCATCTTCCAAACAACAAAACTCTCTCTTCTCTCTTCTCTTTGGCTTCGGCCGAACCCAAGGCACACCACCATCATCATCATTCAAGCATCTTCATCCATTTTACTTGTATACAAAGGTGTTAGGGGTCATACAACGAAGCTTAGTGCTCTCGGAAGTGGAAGGACCTTCTCTATTTGCTATTAACCACCTCATTTCTCCTCTTGATCTTCCCTAGCTTAAAAGCTAGTAGAAAGTCTCTTGATTCCTTATTTATGCCATGTTTATGGTGGTTAATAGTCACATTATGATGAAAACTCAAGAACCCTAAAAGATCATAAACAAAGTCTTGAACATAAAGTAACATGATGATGAAATAAGATGAAAACATGATGAATTGAAGTTGTTTTGGTTATGTTGTTGATTACTTGATGTTTATTACTAGCAATATGATGTTTGATCATCATATGAAGCTTGTTAAGTTATGATTAAAAACATGACTTAACAAGTTAGGGATGATTATGTGTACAAAATGATCATCTTCTTGTTAGAGCATGAACATGATAATAAAAGTGATTTTCTTAGAAAATAATAAACCTAGTGGGCTAGTAAACTTGTAAACTCAAGACTTGTGTATGAGTTCTTTTAGAAAACCAAGTTTAAAAGACGGTTTTTGAAAAAGTATGATTCTTACATATACTTACACCATCTTTGAAATAAACTAAGTATATGGATGCTAGTGAAACATGAAAATATTGTAAATAGATATTTTTGTAAAATAAGTTCACTAGTTGTGAACATCTAAAAACCCCGAGAGTAAGATTTTACTAAAAGTAAACACACTTTGGAGGGTAACAAAACCCACTAAAGACTCTACAAAGTTACTACGCGTTTTTATGAAAAAACAAGTTCATGTTGATATGTAAAGTGCTTTGTTTTTGCACTTGACTAGTCTAATGTTGTTTAGTAACTTGTTGTTGATTGATTGAATGGTTATTGAAAAGAAAACGAAATGCCAATAAGCATGGACACCTCCGTTTACAAAGGAAACTCTGGCGAAATTTTCTAAAATTCCAACACTTAGAAAATATTTTTCTGACAAATGTTACAAGTATATTTTACAACTTGTGTTTCGAATATAAACTTCGCCATGGGTTTTGTCACAAAAATACAAAGTATCGGAGGTTGATTTTTACAAATAAAATGGAATAATATATATTTAGAATATATATTTTATACTAAGACACTTGTGTGAATATTTGCATATTTTATGAACTAGTTATATTATTTTAGGGTCAAATAATATAACTTAACAAATACCATGTAAATTACAACTCCCAAAATGATACCAAAAATCACACGGAATAAATATTTAAGTTACGCACTTGATATTGTGAAACCCAACGCGAAAACGTGACTTATGAGATATTCCAGAAAATACTCTTACACATATATTTTTGGTAAAATATTATATTGGAAACTAAAGAAGTAAAATATATTATTTTTGGGAAAAATACATATATTTTGGGAATGCGTTATTTTGGAGAAATAAGTTAAATATATTTTCCTAAGTGGGACTTAAAATATAATTTTCGCGACTACGAATATACATGTATAAAATACCCCCATCCTTGGGAAGGAGATACGCATATAAAATACTTGAGAAGTATGAATATGAAATATTGTTTAACAATTTTTCCAAAACTAAATATAATTTAAGGTTAAGAAAATTATTATTTTAACAAATAATTATAACTTGGAATAATATTCGGAGACACAAGAAACGCAACTCAAAAACATTATACCCTAAGCCAAGGCACGGCCCGTTCGTCTAATAGACATTAGTACGTTGTAGGTCGTCGGGTAGCTGAGCAGGTTTGAGTTGACATTACTATACAGGAGATGCAATACTGTGAGTTCATGTCCCCCTTTTCTCTTAACTGTTTTCAGTTTTATACTTCGGGGTGGAATACATGTTACAATTACTACAGACGTTTTTATACATGGTATGGTTAGCTTAAGGAGGGTTTAGACGCTTAGATCATGTGAAAGGTGGGTACAACACTTAAGGCCATTAATCCTCGTTGTTAGGACCGAGAGACATGAGTGATAGATCTATTTGGGTGTAGCGAGCCCACACCCATGAGGCCAGGGTGGCCCATAGTGGTAACTGTGTCTTACAGCCGGAGGCCCGGTACAAATTTGCTAGGTTTGAGTACTTCCTGCACCGTTTCACACATATCAGTGGCTTTGCAACCCATTGGTGATCTCCTTTTCCTTAATTGCTACATACCAGGGATTCTTATACATACAGACACATTACAAAGGTTTATACATACTCACTTACACATGAACTCGCTCAACTTTTGTTGATTTTTCAAAGTACATGTATTTCAGGAAACTAGCGGATCTGGCAGAGTATGCATATGTCTAGCTGCGTTGAATAAGAGATGTCATCCAGGGTAGTAGGTTTAGGAGGTGTAACCCTTACCTGGACGGGTTACATGTCTTTAAACCACGTCTTATTTAAAGTCTTGTGCTGTGTCTCATGAACACGTCGTAAACACGTATGGTTTGTAACTTATTTTAAGTGTCGACATTTTCAAACAATGATGTTATGGTATTTTTAAACTTAACGAATAGATGAACATCTTGTGTTTTTATCATATAGCATTGTTATGATTGTTGCTATGGTATTAAGAAGTCACACCAAAATAAACCACGCTTCCGCAAAAGCCAGGGTGTGACATATACTATGTTAAAAATGTTTTCAAACTATATGGAATATTTTGAAATCATGAAGGTTGTTTTTGAAAACATATACTATGTATGTTGTTATGAAAACTAGAATGTAATGATATGGGTATGAGATTGAAAATATCCTTAGTTATCTAACCAAGGAATCAAAGGCACAGATGTGCAAAAAGCACGATTACTCATAATGTCACTTTATTTCTTGTACTTCGTTTCTTAGACTGAAACGAGTACTTGGAATTTTTTGAGGAAATTATGAGCGATTACTTGAAAGGGAGAATCACAAGAGTAGTTTGTAAGAACATAGTTCCTTGATGTAGGTATCATAGGGAAATGCCATACACACATGTAACTACACTTGTATTTCGGAATTGTGAACAACAATTTATTTATAAACAAAACAGATTGTTTCAGGGTTTAAAAAAAGACACAAAAGCAACTTATACAAACTATTCAAAGTAGCAACATCTTCAAATCAACCAACTGCTCATTCGTGGGTCAGATTTGCAACAGCTTTGTTTAGGGTAGCAAAGCGGCATATGTCAACCAAATGTCTCCATCGCCCATAGTAGGTACATTTGAAACAGGGTAGGTGATTCAGATGATGACGGTTGCATCGCTTACACCATGGAGCAGTTCCTTTGTACAACTTCTTGGCTGGTGGTGCTGCTACCTGGCTTGGTCCTGCCTGTTTTGGTGCAACCGCTGAGGGATTCTTTGAAGCTTTATGCTTCTTTGACTTTTTCAAAGGCTCGGCTTCTGCTTCCTTTGATGCTTCTTGGGTAGCTTCATTATTGAGATGAGACACGGCGACAGCTAAATCAATAGTCTTCAGGATCACTTCACCTATTCGTTGGGCAAATTTGGTAGTCTGCTCGGACATTTGAGCGTCGCTGCGATGAAGAGACATTCTAGAAGAAATGGAAGACATAGGAAGAAACAAGTGAAATGTAATCCGATAATCAAAACAGAATGACAACGCATAAAAATTACGATAATTTGTTCATTACCTAAGGCGAACAAATGAGACGGTGACAAATCAAAGTAATCGGGTCATATTAATGTATCGCGAAGACATGTTTTAGCCTATAAGTGGATACTCACCCCAAGAGTTCCTAGGTAAGAGTGACTGGTCCGATTATGTGGATTTGTATGAACACTCTAGCCTTAGACAGAAAACTCAGAGTACAGGCATCCACCCTTCCAGATTGCACGTGTTCACATTATAAGACCAAACTTTGACTAGATTTTGAAAACTTAGAGGGTTCAAAACCTAGTAATCAAACATCCTAGAACAGATGATTGGTTTTCAAAGCGGATTCGAAATTTGTGTTCTGGTTGTAGTTGTCACCTAAGGATAAGTGACAGTATTGTTTTAAGGTCTAAACACAAGGATCTTGTGTTAGGGTCCTAGGAATGGTATAGACTAGGTCAAAGCATTACTAATAACCTAATTCCCTATAACCATGAGCTCTAATACCAACTTTTCTATCACACCCTGACCACGCAAAACAACAAATCGTGGCGGAAACATCGGGGAGTGTTGTAACAGAATCATTGTTTCATAACACATGGAAATTTGAGGTTTTGTTTTATTAAGTTACAAGAGGTTACATTGTGTTAAGAACAAGGAAAGATAACATAATTAACTAGTCTTACATCTTTTAATGTCACTAAGGCCCTCGTCCAATCTTATGTTTGCATCATAATCATCTAACAACAGCACCTGAAACACATGTGAAAATATGTACATCAGCATAAAAATGCCTGTGAGATACATGGGTTTTATTGATTTAGGATTCATGACTTATAAGTTTAAAGAAAAATGTTTAACAAAAGTTAGTCATGATCCTTGTAAAATGTTTTCTTTTATAAATCATACAAAAGTGATAAGAAATCAGATGATATAAAAGAACAATTCATAATGAAATGAATAACCAAGTCAAAAAATGAGTTTGTGTAAAATATGTTGTTTGTAAAACAATGTTTCATGAAGATATGATATAAGTGTAAAATGTATTATGTCTAACTTGAAATGGTTTAAATAACGCTGCGATATGTAATATCATAAAAGCACTTATATATAGGAAGTACCAGTGGCGTATCCACCATGCCTTTATCATATTACACGCGCCTCGTTATTTAAGTCACTTACCAAAACAACCCACCAATGTAAAAATGTTCATGTATTAACAAATGTAATGTATAGTTAATAAAAGCATTTATTGTTTTAAAAGCATTTACTCAACCCTATAAGAAAGAAATGCACAAAACAATGCATTTGATAAATTATGATCAAAAGTTATGTTTTGTAAAATAATGCATGCTTTACTGATAAAAACATCTATGAGGTAATGTTAAACGTCTGCATCCAAGCCTTGAGACTGTAGGATAAACCCTAGAACAATGTCAAAGGTCTACCAAAAATGTATTCGGATTCGGTCATTTCTTTCACCCAAACAAACCTAGGATTTCAGAAATGGGAGTGGTCAAGTCCTATGGTACCACTACCTACTAACGAATGACGTAGCTCATGTTAATGAATGTATTTTTGACCCATTTAAACAAACCAAATGTCATACCAAAATGTAAGCATGTTTTATGAAAACAATGTACTAAGTATGCAACAAATGAACATACATAGCAAGAAATGTAATGTAAAACAATGTACTAAGTATGCACTAAATGGACATACATAGCATAAAATGAAATGTAAAACAATGTACTAAGTATGCACTAAATGGACATGCATAGCATAAAACAATGTACTAAGTATGCACTAAATGGACATACATAGCATAAATGAAATGTAAAACAATGTACTAAGTATGCACTAAATAGACATACATAGCATAAATGAAATGTAAAACAATGTACTAAGTATGCACTAAAAGGACATACATAGCAAAAACATAATGAAATCATGTACTAATAGTGTACTAATGAACATAGCAAGTATATGATATGAAAACATGGAAAGCACGAAAGTAACAAGTAGGCATATGTGTTTCACCCCAAAACAGTTTGAAAACAGTAAAAGAGGGGACTATGTACTCATAAAATCACCTTGAAAACATTTAAAAAGAGGGGGTCTATGTACTCACTTGAGGGTGCTTAGAAGTCTTGAATAACAACCAAGCAAAGCTAGAGGGATTACGGAATCAAACGGCACCTAATATAGGTAACTATGTTAATAACTAGACCTAAATCGGGAGATTGGATAGAATGAGGTTTCGTAAACCAGATGAGTATAGGAACTCATGAAATATGGTTTAACAAATCCTATATTCTAGAAGGAACCCTATCCTAACTGCTTACGACCCGTTACGACCCGTTTAGGTAGCTTACGCTACTTCAACGCGTTGTTCGCGTGAAACGTGTTCGGACCGCCTAGCTAGTCCTATGACAAGTATTATATGACTTAACAAGTCTAATAATGTTTCCTATTCAGTTTAGATGTCAAAGTTTTGGTTACATATGCTTAAAATGGATTTATGCGCAAAAAGGGCATTTTGGTCATTTTCCTAAGGCATATAAACTACCTATCATACAACTAACTAAATGAAGTGACCATAAGGTATAACCTCGGAAGGTTATTCCCTATACAACTATGGTCACCTAATGTGTTTGGTCGGATCCTAATGATTGACCAAACGGGTCGGGTTCGAAAGTCTAAGCGGTTGTTTAGACCGCTTATCTTACGACCCTATATATGCACTAAACCTAAAGTGACGAGTTAAACATGTTGAAACATGTTTAACGAAGGTAGAAAACAAGTTTGATATAAAAAAAGGGGTTTTGATATCCAAGAATAGTTTGGTTGCAAAATACGCATAAACGCGTATTTTGACCGAAACTAGGATTCGTCACTACACCTAATTAACGTGGTAATATGTAGGTATAGTCACAAGGGACTATAACCATCTTGATTACGCTCACGTTGCGAAGTTCAAACGAACTTTGTGTTAACCAAAATGAGGTCAAAGCAGAAAGTCAAACTCTGTTTGACTTTCATGCTTGAATTACAAGAACAAGCATGAAGGAAAACTTACAAAAGGTCCAAGACATGAAGATTTGATCAAGAACAACTCAGGTATGAAGCCTTCATATATGAGAGCTTCAACTTAGAGTTGAATTTGAATCAAATGTGTAAAGAAGAAGTGAAAATCAAGTGGGTATTTATAGATTTCTCAAAACCGTTAGGATCGTTTCTCGATAATTGAGCTTTAATCTAGACCCTCCATGTGTTACCCATTGTTTTACAATGCTATGGGTGTCCAAAACCAGCTCATGGTATTGCAATTGATGGGTTTTGGAAGCTTGGAGTGGAAATGAAGCAAAAAAATGCAATGCTGGCAGACCAAACCGTAAGTCCCATTCTACAAACAGTAAGCTACGGTCGGGCCAGGCTAGTCACACTCACAAGTTTTCATTTGTTGCAACTTTGGCCCCTTTGACATCCAAACTTGCGTTTTCCACTTCTAACACCCGTTTAACCAAATTTTTAGACTCTATAAGGATGTTAAAGCATAGGGGACTTGAAATATGCTTGAAAATATGCCGGATGTCGGTTCGTTTGGTCGTACGATTACGTTGTTCGGTTAATTACGACGAAACACGAATAGATGCGAAAAACGATCCAAATTACACGACGAATGGAATTTTATCATGCCAATCACTAAAATAAAATATTTTAATTATTACATAAATTTTTGGATGTCCGGATATATTCAGAATGTAAGATTTGCACGAAAATGCAAACTTATGCACTTTTTGACGCTTTTTGTCCCTGAATGACCAAAAAGTTTATTTTAGCATACCGAACCCCTCAAAGCCTATTTCTAAGCTATGTAAAGGATATTTAGGGTATGTTTAACTTATGATCAAGTTCTGGAATGTCTGTTACAGTACAACTCGGCATACTTTCGTAGTTTGTCGAAATTAGCCCCTGTAAGCGAATAAACTTGATTTTGCCACACCAAAGCCTTCAAAACTTATTTCTAAGTTATGTAAAGGTTATTTAATATATGTTAAGCCCATGTCACTATTTCGGAGTGTTTGTCGTGTTAAACTGATTACGTTTACGCATCAGTTCGCGTATAACTTCCCAGAAAGCGATTTAGAGCTCGAAATCGAACAAGAATTGATATGTGCAAATGATGCACATATTTATACAAATCCCAAGAATGAAATACAATATTTCATTGATTTGGTATTTTTTGCTGGCCGTGGAGGCACAGATGTCACACGTTCCGTCATCAGATTTAAAACTAATGAGTATCAAAATTAGCACACGAAATTTAAATTGTACCTTTTTGCTGATCTTATCTTACCTTTCTTATCTCCTCCAAAGCAAACATATCAACTGTAAAGAAATATAACTTTTTGTAACGGTGAGATGTTACCTGTTATGTCTCTGGAACAACCGCTATCAACATTCTAAGGATTGTCAACAACTCCTCCTTGGTTGTCCCTGAAAAATGAGGAGATTAGTAAGACACTAGTACCTAAGCCATCGTGGTCCTAGGATTTCCTGAAGCATCAAAATAAGATACTTCCCGTAAGGACATGTTCCCTTTTGTTTCAAGGATTAGTAATGTCGATGCTTTATGTTTTGCTTTCCAAATTTGTTTAGGCTTCTCTAATTTCTTAGGTGCCTTTGGCAAAACAGTTTGCTTTTCAACCTTATTAATTTTCAAAACTTGTTTAGGTTTCAAAGATTGTTTTCTTTTAGCTTTCGTAATATTCCAATCCCCATCAGATGGTTTAATCCTTGGATACTTATTCATCATTGTCTTAGGCTTTTCAATTTCATTGGTTTAGAATAAGATCTATCCTTTGGTGTAACCTTCTGATTCTGTGTATAATATCGCACATAAGGACGATGTGTGAAATTTCGTGCAATGTGGCAGGGTATGCCACAGTTGTAGTATGTTTGCTTCTTCACATAAGGAGCATATCCCGATCCATTCGACCCAACCGATGATGAATTTGAGTTATAGGATCTGTTGGATGATATATTTGCAGACTTTTCAAACTTTCGGTCCTGCTTCATATGTCCCTGTCTACAACTGTTAGCACATTCACTGGTTTTATCTTTAAAAAAAGGGTTAGAATTTGCAATATCATTTGGAACTATTGGTTTTGGAGACACATATTTATTTGACGGGCCTCTCTAAGCTGGCTCAGAAACATCCTTTTTCACATATGGATAAGCATTAACAGACAAATTGGATGTTTTCAAACAAACATCGATAGTTTTTTGGCAAACAATATCATCCCCCTCAACCCAATCCTCTACCTTTACCTCATCAGCACACAAAGTAGAAGCACCAGTATCGTTCACACATTTAAACTCAGGGACTATTGGCCTCACCACACTTGTACCAACAGTATTGAACGAGGCTTCTTCACATTCTTCTACATTTTCAACTGGGCTTGTTGTATCAATTTCAGATGTTGTGGGCTCAGTTAATGTTTCACTGTTCGATTCAGTTAAACCACTTGAGGTACATTCCTTTTGTAGTGGCTCTGTTGAAAATTGAATCCTCTGTTGTTGATTTAGCTACTCTAGATGACTCAGATCTGGATTCACTAGATTCAACTGATTCCAATTTCTCAGAATTAGTTGCTTTAGGGGATTCACATTTGGAGTTAGATGGTGCAGCTGGCTCAGTTGGTTCATTTGTCGAATCTTTATTTGAAAACTGACTTTCAGATTGATTTTCAAAAACTCTTTGTTCATTAGGATTTAAATCCTAAAAATGTTTATCAACCTCTGCATTTTTCTCAAAACTCAATGTCTCTGTTTGCTTAGAGACATTCTCTGATTTAACAAAAATAGGTGCAGATGTTAGTTCAGTTGTCATTGTTTCATTCTTTTTAGGATTTGAAATTTTATTTTTTGCGGTCTTGACTAGCCCAACTTTTATACCCTTAACCCTACTATAAACTATGTCAGGAATGCTGGTAATCTCCTCATCAGTCATAGGAATAGTAGTGTAGGAATGATTGTATGGTGGAGGAATACTCACATATCCTAACCTTTATTCCTAGTTTCTTTCTTACTGAACCGTAACTGCTTATTTATCATTTTTTCAACTTTTTCACTAGACACATCGAATTTTTGAAAATTGAAGTTTGCATTTTCAAAAGTTGATTTGAATGAATCAAGTTCAGCATTTAATTTTTCGGAAAGTTCTTTAAAATGGAGATGCCTACATTTCTCTTCACTCAAATCCCTTTTTAATTTTCGGATATCACATTTCTGTGCCTCCACCATATCCTTGTATCCATTAAATTTCTTTTGATCTGATATAAATCAGATTTGGATAATTGAAGTTGCATGACTAACTAATTAGCATGTTCCTTATACCCGCTTACCTTTTCCCGACAAGCATAAGTGCAAAAACAATTATCTACACATACCTCAGTTGGAGTGGGAGTGAAATCATGAATCCGAGCCATGAAAGATTGATTCTGAGTCCCGGCAAAGCAACCTGATTCTGAATTCGGCGATGAATTAGCAGATTTGATGACTGAGCTCAATACACCAGACAATGAAGCATCAGGAGTGGATGTGCAAACTGCAGCAGATGTGTTACCCTGAGCCTTCTACTTGTCAGTCTTACCGTATGATCTGATGAGTGAGATAAGCTGATCTAGCTTCATTTTGCAACAGTTGATTGTCACCACGATCTAATTAACATTTCTAAACCAGCTACTCTTTGGCTGATCTGGAATACTTTTTAGAGCATCTATAGGCTTTTCGTTGCCCCAAAAAAATTTGACACCACCATTTCTGCATTCTTCATTTTAGAGAGCAGTTCAACAAACCGGCCAATTAGCGCTTCTACAGATTCACCAGGAATGTAACTGAAACCGTCAATTTTTTGCTGAAGCACATCATTTTGAGAGGACATTTCTAAGTTGCTAAACGGTGATCCCCCAAAAATGTCTGTTTCATTGTAACTGTACCGTTAAAAACGTTAAAAAATTGTCCGAAAACTGTCTTTACCAAATTATACCGTTAGACTCATCTCGATAATTACAAATCCAATGATATATAATGTCCAAAACCTTTATCGGGATTTTTTGTCCTAAAAATCAAACGAAATTAACCTTGCAATCGGTTTGCTAACATTATTTGTAAATCAAATTCTGCACTTAAATAGGTTTAATACCGAATACGCCAGCTAGTTAAAGTTCCACCTTTCTGCACACTCACACACTATATTTGGGCCGCACACACTGAAATCGTACACTTCAACTTAGGCCACACACCACCTTTTGTCACACGAACTTGGGCCGCACACTTGTTACTTGGACCGTACACCTGTTAGATGGGTCGCACATGGAGTGGAATGGTTTGGGTCGTAAACTTGTATACTCAACTTAGGTCGCACACTTAGTTGGGTCGTACACAATAAAATGTCTCACACTAGTTAGGCCATACACAACAAAATGTCGCACACTAGTACACTGGGTCGCACACTGAGTTGGGCTGAATGTAATGACATTAGGACCGCACACTGAAGACTTGTATTACACACGGAAGACTAGTGTCGTACATTTATGCAAATCCTTTAATTTATTACCCCGTACACAGATTTTTGGTAACAAATAACCAACTTAATTTCGATGATTAAGGATTTTTTTTTTTTAAAAAGGGTATGTTTTTTGGCTTTTTTAATTAGTTTTCGAGTTTTCATAATAACTAGTGGTTTTCATTTGAACCTTCCCCTATATATATATATATATATATATATATATATACCTATATATATATATCTATACTACTTTATAAAGCATATAGTGTCACACCCCGACCGCGTAAAACAACAAAGCGCGGCGGAAACATCGAGGCGTGTTGCAACAGAATCATTGTTTCATAACCATGGATACAAAAAGTGTTTCATTTTATTAAACATTGAATATTTACATCGTCTGGAAATCTAAATACACAATTTAAACATAGTCTATCATTGTTATTGAGTCACTAAGGCCTCGTCCAGTCCTATGTGAGCATGCATCCTATCAATCGATATCATTCAACAATACCTGAAACATATGTGAAAACGAGGTCAGCAAAGAAATGCTGGCGAATACATAGGTTTTGTAGGAGTGTCGAAATCATGGCTAGTTTAGATGTTGCAATACTTTATTAAAAACCTTGTTTTGAAAAGAGTATAATATTGCAACTTAATTAACCAACTCAAATCAAGCGGGTTATAGTTTATAAAACCTCGTAACCATGACTCTTAACCCAAAAACATTTGTTTTAGTAAAGCAAATTGTGAAACATCTCGAAATAAATCGTTAATGAAACTCGTTAATAAATCTCGTTAAAAACTCGTATAGTTTATATCATATCGAAAACCTCGTTTGTGTGACATCGTTTGAAAATCGTTTACCCAAGTGAACTAAATAACACGACGGTATGAAATACGATGAAATCACTTATATATAGGAAGTACCAGCGGCGTATCCACCATACTTTCATCACATCACACCCGTCCCGTTATCTAAACACTTAACCAAAAACCAATCGTATATCGCTTTGAAACCAATCGTTTAACCAAATCGTTTAACTCATTAATACATCGCGTGAAAACCAATCGTTTAACCAAATCGTTTAACTCGTTAATACATCGTGTGAAAACCAATCGTTTACCCAAATCGTTAAAACATCGTGTGAAAACCAATCGTTTACCCAAATCGTTAAAACATCGAGTGAAAACCAATCGTTTACCCAAATCGTTAAAACATCGTGTGAAAACCAATCGTTTACCCAAATCCTTAAAACATAGTGTGAAACTACTTATATGGTCATCTCGCTAATAACATTCAAACCTTTGTGACTCGTCCCTCGTCGCTTCTCGTTCTCGCATTAACAAACCCTTACCAAAGGGTAAATTAACAATTACATATTCAGTCGCTACCCACCACCCCCACACATAACCACGGGTGCAGTATGATAACGGGATTTGTCAGATCCTATGGTACCATAACCTAATACTGGTCGGCTTGATCATTGCTAATGAATGTCATTTGTTATGTAACCCAACCAACAAGTTCGTTCACATTATCGAAATCATTATTAGTTTTGTATAAATCGTCTTAATCGTTTTTGAAACCATCGTTATAACATCGAAAATCGTTTTGATACCATCGTTAAAACCTTGAAAACATTTAGCACATATGAGTCACCCCAAAACAATTGAAAGCAGTAAAATAGGGGAATAATGTACTCGCCTGAGAATGCTTAGAGGTCTTGAACAACAACCAAGCAAAGCTAGAGGGAGCACGAAATCAATTGGCAGTCTAAAACCATATAAATAAACCGGGCCTGAGTCGGAAGATCGGATAGAATGAGGGCTTGTAGACCAAATGAGTATGGGAACTCATGTAATATGGTTTAACAAAGCCTACATACTACTATGAAACCAAACCTAAGTGCTTTCGACCCATCGCGGCCCATTAAGGTAGCTTATGCTACTTTAACGCGTCGTTCACGTGAAACGCGTTAGGACCGCCTAACTAGTCCTATGACAAGTGTTATATGCCTAAACATGTTACATAATCAGTTATGTGACAAAAGTTTAGGTTACATATGCTTAATTACCAATTATACATGAAAAGGGTATTCTGGCAATTTACCTAAGGCATATAAACTACCTATTATACAACTACTCAAACGATGTGACCATAGGGTATAACCTCGGAAGGTTATTCCCTACCTACTATGGTCACCTAAAGTGTTTGGTCGGATCCTAATGATCGACCAAATGGGTCGGGTTCGAAGGTATAAGCGATTTATTAGATCGCTTACCCTACGACCCTAGACAACGTGGTAATCAGTAGGCATAGTCCCAAGGGACTATAACCAACGTGATTACACTCACGTTGCGAAGTTCAAACGAACTTCACATTGACCATAAACTGGTCAACGCAGAAAGTCAAACAAAGTTTGACTTTCAGACTCGAAAATACTCGAAAAGCAATAAAAGAAGGAAAGAATACTTACGAAGGGTCCCCGAATGCTAATCCCGATCCAAGTAGCTCAGGTATGAAACAAAGGTTTCAACTTAGAGCTTCTCAAATCGGAATTCTTGTGGGTTTTGCAATGGGGTGGGTTGGGTATTTATAGGATTTGGAGAACCGTTAAGATCGTTTCTCGAATATTGTGCTTTGATCTTGTCCATACATGTGCACACATGGTTTTGTAATACCATGTGCCCTCAATACCAGCCCATAGATTCCCCAAAACCATTTGCAACAAGTGGAACGGACCAGATTCGATGTTTCTGCATGTTTCTGCTATCTGGGAGGCTGATGCGGCCCGCTTCAGGATACACAAAAACTCAGGCGGGCCGCCTGGAGCTTCTGATAAAAAAACAAGTTTCTAAAATGACAGTTTTGGTCCCTGTTGTGTTTTAAGGCCATTCCCGACACTTCTATGGCCCGTAAAGCCAACTTTAAGGCCCTAAAATGATGCCTAAACATTGTGGACATGAAACATGCTCAAAAATATCTCGGATGTTGGTTCGTTTGGCTGTACGATCGCGATGTTTGCTTAATTACGACGGAATGCGCATAAGCGCGAAAAACGATCCAAATGACGCGACGAATAGATTTTTCTTATGCCAAACACTAAAATAAAATATTTTAGTGCTTACATAAATTTTTGGATGTCCGGATGTATTCAGAACGTAAGTTATGCGCGAAAATGCAAACTTGTGCACTTTTTGACACTTTTAGTCCCTGAATGTCCCAAAAGTATATTTTAGCACACCGAACCCCTCAAAGCAGCACACCGAACCCCTCAAATCCTATTTCTAAGCTATGTAAAGGATATTTATGGTATGTTTAACTTATGGTCATGTTTCGGAATGTCCGTTACAGTTTAAATTGGCATACTTTCGCAGTTTGTCAACTTTAGTCCCTGTAAGCGATTTAACTTGTTTTTGCCATACCAAAGCCTTCAAAACTTATTTCTAAGTTATGTAAGGGTTATTTAAGGTATGTTAAGCCAATGTCACTATTACAGAGTGTTTGTTGCATTAAACTGGTTATATTTACGCATTGGTGTGCGTATAACCTTCCAGAAAGCGATTTAGAGTTTGAAATTGAACAAAAATTGATATGTGCAAATGATACACATATTTTTACAAATCCCAAGTATGAAATACAATATTTCATTGGTTTGGTATTTGTTTGATGGTCGCAGTGACCCAGGTGTCACAGTCTCCCCTACTTTAGGAAATTTCGTCCCGAAATTTAATTAGAGGAAACTTGTGAGAGCTTGAAAACATGAAGTTGAAAAGACAAAACAGCACTGGTTAGGGTTCTGAACTTCTAGTAACTTTAAATAACATTATGCTTTCAATGTAAGAGGAATACTTATATACAAGTATATGAAGCGTCATTGGTGCGTCCACCGTACCTCCATTACATCGTTCTCATTTAGTTATTGTTATCACTATCGGTTCTTACACATCATAAATCCTACTAGGTTTCTGTGCACTAAATTTCATAATTATGTACGCGTCCATAATTAGACAATTCCTTGCACAGTTTACACAGTCTATTTTATAATGTGTTGGGTAAAACCAAATGAACAAACCTGTGATGAGTGTGATTGGACCACCATAGGGTCCTTTCAGCTGTATAATCACATGCCATTCTTAACCAGGTCTTGAATCAATCTTTAACTAGACCACTCAAGGGTCTCTCATCGAATCATGGAATGGTACTATATAACCCAAGGGTCTTAACTACCACGTAGAAGCCCATAAGGATTTAAGGTAGTACCTTTTGAATATCCTACTATGTGTGACAACCCTCACCAAACCAGGTATCCGTACAACTTAATTAATATTTAATTGCTACTTAATTACTGTGCTTGCTTGAAAACTGTGCTTAAACTACTTACTGATTTCTGATACATACATACTCATGCATCACATTTTATACGGTCACACTATTATTTATACACTAACACCAGTGACAACCTTGATGCGCAAAAAGCACAGTGAGCACACTATACGGGATACCCAGTAAACATGCTGACATAGCCAGCATCAGACAGATTACTGTCTCTAAGGCCAGTATGAGCCAGGAATAGTTTACTACACCAGTAGTGAGTGTAGGGAGGTGAGGATTATAGAACTGCGTCACTAGGTTGAGTTTATAGTGACCGGATGTGCCTAAAACGTACTTTAAATACAAAATTCTGCGCTTTATTATAAAACTCAGCATTTTAAATTACTAATACAGTGCAAAAACATTGCAGAACGGTCCCGTATATTTTCCTAAGTACCGGGAATAATTTATGTTACAAAATATATACATAAAGGACCTTTTGCGGTATAATTAAACATTTTAACGGAACGGTATTTAATCGTATAACCGGACATTACCCGGGGCACTAAATTTTTGTCAAATACTTTATTTTATTATTTATGGCTAGTCATGATCCCCGTATGCCATAACACCCGCCTAAAATAAATCAACTAACACATATCACATTACTTACACTTATACACTTTAGTCACAATATTTACATAATACCCCCCCCCCCCCAACGAATTCATTTCCCCAAGTGGGACACCACATGTCATAACACCATACTCCCAATCTTCTTGCATGGATTCTATGATCTAGTATTAAGTGTTTTGCTTGTCTATCTATCCAAGATATGTGAAGAATAAATATAAGTAAGGTCCCTTATAAATGTACATCACTTCACAAGATTTTGCAACCCATTTTCACTCTCCCCTCTGTCTTGATCGGCTGCCCACAACCGAGCACCCCATCACCACCCTAAACAACATCATCTTCTTCCTTTCATTGTCCATTATAAGCCTAGAAATCATCCATGGAAGGTGCAACTTGAAGGGATTGCAAGGGAGCATTGTTCTTGCTTGGTTCTACATCTTTTTCTCATCATTTTTACACAAGATTCTTCCCTAGCTAGAGGCTAGTAGTAAGTTTCTTCATACTTGATCTCATCTTGTTCGAAAATTATGGCATTTAACATGTTGTATTGTTGTTTAAACTACAAGATTACAAGAACATTAGAAAATTTTGAAATATAAGTTATGAACACAAAATCTACATAAAAGTTTACTTATGTATGATTTATGAAGTGGAATCTTGTCGGGTTTAAGGGTTGGATAACACATACTTGATATTTAAAAGTCGTTTTCTTGTTTAACCGCTAATCGGACACTTATAACGCGATTTAATAACATCTAAATCACAAAACAGCATGCTGAGTCACTGTTTCAGCCGCCTTCAACAGGCTGTAAACGGACTTTAAAAACTCGAAAAACGGAATTTCAAAAGCCTAAATCGTGTCATTTCGAAAAACGAAGAAAATGGCACTGGAATCGTATTTTTATGATGTCGGTTACTATTTTAAAAATCTGTTTTCGTGACAGCAGCTAAGGCTGTTTGTTACTGCAGTAAAATGGATCTTACGTTTTCAGTCACAACTTAAAACCTGAACCGAACCAGCCCCTGAAACTTTTATCAAAGATGATCACGGATGTATTTGTGACCCTCGAACTGGATTTTCGATAAACGGACTTACGAGGAATTTTTGATGAATTATTCCGTAAACTGTGATCAGAATGTAACAAATCTGATCACAGTTCGGTAAACGATTTTCTATAAATTTTTGGTAATGAATTAGACCCCGAAATTTTTACACAATAATTTGTGGGTCGGTTATGACGTTCCACAAAAATTTGGGAATTTTTGGAATAAGTTAAGTAATTTATTTACACGTCCGAAAACAGTCCAGTTTTCACAAATTGAAACTGAAACGACAAGAGTAGTATTTTGCGTGTTAAAACGTAATGGTTGATTGTTGATGATCTTGGTTTGATTTCGAAAAGAAAATGATGTGCGTATTAGCACGGATACTCCCGTTTTTAGGGGAAGTTCTGACGAATTTTTCTAAAAATACCAAGACTTAGAAAAATTATTTTTCTAACAAGTATGTTTAACTTTATTTCTTGGAATTTAACCTCGCCTTGAGTTTTGACAAAAACCTTTAAAGTGTTGGTTATGAGACTTGAAAATGTACCTTGTCAATACTTAAAGTCACCACATACATAATACTTGTACGAATACCCCATCCTTGGGAAGGAATCTATTTATACGTTAACCAAGAAATATAAACACGAAATAGTTGTCTAACTATTTCCCCTAGAACGTTAAAACTCTAAGTTAAGGCACGGCCGTCCGTCTAATAGATATTAGCACGTTGTAGGTTGTCGTGCTGCAGACCGAGTTTGATTTGCTGTTATTCGAGGACGCATTACAGTGAGTTCATGTCCCCCTTTTCTCTTAACTGTTTTCAGTTTTCTAAACTGCGGGGGTGAAATACATGTTACTATGATTACGAGTACTTTTACATGGTATGGTTAGCATAAGGAGGGTTACTACTTAGATCATGTGAGTGGGTAGGTGGCACTTGAGGCCATTAATCCTCATTGTAGGACCGAGGGGCACGATGCGGTAGATCTATTTGGGTGTAGCGAGCCCAGCCCCAGGCCCAGCAGAGCGGACCTCGGGGTTTCTATGTTCCCGACGCACAAATCCGCTAGGTTTGAGTCTTCCTACTTGCACTTCACACATATCAATGGCTTTGCAAACCATTGGTGATCTCTTTTTTTCCTTATTTGCTACATACCAGGGTTTATATACTTACAAGGATTTTACTTACTCACTTACACATGAACTCGCTCAACATTATGTTGATTTTTCCAACTTACATGTATTTCAGGGAACTAAGGATCTGGCCCGGTATGCTACGTTTTCCCGCTGTGTTAGAATTACAGGATCATCCACGTTTAGGGATTGCGACTTTTACCTGGACGAGTCGCAAGTCTTAAACAAATGTTATGTTATATTGGGGTTGTGTTTAAGAACAAGTTTCTATGTTGTAATTTCCGTTGCATGTGTCAACATATTAAGACAATGTTGTGGTATTTTACTTTTCGAACTTAAATAAATGGATGATCTGCATGGTTTTAATTTCATATAGCTTCGTTGTGATTAAGCTATGGTATTAAGAAATCACACCAATTTAACCCACGCTTCCGCAAAGCCAGGGTGTGACAGCTTGGTATCAGAGCCCTGATCATAGCGAACTAGGATTCCTCCTCGAGTCTAGACTATGATCACTAGGGCTCTCACGAAAACATTTTTACACTGCATACCACTTAAGTCCAGATCCAAAATGTTTTTACAAACAAATGTTGAGCACATTTTATTTGTTATTTATAGGCTCAGTCTGGGAGGCTGAGGCTCGGTCTGGGAGGCTGAGGTAGTTGTCTAGTGTGACTAGGGAGTCAGTCTGGGAGGCTGGGAGGCTAGTGGGACTAGGGAGTCAGTCTGGGAGGCTGGGAGGCTAGTGGGACTAGGGAGTCAGTCTGGGAGGCTAGTGGGACTAGGAGAGCTATTTGATTGCTTATTGGTGACTAATATGTTTATTTGACTATATGATTGATTATTTGTGCATATGTGTGTTTATATTACAAAATGTCATGCCTTCATCAGATACTGGAGAGTCGGACACTACAGATCCCATGGCCATAGTATCAGACGACATAGTTTCACCGGAGCACGAGGTGTACATTTCCGATACTACCAGCACAGACGATGACGACTTTCAGCCCTTTGCGCTGCCTGATGTCGTAGCAGAGCCTGCTGATGGCCATCTTGTTGGGGATTTGCCACTCGTGGAGATCCCTGTTCCTGTGCCCCTTGCCGTTTATCCCGTTTTTGATATGCCCCCGATGTTGTCTCTGACGACGATGTCGAACCATTAGAGGAGGACCCACTTGAGGGCGAGGCCCTATTGCTGCTGGTGATAGCCTACTGCTTGCTGACGCTCCTGCAGAGGAGGCTCATGCCCTTTCCCCTGTCCCAGACTCATTTGAGTCTGTAACGTCCGCATCCTTGTATACACAGGGAGTGCAGCACCACTCGCACGACGACGACCCGGATATGGCGTCATCCGCTGCACCTGCTCCTGCACACAGCTTTGAGATTGATTACGATATTGAGGATGATCCTGTTTTTCCACCTGGTTTTGATCCAGACCATGACATTGAGTTCATACACTTAGACCAGCCCTTGGAGGATCCTGTAACCCCTGTGTTTGTTGATCCAGCTGATTTTGAGATGGAGTTTGTTGATCCGGAGCCAGCCGTGGCCCCTGAGCCAGGCGTTGCTCCTGACCCCGCATTGGAGCATGACCCTGTTCATGCCGATGCACCTGCTGTTGCTCCTTGATTGATCATCTCCTTGGACGAGAGAAAATTTGGGGTAACTGTGCAAGACAATCTATTATTACGGGGGCCCACGTAATAACGGCTTATAGTGCACAGAAATCCTGGTGGACTCTGCGGGCCAAGCTAATGAAAACCCATGTAGCAGGAAATGATTGAGAAGAGATGCTATTCTAGGACTGGAATCCAGAAGCTTGAGGTGGAGTTCTGGAATTTGATAATGGACGAACCAAAGATTCCTGAATACGTCCAGCGATCTCACGACTTGTCTAGGGTCGTCCCCTACTAAGTCATTGATGTTGTATGATACAGTTGTGTACTTGTAAACTTTACATTGTGGTCCCGATTTATGGCAATGCAATCGCAGTATTCTCATCACTTGTGATGTTTGATCTATTGTTTATGTTCTATGACATGAGATGTTATGCGGTTGATTTATTTATAGCATGAGATGTTATGTGTTGATATTGTTGAATACATACGTACACTTTACTTGCTATGACCTAACCTATGTGAAACACCTTTTAGAAGATGCCGCCAAGACGCGAAATGCGCATGCCCACCTCAGAGGCGGAACTTCAAGAGATAATTGCTGCAGCTATAGCACAGCACGAGGCCCTACGCTCCGAACCTAGCAGAGGTACCTCAGAAAATAACGGTTGTTCCTACTGGCACTTCCTCAACTACGAGCCTCCGAAGTTCGACGGCACTGGAGGTGTCATAGCCTTTGTGAAGTGGATCGAAAGAATGGATTCCATCTTTCAAGTGAGCGGTTGTACGCCGGAACAACAAGTCCCATACGTTTCTGAGCTGTTTCTAGATGAAGCCCGATTATGGTGGAATCTTCAGATCCGTATAAAGGGCGCTACTGCAGCATATGCGTTAACCTGGGTTGAACTGAAAGGAATGATGCATAAGAAGTATTGCTCCCAAACGGAAACCCAGAAGTGGGAAGATGAATTTCGGAGCCTGATGATGGAAGGTCCGAAGGTGTTGGAGTACGTGCAAAGACTTCATGATTTGTCACGGGTTGTTCCATACCTGGTGAAACCAGAATTAAAGAAATTGGAACAATTCATTTGGGAACTGGCGCCTCAAGTCTTGAGCTTGATGACAACATCAACGCCACCAACAACTGATGTTGCAAGTAAGATGGGTTTGGCACTCGCTGCGGAGGCACTTAGACTAGAAGAACTTACAAACCCTGCCAAGAAGAAGGAGACTCAGGTAAAGTCATCCAAAAAGAACAAAAGAAAGCTCACCGAAGATACCCGAACGGATAATGAGAACAAAAGAAAGGGTTATATGGGCACTCTGCCCAAGTGTAACACCTGCCAGCATCATCATTTTGGTCGGTGTGGGCCAAAAGTATGTGAAGCTTGTGGAAAGGTTGGCCACTTGAAGGATTCTTGCTGGGCTAGTGCTGGCCGGGGAGGCCAAGGAGGTCTTGGAAATCGGAACAACAATCGAGGAGGTAACGGAAACGGGAACCATGGAAATGTTGCGAATCAAGCTGGGAATGGGAATGGCCGAGGGCCAGGATGTTTTAAGTGTGGGGAAATTGGGCACTTCAAGAAGAAAAGCCCGAAGCCGAATCAAGCCCGTGGGGGAGCAGTCCACATTGGCGCAAGGGAAGCGCGCCAGGATCCAAACGTTGTCACTGGTACGTTCCCGATAAACTAACGCTTTGCATCTGTTCTGTTTGATACTAGTGCCGATTATAGCTTTGTATCGTTAGAATTTAAGAAAAATACTTGGATTGACGCCTAGCAAGTTAGACGTGCCGTACTCCATCAAATTAGCAAAGGGGAAACTAGTTGAGACCAGTGAAGTTGTCCGAGGATGTGTGATTGAACTAGGAGGGCACGAGTTTACGTTGGACTTACTACCTGTCGAGCTGGGAAACTTTGATGTGGTAGTGGGAATGGATTGGCTAACGAGTAACAAAGCCGAGATCGTTTGCCATAAGAAGACCATCCGCATCCCACTGACGGATGAAGAAACGATCATAGTGCACGGAGAGAAGCATGATACGCCGCTGAGAATTATCAGTTGCCTGAAAGCTCGTAAGTGTTTACAAAAGGGATGTGCTGCCTTCCTGGCACACATCGTGGATAAGAAAGCTGCTGAGCCGAAAATCGAAGACATCCCTGTCGTGAGGGAATATCCTGAAGTCTTTCCAGAAGACTTGCCAGGATTGCCACCCCAAAGGCAAGTGGAATTTCACATTGACTTAGTTCCAGGCGCCGCGCCTGTAGCTAGGGCACCTTATAGACTTGCACCGTCAGAGATGCAGGAGTTGTCGACACAACTCCAGGAGTTACTTGACAAGGGATTCATCCGACCAAGCTTCTCACCTTGGGGAGCTCCAGTTTTATTTGTTAAAAAGAAAGACGGTAGTTTTCGTATGTGTATTGACTACCGGGAGTTGAATAAGCTGACGATAAAGAATAGATACCCTCTGCCAAGAATCGATGATCTATTCGATCAACTCCAGGGTTCAAGCTTTTACTCTAAGATCGATCTTCGATCTGGGTACCATCAGTTAAGAATACAAGAAGAGAGCATCCCGAAGACAGCCTTCAGAACTCGTTATGGACACTACGAGTTCCTAGTCATGCCGTTTGGGTTAACAAACACGCCTGCTGTTTTTATGGACCTAATGAATCGAGTCTGCAAACCGTATCTCGATAAGTTCGTGATTGTATTCATCGACGATATTTTGATTACTCGAAGACAAAGGCCGAACATGAACAGCACTTAAGAGCTATTCTGGAGTTGTTGAAAAAGGAACAGTTGTATGCCAAATTCTCTAAGTGCGAGTTTTGGCTACGTGAAGTCCAATTCCTTGGACACGTGGTTAATGGAAATGGAATCCATGTCGATCCCACAAAGATCGAGGCGATAAAGAACTGGGAGACTCCAAAGACGCCAACCGAGATTCGACAATTCTTAGGCTTGGCTGGTTACTATCGAAGGTTCATTGAGGATTTTTCAAAAATCGCTCAATCACTGACCCTCCTCACACAGAAGGATAAGAAGTTTGATTGGGGAATCAAACAGGAAGAAGCATTTCAGTTGTTGAAGGATAAGCTCTGCAATGCGCCGATCTTAGCACTACCGGAAGGTACAGATGATTTTGTGGTATACTGTGACGCCTCACGTCAAGGATTGGGTTACGTGTTGATGCAACGCCAGAAAGTTATAGCTTACGCGTCACGCCAGTTGAAAGTACATGAAAAGAACTATACCACACACGATTTGGAACTAGGCGCAGTGATTTTTGCACTAAAGATCTGGAGACACTACCTATATGGTACGAAGTGTACAATCTTCACAGATCACAAGAGTTTACAGCACATATTCAACCAGAAAGAGCTGAACATGAGACAAAGACGTTGGGTCGAATTGTTGAACGATTACGACTGCGAGATAAAGTATCATCCAGGGAAGGCGAATGTGGTCGCCGATGCCCTAAGTCGTAAAGAAAGGATCATGCCCATAAGGGTTAGAGCTTTGGAGATGATTGTCCAGACAGATCTTTCCCTACGCATTCGTGCCGCGCAGAAAGAAGCTCTTAAGGAAGGAAACTTTGAAGAAGAATATCTCCGTGGGATGGAGAAGCAATTGGTACCAAACAGGGAAGGAACGTTATGTTTTATGAAAAGGATTTGGGTTCCTCTGTTTGGTGGTTTGAGGAAAGTTATCTTTGATGAGGCACACAAATCACGGTACTCTATTCATCCCGGTGCGGATAAAATGTACCTAGATCTTAAGGATTACTATTGGTGGCCTAGAATGAAAGGCGACGTGGTTGTTTACGTGAGTAAATGTTTAACGTGCGCCAAGGTAAAAGCTGAATACCAGAAGCCTTCGGGACTTCTGCAACAACCTGAAATTCCCAAGTGGAAATGGGAACAGATTTCAATGGATTTTATAACAAAGTTGCCAAGGACGCCTAGGGGTCATGATACTATTTGGGTTATTGTTGACCGCCTAACAAAGTCCGCACATTTCTTGCCAATCAAAGAGAAATACAATACGAGTAAACTTGCGGAAATATACATGCGAGAAATCGTTGCACGTCATGGAGTGCCTCTCTCGATCATCTCTGATAGAGATGGGAGGTTTGTATCAAGGATTTGGCAATCCTTCCAAGAAGCTTTTGGCTCACAATTAAATTTGAGCACTGCATTCCATCCGCAAACTGATGGCCAAAGTGAAAGAACTATTCAGACATTGGAAGATATGCTGAGAGCATGTGTAATGGATCTTGGTGGTAGCTGGGATAAGCATTTACCATTGGCCGAATTTTCATACAACAACAGCTACCACACCAGTATTGGTGTCGCGCCATTTGAAGCCCTTTACGGACGCAAGTGCCGATCACCTTTATGCTGGGCTGACGCAGGTGATAGGCAGCTTGCTGGTCCCGAAATCGTCCAAGAGACAACAGACAAGATTGTCCAGATTCTTAAACGCATCGAAGCAGCTCGCCACAGACAAAAGGCCTATGCGGATCCAAACCGGAAACATGTGGAATTCCAAGTTGGAGAAATGGTGTTATTGAAAGTATCACCCTGGAAGGGGGTGGCACGCTTTGGAAAGCGTGGGAAGTTAAATCCGCGCTACATTGGTCCTTTCCGAATTTTGGACAGAATAGGGCAAGTAGCATACAAGCTGGACTTACCTGCTGAACTGAACGGTGTTCACGATACATTTCATGTATCCAATCTAAAGAAAAGTCCAACTCAAGTTACCGTTGCTATTCCCACCGACGAGATTCATGTTGACGACACGCTCCACTTCGTTGAAGAACCTGTTGAGGTCACGGATTGGAAAGTGAACAAAACTCGCAGGAGCAGTGTCAAACTCGTCAAAGTTCGTTGGAATGCTAGGCATGGGCCTGAATACACCTGGGAGCGTGAGGACCGAATGAAAGAAAAGTACCCCCACTTATTTCCCAAGAACCCTGCATCTAGTTGCAGAACTTAAATTTCGGGACGAAATTTCTTTAACGGGGGGAGAATGTGACAACCCTCACCAAACCAGGTATCCGTACAACTTAATTAATATTTAATTGCTACTTAATTACTGTGCTTGCTTGAAAACTGTGCTTAAACTACTTACTGATTTCTGATACATACATACTCATGCATCACATTTTATACGGTCACACTATTATTTATACACTAACACCAGTGACAACCTTGATGCGCAAAAAGCACAGTGAGCACACTATACGGGATACCCAGTAAACATGCTGACATAGCCAGCATCAGACAGATTACTGTCTCTAAGGCCAGTATGAGCCAGGAATAGTTTACTACACCAGTAGTGAGTGTAGGGAGGTGAGGATTATAGAACTGCGTCACTAGGTTGAGTTTATAGTGACCGGATGTGCCTAAAACGTACTTTAAATACAAAATTCTGCGCTTTATTATAAAACTCAGCATTTTAAATTACTAATACAGTGCAAAAACATTGCAGAACGGTCCCGTATATTTTCCTAAGTACCGGGAATAATTTATGTTACAAAATATATACATAAAGGACCTTTTGCGGTATAATTAAACATTTTAACGGAACGGTATTTAATCGTATAACCGGACATTACCCGGGGCACTAAATTTTTGTCAAATACTTTATTTTATTATTTATGGCTAGTCATGATCCCCGTATGCCATAACACCCGCCTAAAATAAATCAACTAACACATATCACATTACTTACACTTATACACTTTAGTCACAATATTTACATAATACCCCCCCCCCCCCCCAACGAATTCATTTCCCCAAGTGGGACACCACATGTCATAACACCATACTCCCAATCTTCTTGCATGGATTCTATGATCTAGTATTAAGTGTTTTGCTTGTCTATCTATCCAAGATATGTGAAGAATAAATATAAGTAAGGTCCCTTATAAATGTACATCACTTCACAAGATTTTGCAACCCATTTTCACTCTCCCCTCTCTCTTGATCGGCTGCCCACAACCGAGCACCCCATCACCACCCTAAACAACATCATCTTCTTCCTTTCATTGTCCATTATAAGCCTAGAAATCATCCATGGAAGGTGCAACTTGAAGGGATTGCAAGGGAGCATTGTTCTTGCTTGGTTCTACATCTTTTTCTCATCATTTTTACACAAGATTCTTCCCTAGCTAGAGGCTAGTAGTAAGTTTCTTCATACTTGATCTCATCTTGTTCGAAAATTATGGCATTTAACATGTTGTATTGTTGTTTAAACTACAAGATTACAAGAACATTAGAAAATTTTGAAATATAAGTTATGAACACAAAATCTACATAAAAGTTTACTTATGTATGATTTATGAAGTGGAATCTTGTCGGGTTTAAGGGTTGGATAACACATACTTGATATTTAAAAGTCGTTTTCTTGTTTAACCGCTAATCGGACACTTATAACGCGATTTAATAACATCTAAATCACAAAACAGCATGCTGAGTCACTGTTTCAGCCGCCTTCAACAGGCTGTAAACGGACTTTAAAAACTCGAAAAACGGAATTTCAAAAGCCTAAATCGTGTCATTTCGAAAAACGAAGAAAATGGCACTGGAATCGTATTTTTATGATGTCGGTTACTATTTTAAAAATCTGTTTTCGTGACAGCAGCTAAGGCTGTTTGTTACTGCAGTAAAATGGATCTTACGTTTTCAGTCACAACTTAAAACCTGAACCGAACCAGCCCCTGAAACTTTTATCAAAGATGATCACGGATGTATTTGTGACCCTCGAACTGGATTTTCGATAAACGGACTTACGAGGAATTTTTGATGAATTATTCCGTAAACTGTGATCAGAATGTAACAAATCTGATCACAGTTCGGTAAACGATTTTCTATAAATTTTTGGTAATGAATTAGACCCCGAAATTTTTACACAATAATTTGTGGGTCGGTTATGACGTTCCACAAAAATTTGGGAATTTTTGGAATAAGTTAAGTAATTTATTTACACGTCCGAAAACAGTCCAGTTTTCACAAATTGAAACTGAAACGACAAGAGTAGTATTTTGCGTGTTAAAACGTAATGGTTGATTGTTGATGATCTTGGTTTGATTTCGAAAAGAAAATGATGTGCGTATTAGCACGGATACTCCCGTTTTTAGGGGAAGTTCTGACGAATTTTTCTAAAAATACCAAGACTTAGAAAAATTATTTTTCTAACAAGTATGTTTAACTTTATTTCTTGGAATTTAACCTCGCCTTGAGTTTTGACAAAAACCTTTAAAGTGTTGGTTATGAGACTTGAAAATGTACCTTGTCAATACTTAAAGTCACCACATACATAATACTTGTACGAATACCCCATCCCTGGGAAGGAATCTATTTATACGTTAACCAAGAAATATAAACACGAAATAGTTGTCTAACTATTTCCCCTAGAACGTTAAAACTCTAAGTTAAGGCACGGCCGTCCGTCTAATAGATATTAGCACGTTGTAGGTTGTCGTGCTGCAGACCGAGTTTGATTTGCTGTTATTCGAGGACGCATTACAGTGAGTTCATGTCCCCCTTTTCTCTTAACTGTTTTCAGTTTTCTAAACTGCGGGGGTGAAATACATGTTACTATGATTACGAGTACTTTTACATGGTATGGTTAGCATAAGGAGGGTTACTACTTAGATCATGTGAGTGGGTAGGTGGCACTTGAGGCCATTAATCCTCATTGTAGGACCGAGGGGCACGATGCGGTAGATCTATTTGGGTGTAGCGAGCCCAGCCCCAGGCCCAGCAGAACGGACCTCGGGGTGACTATGTTCCCGACGCACAAATCCGCTAGGTTTGAGTCTTCCTACTTGCACTTCACACATATCAATGGCTTTGCAAACCATTGGTGATCTCTTTTTTTCCTTATTTGCTACATACCAGGGTTTATATACTTACAAGGATTTTACTTACTCACTTACACATGAACTCGCTCAACATTATGTTGATTTTTCCAACTTACATGTATTTCAGGGAACTAAGGATCTGGCCCGGTATGCTACGTTTTCCCGCTGTGTTAGAATTACAGGATCATCCACGTTTAGGGATTGCGACTTTTACCTGGACGAGTCGCAAGTCTTAAACAAATGTTATGTTATATTGGGGTTGTGTTTAAGAACAAGTTTCTATGTTGTAATTTCCGTTGCATGTGTCAACATATTAAGACAATGTTGTGGTATTTTACTTTTCGAACTTAAATAAATGGATGATCTGCATGGTTTTAATTTCATATAGCTTCGTTGTGATTAAGCTATGGTATTAAGAAATCACACCAATTTAACCCACGCTTCCGCAAAGCCAGGGTGTGACACTATGAATCCCTCATATGAAGATATGAAAGATTCTATGAGGATTTGAAAATCGTATCACACAAAAACATAGAGGAGAACACATAAACACATATCACATAATCGCATAATCGTATACTCGCATAATTGTTTAATTTGACATTTAAATTTGTTATCTTTGGACACGGGTATTTAAAGCATACTAGGAATCAAATCCTTAATTGCAGCAGTTTGGATGGATCCACATGAATACCCTGCTTGTTGACTACATGACCCAAAAACTGAACTTCTTTAAGCCAAAATTTCCTCTTGGAGGATTTAGCGAAAAGTTTGTTCCTTCTTTAAGGGTTCCAGTGTCAATGAAGGTGTTGATCGTTATCGGCTCGGGACATGAATAGATCAAGATGTCATTAATAACAACAATGACGAACTGATCCAAATAAGGCTTGCAGACTCTATTTATTAAGTCCATGTAGATGGCTGGAGCATTTGTCAACCCAAAAGGCATGACTATAAACTCGTAATGGCCATACTTCGTGCAGAAAGCCGTTTTGATAATTCCTGCATCTCGAACGGTGCAAGATGATAAGGTGCTTTCGCAATTGGGTTGGCATTGGGTACAAGGTCAAAAATGAAACTCGACTTGACGAACTGGAGGCAAACCAGGCAGTTCATCAGGAAACACCTCTGGATAATCTCGAACAATCGGAATATCCTGAATACTCTTGCTCTTGCCTTTCTCCTCGGTGACATGTGCTAGAAAAGCAACATATCCTTTTCGTAAATAACTTTGGGCTTTTGATTTAAAAGAAACAATCGTTTAAGGTTCTTGGGGAGGTCACAAGTGATCATAAAAAAAAATGACAGAACCACACGAGTAGTTTGTCTTTGTGTTGACATCATAAGGTTGGATCAAACATTCCTACAATTGCATTATTGTTGTTGTTGTTGTATATCTCGTGGACTTAGGTTACAACACCGGGGAGCACAGCAGCCACTTGCTAAGAGACCAGGGTTGCGAGTTCTTCAATAGTAAAAGTTCGAGCATCGGTTCGAGCATCGCGTCGAAGAGGCATTGTCTAACAAGGAAAAAGGGAGTCGATGATTTAATCAAAGTAAACGGGTCATATAACGTATCACTGAAGACATGCTCGCCTATAAGTGAACACTCATCCCAAGAATTCCTAGGTAAGCACAACTGGTCTCGCGTCTGATGAGATATATACGAAGTGCTTGCCTAGACAGAAAACCCAGAATACAGGCATTCACCCTTCCAGTTTGCACATGTTCACATTATTTAAAACCCAAAACCTTGACGAGATTTTGAAAACTCAAAGGGGTTCAAAACCTTATAACAGAGGGTTCAAAACCTAGTAATAAATCATCCTAGAACAGATGATTAGTTTTCAAAGCAGATTCAAAAATTGTGTTCTTGTTGTGGTTATCACCTAAGGATAGGTGACAGATTTGTTTTTAGAAATCTAAACGCAAATTTCTTCGCGTTAGGGTCCTAAGAAGGTTATAGACTAGGTCAAAGCATTACTAATAACCTAATTCCCTATAACCATTGGCTCTGATACCAACTTTTCTGTCACACCCCGACCGCGTAAAACAACAAAGCGCGGCGGAAACATCGAGGCGTGTTGCAACAGAATCATTGTTTCATAACCATGGATACAAAAAGTGTTTCGTTTTATTAAACATTGAATATTTACATCGTCTGGAAATCTAAATACACAATTTAAACATAGTCTATCATTGTTATTGAGTCACTAAGGCCTCGTCTAGTCCTATGTGAGCATGCATCCTATAAATCGATATCATTCAACAATACCTGAAACATATGTGAAAACGAGGTCAGCAAAGAAATGCTGGCGAATACATAGGTTTTGTAAGAGTGTCGAAATCATGGCTAGTTTAGATGTTGTAATACTTTATTAAAAACCTTGTTTTGAAAAGAGTATAATATTGCAACTTAATTAACCAACTCAAATCAAGCGGGTTATAGTTTATAAATCCTCGTAGCCATGACTCTTAACCCAAAAACATTTGTTTTAGTAAAGCAAATTGTGAAACATCTCGAAATAAATCGTTAATGAAACTCGTTAATAAATCTCGTTAAAAACTCGTATAGTTTATATCATATCGAAAACCTCGTTTGTGTGACATCGTTTGAAAATCGTTTACCCAAGTGAACTAAATAACGCCATGGTATGTAATATGATGAAATCACTTATATATAGGAAGTACCAGCGGCGTATCCACCATGCTTTCATCACATCACACCCGTCCCGTTATCTAAACACTTAACCAAAAACCAATCGTATATCGCTTTGAAACCAATCGTTTAACCAAATCGTTTAACTCATTAATACATCGCGTGAAAACCAATCGTTTAACCAAATCGTTTAACTCGTTAATACATTGTGTGAAAACCAATCGTTTAACTCGTTAATACATCGTGTGAAAACCAATCGTTTACCCAAATCGTTAAAACATCGTGTGAAAACCAATCGTTTACCCAAATCGTTAAAACATCGTGTGAAAACCTATCGTTTACCCAAATCGTTAAAACATCGTGTGAAACTACTTATATGGTTAATAACATTCAAACCTTCGTGACTCGTCCCTCGTCGCTTCTCGTTCTCGCATTAACAAACCCTTACCAAAGGGTAAATTAACAATTACAGATTCAGTCGCTACCCACCACCCCCACACATAACCACGGGTGCAGTATGATAACGGGATTTGTCAGATCCTATGGTACCATAACCTAATACTGGTCGGCTTGATCATTGCTAATGAATGTCATTTGTTATGTAACACAACCAACAAGTTCGTTCACATTATCAAAATCGTTATTAGTTTTGTATAAATCATCTTAATCGTTTTTGAAACCATCGTTATAACATCGAAAATCGTTTTGATACCAACGTTAAAACCTTGAAAACATTTAGCACATATGAGTCACCCCAAAACAATAGAAAGCAGTAAAATAGGGGAATAATGTACTCGCCTGAGAATGCTTAGAGGTCTTGAACAACAACCAAGCAAAGCTAGAGGGAGCACCGAATCACTCGGCAGTCTAAAACCATATAAATAAACCGGGCCTGAGTCGGAAGATCGGATAGAATGAGGGCTTGTAGACCAAATGAGTATGGGAACTCATGTAATATGGTTTAACAAAGCCTACATACTACTATGAAACCAAACCTAAGTGCTTTCGACCCATCGCGACCCATTAAGGTAGCTTATGCTACTTTAACGCGTCGTCCACGTGAAACGCGTTAGGACCGCCTAACTAGTCCTATGACAAGTGTTATATGCCTAAACATGTTACATAATCAGTTATGTGACAAAAGTTTAGGTTACATATGCTTAATTACCAATTATACATGAAAAGGGTATTCTGGTAATTTACCTAAGGCATATAAACTACCTATCATACAACTACTCAAACGATGTGACCATAGGGTATAACCTCGGAAGGTTATTCCCTACCTACTATGGTCACCTAAAGTGTTTGGTCGGATCCTAATGATCGACCAAATGGGTCGGGTTCGAAGGTATAAGCGATTTATTAGATCGCTTACCCTACGACCCTAGACAACGTGGTAATCAGTAGGCATAGTCCCAAGGGACTATAACCAACGTGATTACACTCACGTTGCGAAGTTCAAACGAACTTCGCATTGACCATAAACTGGTCAACGCAGAAAGTCAAACAAAGTATGACTTTCAGACTTGAAAAGACTCGAAAAGCAATAAAAGAACGAAAGAATACTTACGAAGGGTCCCCGAATGCTAATCCCGATCCAAGTAGCTCAGGTATGAAACAAAGGTTTCAACTTAGAGCTTCTCAAATCAGAATTCTTGTGGGTTTTGCAATGGGGTGGGTTGGGTATTTATAGGATTCGAAGAACCGTTAAGATCGTTTCTTGAATATTGTGCTTTGATCTTGTCCATACATGTGCACACATGGTTTTGTAATACCATGTGCCCTCAATACCAGCCCATAGATTCCCTAAAACCATTTGCAACAAGTGGAACGGACCAGATTCGATGTTTCTGCATGTTTCTGCTGTCTGGGAGGCTGATGCGGCCCGCTTCAGGATACACAAAAACTCAGGCGGGCCGCCTGGAGCTTCTGATCAGAAAACAAGTTTCCAAAATGACAGTTTTGGTCCCTGTTGTGTTTTAAGGCCATTCCCGACACTTCTAAGGCCCGTAAAGCCAACTTTAAGGCCCTAAAATGATGCCTAAAAATTGTGGACATGAAACATGCTCAAAAATATCTCGGATGTCGGTTCGTTTGGCCGTACGATCGCGATGTTCGCTTAATTACGACGGAATGCGCATAAGCGCGAAAAACGATCCAAATGACGCGACGAATAGATTTTTCTTATGCCAAACACTAAAATAAAATATTTTAGTGCTTACATAAATTTTTGGATGTCCGGATGTATTCAGAACGTAAGTTATGCGCGAAAATGCAAACTTGTGCACTTTTTGACACTTTTAGTCCCTGAATGTCCCAAAAGTATATTTTAGCACACCGAACCCCTCAAAGCCTATTTCTAAGCTATGTAAAGGATATTTATGGTATGTTTAACTTATGGTCATGTTCCGGAATGTTCGTTACAGTTCAAATTGGCATACTTTCACAGTTTGTCAACTTTAGTCCCTGTAAGCGATTTAACTTGTTTTTGCCATACCAAAGCCTTCAAAACTTATTTCTAAGTTATGTAAGGGTTATTTAAGGTATGTTAAGCCAATGTCACTATTCCGTAGTTTTTGTTGCATTAAACTGGTTATATTTACGCATTGTTGCGCGTATAACCTTCCAGAAAGTGATTTAGAGTTTGAAATTGAACAAAAGTTGATATGTGCAAATGATACACATATTTTTACAAATACCAAGTATGAAATACAATATTTCATTGGTTTGGTATTTGTTTGATGGTCGCAGTGACCCAGGTGTCACATATAGGAAGGACAGAAATGGTCATTTGCCACTTTACAACCATTTGAAGCCCATTGTACAACCTTTAAAGCATGAAGGTGTTGAAAAATCCATTCAACACGCGGAGCAGCTTTATGGATCCTAACCGGATCTCTTTGACCCGTTTTTATAAAATGGATCCAATATAAACTATCTTTCACTCAATCTAAACCCTAGATTCATTTCATTCACATCCGCCCCCATTCTTCTTCTCTCTCTCTCACCTAACGCTCTGCATACGTCTCATGGCACGGATTTCACCGGCGATTTCACTAGATCGACGGATTTCACCGACGATTTCACTTCTCAGGTACCGTCTTTTTAACCTTATCGGCATTTTTTTGCTTGTTATTTGACTTAGATATGTGAATTTCACTAGATCGATGGATTTCACCGGCGATTTCACTAGATCGACGGATTTCACCGACGATTTCACTTCTCAGGTACCGTCTTTTTAACCTTATCGGCATTTTTTGTGTGTTGTTTGACTTAGATCTGTGAAATTTTAGGGTTTCTTTCTCCGGCGATTCCGACATCAGATCTACTGGGTTCAACTTCTCGGTATGTTGTTTCTACTGGATCTGTGAAATATATTCAGATCTGCTACTTTTTTCTAGCAGATCTGTTATAATACTTGCCTACTAAAACATTAATACTTGCCTACTAAATCTGTTATACACTCAAAAACTTACCTGGTCAAATCTGTCTCGCAAGGCGCAGATCCATGAATAAATGTTTAACAGAATATAGGTTTTTATTCTTTAAAGAAGTTTGTATTTTTTTATTTGAAGTTGATTATTGTGTTTATCTTGCAAGTGTCCTCTGGAATTTGAATCGGATCTGTGTAATATTTCAGATCTGCCCGTTGAGTTGTTCATGTTAGGGTGCACCGAAATAACCAGATGTGGTATGTGTTCTGTAGTTTAGTTTTTTTTTCTTTAAAAAAGTTTGTATTTTTAATTTGAAGTTGATTATTGATTATTGATTATTGTGTTTATCTCGCAAGGCATTGTTTGAGCCGTAGCTTTTTTATTCTGCGAAATGTTTGTTTGTTTACTACTGGATAACCAGATGTGGTATGTGTTCTTTACTTTAGGTTTTTTTGAAGCCCATTGTACAACCTTTAAAGCACAAAGGTGTTGAAAAATCCAACAATACGCGGACCAGCTCATATAAACTAACCGGATGCATTTGACCCGTTTTAATCAAATGGATGCAATATATACTTTCTTTCACTAAATCTAAACCCTAATTTCATTTCATTCACATCTGCCCCCATGATCATATAAACTAACTGGTATGTTTGTAGCTGATTTACATGCTTATGTTACTGATTATGTTTGTTACAGATCTGGTATGTTTGTAGCTGATTATGTTTGTAGCCGATTATGTTTGTTATAGATCTAATGTTACTGATAAGATTCAGTTTTGCTTTTACAGTTGCCGGAGGGTGGTAAAGGAGTTGTGTACTCCGGATTTTGTGTTCTTAATCTGTCTGAACTGAAAGTGTTTGAGGCTGTGATGCACAAGCTGAGCTTGTGTTCTTAATCTGTCTGAACTGAAAGTGTTTGAGGCTGTGATGCAAAAGCTGAGCTTGTGTTCTTAATTTGTCTAAACTGAAAGTGTTTGAGGCTGTGATGCAAAAGCTGAGCTTGTGTTCTTAATCTGTGTGAACTGAAAGTAACAATTGTTTTAAAGTAATGAATCAGGTTAAAACTCTAAACAGCTTTGCACTTGCATCAAATTATAACTCTTTTTAGTAAACTTTTTGAATTTAAAGTGTTTGAGGCTGTGATGCAAAAGCTGAGCTTGTATTCTTAATCTGTCTGAACTGAAAGTGTTTGAGGTTGTGATGCAAAAGCTGAGCTTGTGTTCTTAATCTGTCTGAACTGAAAGTGTTGAGTCTATGATGCAAAAGCTGAGCTTGTGTTCTTAATCTGTCTGAACTGAAAGTGTTTGAGGCTGTGATGCAAAAGCTGAGCTTGTGTTCTTAATCTGTCTGAACTGAAAGTGTTTGAGGCTGTGATGCAAAAGCTGAGTTTGTGTTCTTAATCTGTCTGAACTGAAAGTGTTTGAGGCTGTGATGCAAAAGCTGAGCTTGTGTTCTTAATCTGTCTGAACTGAAAGTATTTGAGGCTGTGATGCATACTGAGCCTGTGAGGTTACATATGTGTTTAAAACACTTGTACATCATGCTTTAAAGGTTGTTTAAGTTTAGTGGCAAATTACTCTTGTACATCATGCTTTAAAGCGAGGTTACATAACACAATAGACTGTGATGATAATTGTATTTTGAGGGTACATAGAAGATCCGAGTAGCATCTTGGCGGGGCAATATCCAGGTTGCATAGTTCTCACTCTGCAACCGTGTGTTGTAGCCATGGCTTTAATCGTAGTTGTGTTCATCTCTCAATTACATGTCTGAGTCTTTCAGATGTTTTGAAAGAAAGTATATATTGGATCCATTTGGGTAAAACGGGTCAAATGCATCCGGTTAGTTTGTATGAGCTGGTCCACGCGTGTTGAATGGATTTTTCAACACCTTCATGCTTTAAAGGTTGTATAATGGGCTTCAAATGGTTGTAAAGTGGCAAATGACCATTTCTGTCCTTCCTATATGCTTTCTAAAGTAGTATAGACAGTACGCTTATTAATTAAAGTAGTAAAGATATAGAAGTATAGATATAGATAGAAGTATAGATATAGAGTATAGAGTTTAGATATAGATATAGATAGATAGATAATGTGCTTAAAATGATTTTAGCCTTTATGTTACAGATCTGGTATGTTTGTAGCTGATTTACATGCTTATGTTACTGAAGGTTTAAGTTGAGTGCTTGTAGAGTTGTGATGAATTGTGATGAATGTAGTTGAATTTATAGACTTCCAAGCATGCTTCCTTTCTGACAAATCCGAACAGTGTTTGCTTTTACAGTTGTATTTGAACAGTCATCGTCAGTAAAAGAATTCAAAAAGGATGGCAGTAAAATATTTTGGATTCTGAAAGGTTGTCAACTGTTTGAAGACTTTTTGTGAAAAGTCTTTGATAGGTTGTCAACTGTTAAACTGTTCAACTGTAAAATCAGGAGTTAGGTTTCTGAAAAAGGTTTCGAAAGTCTTTCTAACAGGTTACTGTTCAATTTTTTGGTCATAAAAATTACTAAATCAATTTTTACTTTAAATTCAAAAAGTTTATTAAAAGCTATTTAGAGTTTTAACCTGATTCATTACTTTAAATCAATTGTTACTTTAAATTGCAAAAGCTGAGCTTGTGTTCTTAATCTGTCTGAACTGAAAGCATGATGTACTATGATGCAAAAGCTGAGCTTGTGTTCTTAATCTGTCTGAACTGAAAGTGTTGAGGCTATGATGCATAAGATGAGCCTGTGAAGTTACATATGTGTTTAAAACACTTGTACATCATGCTTTAAAGGTTGTTTAAGTTTAGCGGCAAATTACTCTTGTACATCATGCTTTAAAGCGAGGTTACATAACACAATAGACTGTGATGATGATTGTATTTTGAGGGTACATAGAAGATCCGAGTAGCATCTTGGCGGGGCAATATCCAGGTTGCATAGTTCTCACTCTGCAACCGTGTGTTGCAGCCATGGCTTTAACCGTAGTTGTGTTCATCTCTCAATTACATGTCTGAGTCTTCCAGATGTTTTGATAAGCAAATGAGCAGGTTATGATGCATAATATGTCTGAACTGAAAGTGTTGAGGCTATGATGCATAAGCTGAGCCTGTGAGGTTATGATGCATAATATGTCTGAACTGAAAGTGTTGAGGCTATGATGCATAAGCTGAGCCTGTGAGGTTACATATGTGTTTCTTGTGCTTAAAACACTATGTGTTTGCAGCCATGGCTTAACTCGGTTTGTAGCTGTGTTCATCTCTCAATTATATGTCTGAGTTAGGTTGTAAGAGAAGACGTAGAGGCTATCTCGCAAATAACATTCTAAGTGCATTGGGAAACTGAAACGTAAAGGCTTCTTCGAGACATTATGATAGATATTCATCGTCTTCTATTAAGACAATGTGAATGCTGGAGTACTTTAGAAGTGTCCAAGGCTTGGAAGAATGTGGGAGTTGTGGCTTTCGCTACGATATGGAGACTTTGTGTGACACCTGTGCCTCCATGGCCATCAAACAAATACTGTCTCAATGAAATATTGTATTTCATACTTGGGATTTGTATAAATATGTGTATCCTTTGCACATATCAATTCTTGTTCGATTTCAAGCTTTAAATCGCTTTCTGGAAGGTTATACGCGCACTGATGCGTAAATATAACCCGTTTAATGCAACGAACACTACAGAATAGTGAAATGGGCTTAACATACCTTAAATAACCTTTACATAACTTAGAAATAAGTTTTGAAGGCTTTGGTATGGCAAAATCAAGTCTATTCGCTTATAGGGACTAAATTTGACAAACTACGAAAGTATGCCAATTTGAACTGTAACAGACATTCCGGAACATGACCATAAGTTAAACATACCATAAATATCCTTTATATAGCTTAGAAATAGGCTTTGAGGGGTTCGGTGTGCTAAAATAAACTTTTGGCTCATTCAAGGACTAAAAGTGTCAAAAAGTGCATAAGTTTGCATTTTCGAGCATAACTTACGTTCTGACTACATCCGGACATCCAAAAATTTATGTAAGCACTAAAACATTTTATTTTAGTGTTTGGCATAAGAAAAATCCATTCGTCGCGTCATTTGGATCGTTTTTCGCGCTTATGCGCATTCCATCGTTATTAAGCGAACATCGCGATCGTACGACCAAACAAACTGACATCCGACATATTTTTGAGCATGTTTCATGTCCACAATGTTTAGGCATCATTTTAGGGCCTTAACGTTGGCTTAACGGGCCTTAAACATGTCAGAAATGGCCTTTAACACCAACAGGGACCAAAACTGTCATTTTGCAAAGTTGTTTTCTGATCAGGACTTCAGGCGGCCCGCGTAAACCTAGGGTGATACTTTACGCGGCCCCCTTCAGTCTACCAGACCAGATTCAATGTTTTTAAACAGCTGTTAACAGCCTTTCAAACCTCCAAAGGCCAATGCCACTTGTCAAACTCTTGTGGTGGGGGCAAAATGAGCTACCATAACATTCCAACACTTGTACGGATGAGATTCGATCACGTTATTTGAGGAACGATCCTAACGGTGGTCCATTTACTATAAATACCCATCCATCCCCATTGCAAAACCCACTTGAAATCTGAGTTTTTCTCTAAGTGGTTGTGTTTATACACTTCCTACCTGAGATTATTTGGAAATCAATCTTGCGGGGACCCTTTGTAAGTGTTCCTTCGTTCATTTATTGCTTTTCGAGTCCGAAAGTCAAACTTTGTTTGACTTTATGCATTGACCAGTTTATGGTCAATGCGAAGTTCGTTTGAACTTAATAACGTGAGCGTGATCACGATGGTAATAGTCCCTAGTGACTATACCTACTGATTACCATGTTATCTAGGCTCAGTGACGAGTCGTAGTTTCGGCCAAAATGCGTATTCTTACGTATTTTGTAACCAAACTACTCTTAGGTATCAAAACCGTTTGTTTTGATACCAAACCTATTTTCTAAACTTAGTTAAGCATGTTTTAACATGCTTAGCTCGTCACTTTTAGTTTAGTGCTTATGTAGGGTCGTAAGGTAAGCGATCTAAACAATCGCTTATACTTTCGAACCCGACCCGTTTGGTCGATCATTAGGATCCGACCAAGCACATTAGGTGACCATAGTATATAGGGAATAACCTTCCGAGGTTGTACCTTATGGTCACGGCGTTTAGTTAGTTGTATGATAGATAGTTTATATGCCTTAGGTAAATGACCCAAATGCCCTTTTGACGCCAAAATTCATTTTAAGCATATGTAAAATAACTATTGGTATCTAAACTGATTTGGTAACAATATTAGACATGTTAAGGCATATTTTACTTATCATAGGACTAGTTAGGCGTTCCGAACGCGTTTTACGCGATCGACGCGTTAAAGTAGCATAAGCTACCTAAACGGGTCGTAATGGGTCGTAAGCACTTAGGCTAGGTTTCATTTAGTATGTAGGCTTTGTTAAACCATATTACATGAGTCTCCATACTCATTTGGTTTACGAACCCTCATTCTATCCGATCCTCCGATTTAGGTCCGGTTTATTAACATAATTACCTATATTAGGTACCGTTTGATACCCGTGATCTCTAGCATTGTTTGGTTGTTACCTAAGGACTACTAAGCAATCTCAAATGAGTACATAGACCCCTCTTTTACTGTTTTCCAAACATTTTGGGGTGAAACACATGTGCCTACTTGTTACTTTCGTGCTTTCCTGTTTTCACATCATATACTTGCTATGTTCATTAGTACATTTATAGTACATGATTTCATTGTGTTTTATGTTATGTAGGCCCATTGTGTGCGTACTTAGTACATTATTTTACATTACATTCTATGCTATGTATGCCCATTGTGTGCGTACTTAGTACATTATTTTACATTACATTACATTTTATGCTATGTATGCCCATTTTGTGCGTACTTAGTACATTATTTTACATTACATTCTATGCTATGTATGCCCATTGTGTGCGTACTTAGTACATTATTTTACATTACATTACATTTTATGCTATGTATGCCCATTGTGTCCGTACTTAGTACATTATTTTACATTACATTCTATGCTATGTATGCCCATTGTGTGCATACTTAGTACATTATTTTATTCATCACATGCTTACATTTTGGTAGGACATTTGGTTTGTTTAAATGAGACAATGTACATTCATTAACACCGATCATGCCGCTCGGTAGTAGGTAGTGGTACCATAGGACTTGACAAATCCCATTCCTGTAATCTCGGGTTTATTTGGATGGAAGGAATGACCGAATCCGAACACATATTTTGATAACCTTTACAAAAAGGGTTATCCGACTGTCGCAAGGCTTGGATGTATGAATTTTCACAATACCACATAAATGTTTATATCAGTATAGCATGCATGTATTACACAAAACATAACTTTGATTTAAACCATGTTTTACTTCAATACCTTGTTTTTGTGCATTTTACATATGGTTTAGTTGATATATTTCACTTACCATACATAAACATTTTGATATTTACATACATAATTCATGATTTACATTAGACATAGACATTAGACATGGTTTTCACATAAACATTTTGACATTTGATTATACATAAACATTTTACTTTGGTGGTTTGGTTTGAGTAAGTGATTTAAGTAACGAGGCGCGTGTGATATGATACAAGCATGGTGGATACGCCGCTGGTACTTCCTATATATAAGTGTTTGTATGGTATTACATATCGTAGCGTTATTTGAATCATTTCAATTTGAGACATATAACATTTTATACAAATAACATACTTTTCACAAGACATTGTTTTACAAACAACTTATCTTATACAAACTCATTCTACTTGGTTATTCATTTAACCATACATTATTCTCTTATTTATACATATCATCTGAACTTATTGTTTTTCAAACGATTTACAAAACAAATCAATTTACAAGGTTCATGACTGACTTTTGCTAAACAACTCTTTCTAAACTTACAAGTCATGAATCCCATTTTCACAAAACCTATGTATCTCACAGGCATTTTTATGCTGACGTACCTATTTTCACATGTGTTTCAGGATATGATGCATAGGATTTATCAAGATACACTTAGGCGGACTTGGGCCTTAGTGACAATAAAAGATGCAAGACTAGTTATTTATGTTATGTTTCTTTGATTGTCAAGACATTGTAACTCTTTTATTTAATAAAACAATATTTCAATTTCCATGTGTTATGAAACAATGATTCTGTTACAACACTCCCCGACGTTTCCGCCACGTTTTGTTGTTTTACGTGGTCGGGGTGTGACAGAAAAGTTGGTATCAGAGCTCATGGTTATAGGGAATTAGGTTATTAGTAATACTTTGACCTAGTCTATAACCTTCCTAGGACCCTAACGCGAGTTTACTTGCGTTTAGTCATAAAACAATACTGTCACCTATCCTTAGGCGACAACCACAACAAGAACACATATTTCAAAACCGCTTTGAAAACTAATCATCTGTTCTAGGATGATTGATTACTAGGTTTTGAACCCTCTAAGTTTTCAAATCTCGTCAAAGTTTGTGTCTTATAATGTGAACACGTGAAAATTGGAAGAGTGAATGCCTGTACCCAAAGTTTTCTGTCGAAGGCTAGAGTGTTCGTACAAATCCGCAGTATCGGACCAGTCACTCTTACCTGGGAACTCTTGGGGTGAGTGTTCACTTATAGGTGAGCATGTCTTCAGTGATACATTAATATGACCCGTTTACTTTGATTTGTCACCGTCTCAAATGTTTGCCTTAGGTAACAAACAAATGATCGCAATTTTTATGCATTGCCATCCTGTTTTGATTGTCTGATAACCTTTCACTTGTTTCTTCCTATATCTTTCATTTCTTCTAGAATGTCTCTTCCTCTCAGCAACGGTCAAATGTCCGAGCGAACAGCCAAATTTTCCCAGCAAATAGGCGAAGTGATTCTGAAGACTGTGGATTTAGGCATTGCCATGTATCATCTCCAGAATGAAGCCACTCAAGAGTCACCAAAGGAGGCAGAGGCCAAGCCTTCACCTAAACCAAAGAAACGTAAAGCTCCAAAGAATCCCGCAGCGGTTGCACCAAAATAGGAAAGACCTATCCAAGTGACAGCACCACCAGCCAAGAAACCAATCAAGGAATCAAAGACCATGGATGAACAGACTGGATCCCCTAAGAAGTCAAAGAAGCGAAAGGTGTAACACCTGGGTCATTGCGACCATCAAACAAATACCGAACCAATGAAATATTATATTTCATACTTGGGATTTGTAAAAATATGTGTATCATTTGCACATATCAATTTTTGTTCAATTCCAAACTCTAAATCGCTTTCTGGAAGGTTATACGCGCACCAATGCATAAATATAACCAGTTTAATGCAACAAACACTCCGGAATAGTGAAATAGGCTTAACATACCTTAAATAACCTTTACATAACTTAGAAATAAGTTTTGAAGGCTTTGGTATGGCAAAAACAAGTTAATTCGCTTACAGGGACTAAACTTGACAAACTGCGAAAGAATGCCAATTTGAACTGTAACAGACATTCCGGAACATGACCATAAGTTAAACATACCATAAATATCCTTTACATAGCTTAGAAATAGGCTTTGAGGGGTTCGGTATGCTAAAATAAACTTTTGGGGTCATTCAGGGACAAAAAGCGTCAAAAAGTGAACAAGTTTGCATTTTCGCGCATAACTTACGTTCTGAATACATCCGGACATCCAAAAATTTATGTAAGCACTAAAATATTTTATTTTAGTGTTTGGCATAAGAAAAATCCATTCGTCACGCCATTTGGATCATTTTTCGCGCTTATGCGCATTCCGTCGTAATTAACCGAACAACGTAACCGTACGGCTAAACGAACCGACACCCGAGATATTTTTGAACACATTTTAAGTTCCCTATAATTTAACTTCATTTAGAGCTTTGAAATGGGGTTAACGGGGCTTAAACGTGTCAAAAAAACGCATCGTAAACCAAGTTTTGAGGTTGCAGGGACTGAAACTGTAAATCTGCCAAACTAGGTCCCTAAGTAGGGGCTAGATGCAGCAAAATGTCTTTTTTACAGCTGTTAACAGCTGTTAACCACTCCCTAACCCCTTGCCACATGTTGATCTCTTATGGTGAGTGGCCATTTTGGGTACCATAAGGTTCCGACACATGTACGGATGTGATTAAGGCACGATATTCGACAAACGATCCTAACGGTGGACCATTTACTATAAATACCCACCTCCACCCTTCACTTTTCCTCACAAGAATCCGATCCAAAAGAATCTAAGTTGGAACCATTGTTTCATACCTGAGTTATTTGGATCTAGATTAGCATTCGGGGACCCTTTGTAAGTGTTCCTTCGTTCTTTTATTGCTTTTCGAGTCCGAAAGCCAAACCTTGTTTGACTTTCTGCATTGACCAGTTTATGGTCAATGCGAAGTTCATTAGAACTTCGCAACGTGATTGTAATCACGATGGTTATAGTCCTTGTGACTATGCCTACTGATTACCACGTTGTCTAGGGTCGTAAGGGTAAGCGACTTGATCAGTCGCTTATGCTTTCGAACCCGACCCATTTGGTCGATCATTAGGATCCGACCAAACATATTAGGTGACCATAGTATATAGGGAATAACCTTCCGAGGTTATACCTTATGGTCGCTTCGTTTAAGTAGTTGTATGATAGGTAGTTTATATGCCTTAGGTAAATTACCAAAATGCCCTTTTTACGCCAAAATTCATTTTAAGCATATGTAACATAAATTTTGGTATCTAAACTAATATGGCAACAATATTAGACATGTTAAGGCATATTTTACTTATCATAGGACTAGTTATGTGTTCCGAACGCGTTTTACGCGAACGACGCGTTAAAGTAGCATAAGCTACCTAAACGGGTTGTAATGGGTCGTAAGCACTTAGGTTAGGTTTCATTTAGTATGTAGGCCTTATTAAACCATACTACATGAGTTCCCATACTCATTTGGTTTATGAGCCCTCATTCTATCCGATTCTCCGATATAGGTCCGGTTTATTAACATAGTTACCTATATTAGGTGCCGTTTGATTCCGTGATCTCTAGCTTTGCTTGGTGGTTATCTTAGGACTTCTGAGCAATCTCAAGTGAGTACATAGACCCCCTCTTTTACTGTTTTCCAAACATATTGGGGTGAAACACATGTGCCTACCTGTTACTTTCATGCTTTTCCATGTTTTCATATCATATGCGTGCTATGTTCATTAGTACACTATTAGTACATCGTTTTACATTACATTTTATGCTATGTATGTCCATTTAGTTCATACTTAGTACATCGTTTCACATCACATCACATGCTATGTATGTTCATTTATTTGCATACTTAGTACATTTGTTTTCATCACATGCTTACATTTTGTTATGACATTTGGTTTGTTTAAATGAGACAATGTACATTCATTAACACCGATCATGCCGCTCGGTAGTAGGTAGTGGTACCATAGGACTTGACAAATCCCATTCCTGAAATCTCGGGTTTGTTTGGACGTAAGGAATGACCGAATCCGAATACATATTCTTTTGATAACTCATTATTACATAGTTATCCGACTGTCGCAAGGCTTGGATGTATGAATTTTCACAATACCGCATAAATGTTTATATCAGTATAGCATGCATTTTCACAGTACATAACTTTGATTTAAACCAAGTTTTACTTCAATACTATGTTCTTGTGCATATGGTTTAGTTGATGCATTTCACTAGCCATACATATCATTTTTGGTTACACATTACATGGTTTACATTTGACACATAAACACTTTTGACATTGGTTATACATTACATGATTTACATATTGACATAAACATTTTAACATATTATTTCAATACATTTGGAAGTTGGTTTAAACATAGACATCTTACATTGTTGGTTTGGTTTGAGTAAGTGATTTAATTAATGAGGCGTGTGTAATACGATACAAGCATGGTGGATACGCCGCTGGTACTTCCTATATATAAATGATTGTATGGTATTACATATCGTTGCGTTATTTGAAATCATTTCAATTTAGACATATAACATTTTATACAAATAACATACTTTTCACAATACATTGTTTTACAAACAACTTAACTTATACAAACTCATTTTACATGGTTATTCATTTAACCATGCATTATTCTCTTATTTATACGTATCATCTGAACTTATTGTTTTTCAAATGATTTACAAAGACAAAGCAAATTACAAGGTTCATGACTAAACATTTTCTTAAACAGAAGTCATGAATCTTATTTTCACAAAACCTATGTACTCGCCGGCATTTTTATGCTGACGTACCTATTTTCACATGTGTTTCAGGAAATGAAGCATAGGATTGATCAAGATACACTTAGGCGGACATGGGCCTTAGTGACAATAAAAGATGCAAGACTAGTTATTTATGTTATGTTTCTTTGATTGTCAAGACATTGTAACTCGTGTACTTAATAAAACAATATTTAAATTTCCATGTGTTATGAAACAATGATTCTGTTACAACACTCCCCGATGTTTTCGCCACATTTTGTTGTTTTACGTGGTCGGGGTATGACAGAAAAGTTGGTATCAGAGCTCATGGTTATAGGGAATTAGGTTATTAGTAATACTTTGACCTAGTCTATAACCTTTCTAGGACCCTAACGCGAGTTTACTTGCGTTTAGTCATAAAACAATACTTTCACCTATCCTTAGGCGACAACCACAACAAGAACATAAAATTCAAAACCGCTTTGAAAACTAATCATCTGTTCTAGGATGATTGATTACTAGGTTTTGAACCCTCTATTGTAAGGTTTTGAACTCTCTATTATATGGTTTTGAACCCCTTTGAATTTTCAAAACCTCGTCAAGGTTTTGGGTTTTAAATAATGTGAACACGTGCAAACTGGAAGGGTGAATGCCTGTATTCTGGGTTTTCTGTCTAGGCAAGCACTTCGTATACATCTCATCAGACGCGAGACCAGTTGTGCTTACCTGGGAATTCTTGGGATGAGTGTTCACTTATAGGCGAGCATGTCTTCGCGATACATTATTTTTGACCCATTTACTTTGATTTGTCACCATCTCATTTGTTTGCCATAGGTAACAAACAAATGATCACAATTTTCATTCGATACCATTCTGTATTGATTATCCAATAAACCTTTCACTTGTTTCTTCCTTTGTCTTTCATTTTCTTCTAGAATGTCTATTCCTCTCAGCACTGGTCAAATGTCCGAGCGAACAGCCAAATTTGCCCAGCAAATAGGCGAAGTGATTCAGAAGACTGTGGATTTAGGCATTGCCATGGCTCGTCTCAACAATGAAGCCTCTCGTCTCGATAATGAAGTCACTCAAGAGCCACTGAAGGAAGCAGAAGTCAAGCCTGCACCAAGATCAAGGAAGCGTAAGGCTTCAAGGAAGCGTAAGGCTTCAAGGAAGCCCGCAGCAGTTATACCAAATCAAGCAGGACCTAGCCAGAAGGCAACACCACCTGCTAAGAAGCAATACAAGGGAACGGCACCATTATGAAACAAATGTAAGGGGCATCACCTAGCTCACTTACAGTGCCGTCGGTGTGTATCATGTGGACGAGTTGGTCACCTGGCAAGTACTTGTCGATGTAACCCAAACCAAGGTGGTCTAAATCAACCCCAAGTCAACCCTACTCAAGCTCGTTTTCCGCGTGGTACTTGCTACAACTGTGGCGAGACGAGCCATTACAGGAACAACTGCCCGAAGATTGTCAGTGCAAATCCAACCTGTGGATGAGCAATTGGCTGAACAAAGGATGTTGCTGTCTTATGCCTTTGTTTCTTTTATTTTCATGTATTGTGAAACAATATGTCTCGTTCATAAATAAATTGTTGTTCACAATTCGGATATGCAAGTGTAGTTACATGTGTGTATGACTTTTCCTATGATACCTACATCAAGAAACTATGTACCTTACAAACTACTCTTGTGATTTCTCTCTTTCAAATGATCGCTCATGATTCCCTCGAAAATTTTAAGTACTTGTTTCACTCTAGGAAACAAAGTACAGAAAATGAAGTGACATTATGAGTAATTATGCTTCTGCACATCTGTACCTTTGAATCCTTGGTTAGATAACTAAGGGTATTTTCAAATCTCATACCCATTACGTTTTGATTTTTCAACATACACAGTACAAGTATTTCAAAACAATCTTCATGATCTCAAAACATTTCATATAGTTTGAAAACAATTTTTCTAGATGCATTGTCTATGTTATTTCAAAAACATTGGCCATGTTATCAAAACCAACCTTCCTAATTTCAAAATATTTCATATAGTCTGAAGACAATATTAACACAATACATTTTCTTATCAAGTGCATGATTTCGAAAAGCATCATTCATGTCTTTCAAAAACCTTATACATAATTTCAAAATTTTTCTTGCATGAATTTAAAACATTTTTGTAAATATATCTACCTAATACACCTACTTCATGATTTCAAAAGTATTATATATAAGGTTTCAAAAACGTTAAACACATTTTTCTTAAAAGAACCCCATGCATGGTTTTCAAAAAATATTTTCCTCATACATTGACTTAACCTTCAAATTCTGCTTCATATGTCGCCTTGACATATCAAGCATCTCAACTTCACAAGCATTCTTACTTCATGTTTTGACATAAGCACATCCAGTGCAAGGTTTCAAAACATCTTCAACTTCTAAAATGCATATGGAATCTTTTTATCTTCACAATTAGATCCTTGTGGATGATTATCATTCAAATCAGAGTCCTTAATTGGATTCCTTATGTACCTTAATTCGAACACTTCGGTTCCTAATAATCGAAACCGAATTTTCTTTAAAAAAATCTTTCTATCTTTATAGTTAGATTCTTGATAACGTTTAAAGTACCAAATGAAATCCACGGAATGGATTCCTAGTGTGCTTTAAATGCATGTACGCAATTAACAAGACAAATTAACAAAACAATTTTGTGGTTATGTGACTATGTGTTTATTCATCTTATGTTTTCTTTTATGCATTTTTGTGTTTACTCTGGATATTCGTTATCCAAATCCTCGCAGAATCTTTCATATCTACATATGAGGGATTCGTAGCAGGATATTCAAAAGGTACTACCTTAGATCCTTAATGGGCTTCTATGTAATAGTTAAGACCCTTGGATTTTATAGTATCACTCCATGTTTCATAAGAGACCCTTTTAGAGGTCTAGTAAAAAAGATTGATTCACAATTTGGTTAAAGAACGACATCTAGTGATACAGCTAAACAGACTCCTTGATAGTCTAATTAGATCATTTATTGATATAATTAAAAGGACTCTATGGCGGTCTAGTCACACTCATCACAGGATTGTTCATTTGGTTTTACCCTACACATTATAAAATAGACTGTGTGAACTGTGCAAGGAATTGTCTAATTATGGACGCGTACATAATTATGAAATTTAGTGCACAGAAACCCAGTAAGATTTATTATGTGTAAGAACCGATAGCGACAACAATAACAAAATGAGAACGGTGTAATGGAGGTACGGTGGACGCACCAATGACGCCTCATATACTTGTATATAAGTGTCCCTCTTACATTGCAAGCATAATGTTATTAAGGTTACTAGAAGTTCAGAACCCTAACCAATATTGTTCGATCTTTTCAACTTCATGTTCTAAACTCTCACAAGTTTCCTCTAAATAAATTTCGGGACGAAATTTTCTAAAGTAGGGGAGACTGTAACACCTGGGTCATTGCGACCATCAAACAAATACCGAACCAATGAAATATTATATTTCATACTTGGGATTTGTAAAAATATGTGTATCATTTGCACATATCAATTTTTGTTCAATTCCAAACTCTAAATCGCTTTCTGGAAGGTTATACGCGCACCAATGCATAAATATAACCAGTTTAATGCAAAAAACACTCCGGAATAGTGAAATAGGCTTAACATACCTTAAATAACCTTTACATAACTTAGAAATAAGTTTTGAAGGCTTTGGTATGGCAAAAACAAGTTAATTCGCTTACAGGGACTAAACTTGACAAACTGTGAAAGTATGCCAATTTGAACTGTAACAGACATTCCGGAACATGACCATAAGTTAAACATACCATAAATATCCTTTACATAGCTTAGAAATAGGCTTTGAGGGGTTCGGTATGCTAAAATAAACTTTTGGGGTCATTCAGGGACAAAAAGCGTCAAAAAGTGAACAAGTTTGCATTTTCGCGCATAACTTACGTTCTGAATACATCCGGACATCCAAAAATTTATGTAAGCACTAAAATATTTTATTTTAGTGTTTGGCATAAGAAAAATCCATTCGTCACGCCATTTGGATCATTTTTCGCGCTTATGCGCATTCCGTCGTAATTAACCGAACAACGTAACCGTACGGCTAAACGAACCGACACCCGAGATATTTTTGAACACATTTTAAGTTCCCTATAATTTAACTTTATTTTAGAGCTTTGAAATGGGGTTAACGGGGCTTAAACGTGTCAAAAAAACGCATCGTAAACCAAGTTTTGAGGTTGCAGGGACTGAAACTGTAAATCTGCCAAACTAGGTCCCTAAGTAGGGGCTAGATGCAGCAAAATATCTTTTTTACAGCTGTTAACAGCTGTTAACCACTCCCTAACCCCTTGCCACATGTTGATCTCTTATGGTGAGTGGCCATTTTGGGTACCATAAGGTTCCGACACATGTACGGATGTGATTAAGGCACGATATTCGACAAACGATCCTAACGGTGGACCATTTACTATAAATACCCACCTCCACCCTTCACTTTTCCTCACAAGAATCTGATCCAAAAGACTCTAAGTTGGAACCATTGTTTCATACCTGAGTTATTTGGATCTAGATTAGCATTCGGGGACCCTTTGTAAGTGTTCCTTCGTTCTTTTATTGCTTTTCGAGTCCGAAAGCCAAACCTTGTTTGACTTTCTGCATTGACCAGTTTATGGTCAATGCGAAGTTCGTTAGAACTTCGCAACGTGATTGTAATCACGATGGTTATAGTCCTTGTGACTATGCCTACTGATTACCACGTTGTCTAGGGTCGTAAGGGTAAGCGACTTGATCAGTCGCTTATGCTTTCGAACCCGACCCATTTGGTCGATCATTAGGATCCGACCAAACATATTAGGTGACCATAGTATATAGGGAATAACCTTCCGAGGTTATACCTTATGGTCGCTTCGTTTAAGTAGTTGTATGATAGGTAGTTTATATGCCTTAGGTAAATTACCGAAATGCCCTTTTTACGCCAAAATTCATTTTAAGCATATGTAACATAAATTTTGGTATCTAAACTAATATGGCAACAATATTAGACATGTTAAGGCATATTTTACTTATCATAGGACTAGTTATGCGTTCCGAACGCGTTTTACGCGAACGACGCGTTAAAGTAGCATAAGCTACCTAAACGGGTTGTAATGGGTCGTAAGCACTTAGGTTAGGTTTCATTTAGTATGTAGGCCTTATTAAACCATACTACATGAGTTCCCATACTCATTTGGTTTATGAGCCCACATTCTATCCGATTCTCCGATATAGGTCCGGTTTATTAACATAGTTACCTATATTAGGTGCCGTTTGATTCCGTGATCTCTAGCTTTGCTTGGTGGTTATCTTAGGACTTCTGAGCAATCTCAAGTGAGTACATAGACCCCCTCTTTTACTGTTTTCCAAACATATTGGGGTGAAACACATGTGCCTACCTGTTACTTTCATGCTTTTCCATGTTTTCATATCATATGCGTGCTATGTTCATTAGTACACTATTAGTACATCGTTTTACATTACATTTTATGCTATGTATGTCCATTTAGTTCATACTTAGTACATCGTTTCACATCACATCACATGCTATGTATGTTCATTTATTTGCATACTTAGTACATTTGTTTTCATCACATGCTTACATTTTGTTATGACATTTGGTTTGTTTAAATGAGACAATGTACATTCATTAACACCGATCATGCCGCTCGGTAGTAGGTAGTGGTACCATAGGACTTGACAAATCCCATTCCTGAAATCTCGGGTTTGTTTAGACGTAAGGAATGACCGAATCCGAATACATATTCTTTTGATAACTCATTATTACATAGTTATCCGACTGTCGCAAGGCTTGGATGTATGAATTTTCACAATACCGCATAAATGTTTATATCAGTATAGCATGCATTTTCACAGTACATAACTTTGATTTAAACCAAGTTTTACTTCAATACTATGTTCTTGTGCATATGGTTTAGTTGATGCATTTCACTAGCCATACATATCATTTTTTGTTACACATTACATGGTTTACATTTGACACATAAACACTTTTGACATTGGTTATACATTACATGATTTACTTATTGACATAAACATTTTAACATATTATTTCAATACATTTGGAAGTTGGTTTAAACATAGACATCTTACATTGTTGGTTTGGTTTGAGTAAGTGATTTAATTAACGAGGCGTGTGTAATACGATACAAGCATGGTGGATACGCCGCTGGTACTTCCTATATATAAATGATTGTATGGTATTACATATCGTTGCGTTATTTGAAATCATTTCAATTTAGACATATAACATTTTATACAAATAACATACTTTTCACAATACATTGTTTTACAAACAACTTAACTTATACAAACTCATTTTACATGGTTATTCATTTAACCATGCATTATTCTCTTATTTATACGTATCATCTGAACTTATTGTTTTTCAAATGATTTACAAAGACAAAGCAAATTACAAGGTTCATGACTAAACATTTTCTTAAACAGAAGCCATGAATCTTATTTTCACAAAACCTATGTACTCGCCGGCATTTTTATGCTGACGTACCTATTTTCACATGTGTTTCAGGAAATGAAGCATAGGATTGATCAAGATACACTTAGGCGGACATGGGCCTTAGTGACAATAAAAGATGCAAGACTAGTTATTTATGTTATGTTTCTTTGATTGTCAAGACATTGTAACTCGTGTACTTAATAAAACAATATTTAAATTTCCATGTGTTATGAAACAATGATTCTGTTACAACACTCCCCGATGTTTCCGCCACATTTTGTTGTTTTACGTGGTCGGGGTGTGACAAAAGGCTTCTCAGAACTTCGCCGTGGTCGCTCACATTGGTCAAGCCATCCCTAACCAACCAGCTCAACCCCCTGCTAGGAAGCCATACAATGGAACTGCACCCTTATGCAACCAATGTAGCCTTCATCATCAGGCTAGTGTGAAGTGCCGCAAATGCCAAATTTGTGGACTTATAGGTCATACGGCAAGGGTTTGCCCAACTACAGCAGTACCAAATCAAACAGGACCCATCCGGGTGGCAACACCACCTGCTAAGAAGCAATACAAGGGAACGGCACCAATATGCGACAAATGTAATGGGCATCACCAAGCTCACTTACAATGTCGTCTGTGTATATCATGTGGGCGAGTTGGTCACCTGGCAAGTGCTTGTCGATGTAACCCGAACCAAGGTGGTCCAAACCAACTACAAGCCGACTCTGCTCAAGCTCGCTTCCTGCCTGGATGTTGCTATAACTATGGCGAGATGGGCCATTTCCTAAGGGATTGCCCAAAGCTTGCTAATGCAAATCCAACCCACGGATGAGCAGTTGACTGACTAGAAGATGTTGCTGTCTTATGCTTTTGTTCTTCTATTTTCTTGTAATGTGAAACAATCTGTTTTGTTTATAAATAAATTATTGTTCACAATTCTGATATACGAGTGTAATTACATGTGTGTATGACTTTTCCTATGATACTTATATTAAGGAACTATGTTCCTTACAAACTACTCTTGTGATTCTCTCTTTCAAATGATCGCTCATGATTCCCTCGAAAATTTTAAGTACTCATTTCACTCTAAGAAACAAAGTACAGAAAATAAAGTGACATTATGAGTAATCATTGTTAGTGCATTCATCTGTCGACTTCGTCTTATATCGAGTCTCAGCTGCGTTGCGGATCTGAACGAGTGTGACATCATCTTTTACAATGATGACATCATCAAGATGACATCATCACTGCATCATTTACACTAGAGGACAAATCAGATTTGAAGATTCATGGGATTCGCTTGAAGCAGATTATAAAAGTTTATGCATGTTTCGCTTGAATCTATATTTTATATTAGGTTTCGCTTGAGTGGTTTTTAGGGGTTTCGCTTGGGATTGTCATAGGGTCCTTCAAGCGAAAGTGGTAGGCTATAAATAGGAGGTTCATTCTTGTCATTTGTAACGATTTCCAGAGAGTGATACCGAGGTGCTGCCAGTTTTCCTTCTGATTGTAAACATTGTAAAATCAATATACAAGAGGATTAAAGTATATTTCAAGCTGTTTTCACATCCGTTTCTCTGTTTCCGCCTCTGAAACGGATTTGAGCTCTTCCGAACGACTTGTTTAGGTCGCAATCCGATCCTACTGTAACACCTGTGCCTTCACGGCCATCAAACAAATACCAAACCAATTAAATATTAGATTTCATACTTGGGATTTGTAAACATATGTGTATAGTTTACACATATCAACTCTTGTTCAATTTCAAGCTTTAAATCGCTTTCTGGAAGGCTATACGCGCACTGATGCGTAAATATAACCAGTTTAATCCAACAAACACTCTGGAATAGTGAAATAGGCTTAACATACCTTAAATAACCTTGACATAACTTAGACATAAGTTTTGGAAGGTTTGGTGTGGTGAAATCAAAGTTAAATCGCTTACAGGGACTAAAGTTGACAAACTGCGAAAGTATGCCAATTTGAACTGTAACAGACCTTCCGGAACATGACCATAAGTTAAACATGCCATAAATATCCTTTGCATAACTTAGAAATAGGCTTTGAGGGGTTCGGTATGCTAAAATAAACTTTTGGGTCATTCAGGGACTAAAAGTGTCAAAAAGTGCACAAGTTTGCATTTTTACGCATAACTTACGTTCTGAATACATCCGGACATCCAAAAATTTATGTAAGCATGACTATATTATGCTTTAGTGTTTGGCTTGCCAAAAATCCATTCGTTGCGTCATTTGGATCGTTTTTCGCGCTTATGCGCATTCCGTCGTAATTAAGCGAACATCGCGTTCGTACGACCAAACGAACTGACATCCGACATATTTTTGAGCATGTTTCATGTCCACAATGTTTAGGCAACATTTTAGGGCCTTAAAGTTGGCTTTGCGGGCCTTAGAAGTGTCGGGAATGGCCTTAAACACGTGCAGGGGCTGAAACTGTCATTTCTGAAACATATATGCAGATCAGAAGCCTCAGGCGGCCCGCATTGTGTTTGGCTGATCCTAAAGCGGGCCGCTTCCCACCTTCTGACCAGATTAAGTGTATTTAATCACAAGTTGCACATGTTTGATCCACCACCACATGTTCTAACTTGCTTAGTCACTAGATAAGGATGGAATTTAGCTTCCATAACCTTTCAACAAGTGTACGGACTAGATCTTTTCCCCTTTTCCAAGAAACGATCCTAACGGTTACCCGAAAACTATAAATACCCCATACCCCCCATTGCTTAAACTCACAAGAATTCTGATTTTGAGAGCTCTAAGTTGAAACCATTGTTTCATACCTGAGTTCTTGAGTCGGGATTAGCATTCGGGGACCCTGGGTAAGTATTCTTTCGTTCTTTTCCTTATTTTATTGCTTTTCGAGTCAGAAAGTCAAACTTTGTTTGACTTTCAGCGTTGACCAGTAATGGTCAATGCGAAGTTCGTTTGAACTTCGCAACGTGAGTGTAATCACGTTGGTCATAGTCCCTTGGGACTATGCCCACTGATTACCACGTTGTCTAGGGTCGTAGGGTAGGCGATCTAATAAATCGCCTATACCTTCGAACCCGACCCAGTTTGGTCGATCATTAGGATCCGACCAAACACATTAGGTGACCATAGTAGGTAGGGAATAACCTTCCGAGGTTATACCCTATGGTCACATCGTTTAAGTAGTTGTATGATAGGTAGTTTATATGCCTTAGGTAAATTACCAGAATACCCTTTTCATGCAAAATTGGTAATTTAGCATATGTAACCTAAACTTTTGCCACATAACTGATTATGTAACATGTTTAGGCATATAACACTTGTCATAGGACTAGTTAGGCGGTCCGAACGCGTTTCACGCGAACGACGCGTTAAAGTAGCATAAGCTACCTAAACGGGTCGTAATGGGTCGTAAGCAGTTAGGTTAAGTTTCATTTAGTATGTAGGCTTTGTTAAACCATATCACATGAGTCTCCACACTCGTTTGGTTTACAAACCCTAATGCTACCCAGTCTTCCGATTTAGGTCCGGTTATTTAACATAGTTACCTATATTAGGTGCCGTTTGATTCCGAGATCTCTAGCACTGCTTGGTGGTTATCTTTAGACAACTGAGTAATCTCAAGTGAGTACATAGACCCCTCTTTTACTGTTTTCCAAACTGTTTTGGGGTGGAACACATGTGCCTACTTGTTACTTTCATGCTTTCCTGTTTTCACATCATATACCGACTATGTTTGTTAGTACATTATAGTACATGATTTCATTACTTTTCTGCTATGTATGTTGACTGATAACATGCTAAGCACATTGATTTACATGACTTTTCTGCTATGTATGTTGACTGATAACATGCTAAGCACATTGATTTACATGACTTTTCTGCTTTGTATGTTAACTTAGCATACTTAGTACATCATTTTACATTGCATCTCTGTTGCATATGTTCCAGTAACATATGGACACATTGTTTTACAACTCTACCTTGTATGTTTACTCTAGCATACTAGGTACATTATCTTCATCTCATGCTTACATTTTGGTATGACATTTGGTTTGTTTAACGGGTCTATATAACATTCATTAACATTTGCTACGCCGCTCGGGAGTAAGTAGTGGTACCATAGGACTTGACAAATCCCATTCCTGACATCCCGGGTTTGTTTGGATGTAAGGAATGACTGAATCCGAATACAATTCTTTTGATAACCTTGACTGAAAGGGTTATCCGACTGTCTCAAGGCTTGAATGTTTGCGTTTAACATACTGTATAAGTGTTTGTATCAGTAAAGCATGCATTATTCTACAAAACATAACTTTGATTTAAACCAAGTTTTACTTCAATACTTTGTTTTGTTCATTTTTACTTATGGTTTAAGTAGTCTAAATTTTACTTACCATACATATCATTTTGGTTATACATTACTTGACTACTTTTGGACTATCAACATTTGACATGGTTTATACAAGGACTTTTGACTATTGGTTTAAACATAGACATTTGACATGGATATTTGACATAGACATTTGACATGGATATTTGACATAGACATTTGACTTGGATATTTGACATAGACATTTTGACATGATTTACATCTTGACATGAACATTTTACATTGTTTGGTTTGGTTTGATTAAGTAACGATGCGTGTGTAATATGATACAAGCATGGTGGATACGCCGCTGGTACTTCCTATATATAAGTGTTTGTATGGTATTACATGTCGTCACGTTATTTGAATCATTTCAGTTTGAGACATAGAACATTTCATACAAATAACATACTTTTCACAAGACATTGATTTATAAACAACTTATCTTATACAAACACATTTTACTTGGTTATCCATTTAACCTTACATTTATTTATACTTATCATCTGATCTTATCGTTTTTCAAATGATTTAAAGACAAAGCAAATAACAAGGTTCATGACTAAACATTTTCTCAAACATAAGTCATAAAACCTATTTTCACAAAACCTATGTATCTCACCGGCATTTTTATGCTGACGTACCATATTTTCACATGTGTTTTTCAGGAAATGAAGCATAGGATTGATCAAGATACACTTAGGCGGACATGGGCCTTAGTGACAATAAAAGATGCAGACTAGTTAATTATGTTGTATTTCCTTGTTTGTTAAGACATTGTAACACTTCTAATGAATAAAACGAAATTTCAATTGCCATGGATTTGAAACATTAATTCTGTTACAACACTCCCCGATGTTTCCGCCACGTTTTGTATGTTCCACGTGGTCGGGGTGTGACAGAAAAGATGGTATCAGAGCTAATGGTTATAGGGAATTAGGTTATTAGAAATGCTTTGACCTAGTCTATAACCTTCTTAGGACCCTAACGCGAGTTTACTTGCTTTTAGTCATAAAACAATACCGTCACCTATCCTTAGGCGACGATCACAACAAGAATATAAATTTCAAAACCGCTTTGAAAACTAATCATCTGTTCTAGGATGATTGATTACTAGGTTTTGAACCCTCTATTGTTAGGTTTTGAACTCTCTATTATATGGTTTTGACCCCTTTGAGTTTTCAAAATCTCGTCAAGGTTTTGGGTTTTTAATAATGTGAACACGTGCAAACTGGAAGGGTGAATGCCTGTATTCTGGGTTTTCTGGCTAGGCAAGCACTTCGTATACATCTCATCAGACGCGAGACCAGTTGTGCTTACCTGGGAATTCTTGGGATGAGTGTTCACTTATAGGCGAGCATGTCTTCGCGAAACATTATTTTTGACCCATTTACTTTGATTAGTCACCGTCTCATTTGTTTGCCTTAGGTAACAAACAAATGATCGCAATCTTCATGCGTTATCATTCTGTTTTGATTGTCCAAAAATCTTTCACCTGTTTCTCCCTATGCCTTTCTTTTTCTTCAAGAATGTCTCTTCATCACGATGACGCCCAGATATCTGAGCAAGCAGCCAAATTCGCTCAGCGAATAGGCGAAGTAGTCCTGAAGACTGTGGAATTAGCTACTGTCATGTATCGTCTCCTGGATGAAGCCACTCAAGAGTCACCAAGACAGGCAGGACCTAGTCAGGTGACAACACCATCAGCCAATAAACCAATCGAGGAATCAAAGACCATGGATGAACAACCCCCTAAGAAGTCAAAGAAGCGAAAGGCTTCTCAGAACTTCGCCATTGTCGCTCACAATGGTCAAGCCTTCCCCAACCAACCAGCTCAACCCCCTGCTAGGAAGTCATACAATGGAACTGCACTCTTGTGCAACCAATGTAACCTTCATCATCACCCTTGTGTGAAGTGCCGCAAATGTCAGATTTGTGGACTTATAGGTCATACAGCAAGGGTTTGCCCAACTACAGCTGTACCAAATCAAGCTGGCGACACTCCTGCTCAAGCTCGTTTCTCACGAGGGCTTTGCTATAACTGTGGCGAGATGGGCCATTTCCTAAGGGATCGCCCAAAGCTTGCTAAGGCAAATCTGACCCACGGATGAGCAGTTGGCCGAGTAGAAGATGTTGCTATCTTATGCTTTTGTTTCTTTCGTTTTCTTGATTGTGAAACAATCTGTCTCGTTAATAAATAAAAGTAGTTGTTCACAGATTCTGATGTACAATTGTAGTTACATATGTGTAGGATTTTCCTATGATACCTACATCAAGGAACTATGTTCCTTACAAACTACTCTTGTGATTCTCTCTTTCAAATGATCGCTCGTGATTCCCTCGAACATTTTAAGTACTCGTTTCATTCTAAGAAACAAAGTACAGAAGATAAAGTGACATTATGAGTGATCATGCTTCTGCACATCAGTGCCTTTGAATCCTTGGTTAGATAACTAAGGGTGTTTTCAAATCTCATACCCATTACGTTTTAATTTTTCAACATACACAGTACCAGTATTTCAAAACAATCTTCATGATCTCAAAACATTTCATATAGTTTGAAAACAATTTTTCTAGATGCATTGTCTATGTTATTTCAAAAACATTGACCATGTTATCAAAACCAACCTTTCTAATTTCAAAATATTTCATATAGTCTGAAGACAATATTAACACAATACATTTTCTGATCAAGTGCATGATTTCGAAAAGCATCATTCATGTCTTTCAAAAAAAAAAAACCTTATACATAATTTCAAAATTCATCTCGCATGATTTTAAAACATTTTTGTAAATATATCTACCTAATACACCTACTTTATGATTTCAAAAAGTATTATATATAAGGTTTCAAAAACGTTAAACACATTTTTCTTAAAAGAACCCCATGCATAGTTTTCAAAAATATTTTCCTCATACATTGACTTAACCTTCAAAATTCTGCTTCATATGTCGCCTTGACATATCAAGCATCTCAGCTTCATAAGCATTCTTACTTCATGTTTTGACATAAGCACATCTAGTGCAAGGTTTCAAAACATCTTCAACTTCTAAAAATTCATATGGGATCTTTTTTATCTTTACAATTAGATCCTTGTGGATGATTATCATTCAAATCAGGGTCCTTAATTGGATTCCTTATGTACCTAAATTCGAACACTTCGGTTCCTAATAATCGAAATCGAATTTTCTTTTTGAATCTTTCTATCTTTATAGTTGGATTCTTGATAAACGTTTAAAGTACCAAATGAAATCCACGGAATGGATTCCTAGTGTGCTTTAAATGCATGTACGCAATTTACAAGACAAATTAACAAACAATTTTGTGGTTATGTGACTATGTGTTTACTCATCTTATGTTTTCTTTTTATGCATTTTTGGTGTTTTTACTACTCTGGATATTCTTTATCCAAATCCTTGCAGGATCTTTCATATCTTCATATGAGGGATTCGTAGCAGGATATTCAAAAGGTACTACCTTTAATCCTTAAATGGGCTTCTATGAAATAGTTAAGACCCTTGGATTATATAGTACCACTCCATGATTCATAAGAGACCCTTTAGTGGTCTAGTCAAAAAGATTGATTCACAATTTGGTTAAAAAAAATGACATCTAGTGATGTAGCTGAACAGACTCCTTGATAGTCTATTTAAATCATTTATTGATTTAGTCTAAAGGACTCTATGGCGGTCTAAGTCACGCTCATCACAGGATTTTTCATTTGGTTTTACCCTACACATTATAAAATAGACTGTGTGAACTGTGCAAGGAATTCTCTAATTATGTATGCGCACATAATTATGAAATTTAGTGCACAGAAATCCAGTAAGATTTATTATGTGAAAGAACCGATAGCGACAACAATAACAAAATGAGGACGATGTAATGGAGGTACGGTGGACGCACCAATGATGCTTTATATACTTGTATATATAGGTATCCCTCTTACGTTGCAATCATGATAATTATTAAAGTTACTAGAAGTTCAGAAATCTAGCCAATATTGTTCGATCTTTTCAACTTCATGTTTTAAATTCTTACAAGTTTCCTCTAAATAAATTTCGGGACGAAATTTCCTAAAGTAGGGGAGACTGTAACACCTGTGCCTTCACGGCCATCAAACAAATACCAAACCAATGAAATATTATATTTCATACTTGGGATTTGTAAACATATGTGTATAGTTTACACATATCAACTCTTGTTCAATTTCAAGCTTTAAATCGCTTTCTGGAAGGCTATACGCGCACTGATGCGTAAATATAACCAGTTTAATCCAACAAACACTCTGGAATAGTGAAATAGGCTTAACATACCTTAAATAACCTTGACATAACTTAGACATAAGTTTTGGAAGGTTTGGTGTGGTGAAATCAAAGTTAAATCGCTTACAGGGACTAAAGTTGACAAACTGCGAAAGTATGCCAATTTGAACTGTAACAGACCTTCCGGAACATGACCATAAGTTAAACATGCCATAAATATCCTTTGCATAGCTTAGAAATAGGCTTTGAGGGGTTCGGTATGCTAAAATAAACTTTTGGGTCATTCAGGGACTAAAAGTGTCAAAAAGTGCACAAGTTTGCATTTTTACGCATAACTTACGTTCTGAATACATCCGGACATCCAAAAATTTATGTAAGCATGACTATATTATGCTTTAGTGTTTGGCTTGCCAAAAATCTATTCGTTGCGTAATTTGGATCGTTTTTCGCGCTTATGCGCATTCCGTCGTAATTAAGCGAACATCGCGTTCGTACGACCAAACGAACTGACATCCGACATATTTTTGAGCATGTTTCATGTCCACAATGTTTAGGCAACATTTTAGGGCCTTAAAGTTGGCTTTGCGGGCCTTAGAAGTGTCGGGAATGGCCTTAAACACGTGCAGGGGCTGAAACTGTCATTTCTGAAACATATATGCAGATCAGAAGCCTCAGGCGGCCCGCATTGTGTTTGGCTGATCCTAAAGCGGGCCGCTTCCCACCTTCTGACCAGATTAAGTGTATTTAATCACAAGTTGCACATGTTTGATCCACCACCACATGTTCTAACTTGCTTAGTCACTAGATAAGGATGGAATTTAGCTTCCATAACCTTTCAACAAGTGTACGGACTAGATCTTTTCCCCTTTTCCAAGAAACGATCCTAACGGTTACCCGAAAACTATAAATACCCCATACCCCCCATTGCTTAAACTCACAAGAATTCTGATTTTGAGAGCTCTAAGTTGAAACCATTGTTTCATACCTGAGTTCTTGAGTCGGGATTAGCATTCGGGGACCCTGGGTAAGTATTCTTTCGTTCTTTTCCTTATTTTATTGCTTTTCGAGTCAGAAAGTCAAACTTTGTTTGACTTTCAGCGTTGACCAGTAATGGTCAATGCGAAGTTCGTTTGAACTTCGCAACGTGAGTGTAATCACGTTGGTCATAGTCCCTTGGGACTATGCCCACTGATTACCACGTTGTCTAGGGTCGTAGGGTAGGCGATCTAATAAATCGCCTATACCTTCGAACCCGACCCAGTTTGGTCGATCATTAGGATCCGACCAAACACATTAGGTGACCATAGTAGGTAGGGAATAACCTTCCGAGGTTATACCCTATGGTCACATCGTTTAAGTAGTTGTATGATAGGTAGTTTATATGCCTTAGGTAAATTACCAGAATACCCTTTTCATGCAAAATTGGTAATTTAGCATATGTAACCTAAACTTTTGCCACATAACTGATTATGTAACATGTTTAGGCATATAACACTTGTCATAGGACTAGTTAGGCGGTCCGAACGCGTTTCACGCGAACGACGCGTTAAAGTAGCATAAGCTACCTAAACGGGTCGTAATGGGTCGTAAGCAGTTAGGTTAAGTTTCATTTAGTATGTAGGCTTTGTTAAACCATATCACACGAGTCTCCACACTCGTTTGGTTTACAAACCCTAATGCTACCCAGTCTTCCGATTTAGGTCCGGTTATTTAACATAGTTACCTATATTAGGTGCCGTTTGATTCCGAGATCTCTAGCACTGCTTGGTGGTTATCTTTAGACAACTAAGTAATCTCAAGTGAGTACATAGACCCCTCTTTTACTGTTTTCCAAACTGTTTTGGGGTGGAACACATGTGCCTACTTGTTACTTTCATGCTTTCCTGTTTTCACATCATATACCGACTATGTTTGTTAGTACATTATAGTACATGATTTCATTACTTTTCTGCTATGTATGTTGACTGATAACATGCTAAGCACATTGATTTACATGACTTTTCTGCTATGTATGTTGACTGATAACATGCTAAGCACATTGATTTACATGACTTTTCTGCTTTGTATGTTAACTTAGCATACTTAGTACATCATTTTACATTGCATCTCTGTTGCATATGTTCCAGTAACATATGGACACATTGTTTTACAACTCTACCTTGTATGTTTACTCTAGCATACTAGGTACATTATCTTCATCTCATGCTTACATTTTGGTATGACATTTGGTTTGTTTAACGGGTCTATATAACATTCATTAACATTTGCTACGCCGCTCGGGAGTAAGTAGTGGTACCATAGGACTTGACAAATCCCATTCCTGACATCCCGGGTTTGTTTGGATGTAAGGAATGACTGAATCCGAATACAATTCTTTTGATAACCTTGACTGAAAGGGTTATCCGACTGTCTCAAGGCTTGAATGTTTGCGTTTAACATACTGTATAAGTGTTTGTATCAGTAAAGCATGCATTATTCTACAAAACATAACTTTGATTTAAACCAAGTTTTACTTCAATACTTTGTTTTGTTCATTTTTACTTATGGTTTAAGTAGTCTAAATTTTACTTACCATACATATCATTTTGGTTATACATTACTTGACTACTTTTGGACTATCAACATTTGACATGGTTTATACAAGGACTTTTGACTATTGGTTTAAACATAGACATTTGACATGGATATTTGACATAGACATTTGACATGGATATTTGACATAGACATTTGACTTGGATATTTGACATAGACATTTTGACATGATTTACATCTTGACATGAACATTTTACATTGTTTGGTTTGGTTTGATTAAGTGATTAAGTAACGATGCGTGTGTAATATGATACAAGCATGGTGGATACGCCGCTGGTACTTCCTATATATAAGTGTTTGTATGGTATTACATGTCGTCACGTTATTTGAATCATTTCAGTTTGAGACATAGAACATTTCATACAAATAACATACTTTTCACAAGACATTGATTTATAAACAACTTATCTTATACAAACACATTTTACTTGGTTATCCATTTAACCTTACATTTATTTATACTTATCATCTGATCTTATCGTTTTTCAAATGATTTAAAGACAAAGCAAATAACAAGGTTCATGACTAAACATTTTCTCAAACATAAGTCATGAAACCTATTTTCACAAAACCTATGTATCTCACCGGCATTTTTATGCTGACGTACCATATTTTCACATGTGTTTTTCAGGAAATGAAGCATAGGATTGATCAAGATACACTTAGGCGGACATGGGCCTTAGTGACAATAAAAGATGCAGACTAGTTAATTATGTTGTATTTCCTTGTTTGTTAAGACATTGTAACACTTCTAATGAATAAAACGAAATTTCAATTGCCATGGATTTGAAACATTAATTCTGTTACAACACTCCCCGATGTTTCCGCCACGTTTTGTATGTTCCACGTGGTCGGGGTGTGACACCTACAATTGGTATCAGAGCTCAGGAGGAAGAGATTTCGCAAAAACAGCTCGTTTTCATCACTAATTCTGTTTCTACACCTTTCTTTTTCAAACTTAAAATTTTTCCACGGACAAAAACGGCTCAAACTTTCACACATTGTGCGTAATCATGTTTTAACAAATCCTGGAAAGTTTCAGCACTAAAATCAACTTAAAAAGCGGTTAAAATCATCTGCTCGCTTGAAATTGGTTCGCATTTGCTGACATCATCTGGGCTTTCGCTTGAGTTTACACTTGAAACGCCCTTTCGCTTGAAAAATTTGATGGTGTTTGAAGCGAAACACCGGCTTTAGCTTGAAATTGACGTGTTTCGCTTGAGTATGTACATCGAGTGTGTGAAACAGTCTGCTTAAGGTTGTCAGGTCACAGCTAGTTGGAAAATGAAATCATGTGTTTGTGCCAGTTTGCATTAAAGCATTCACATTTTGTCGGTTTGTTTTAGTCATCAGTTCATATGATCTTATCAGTTTACATATATAGATATTATTGTTGTGTGTCTTGAATTTGTAGATATCACGTGAACAAGTATCAGATTGCATATATTGATAAACCCAATAAATTGTTTCATGTGCATGGTATTAAATTGGAGTATGTGATTTGTCAGGTATCGTAAATTGTAGTTCAGATTGTGAAGTCGGACACATTGGTTTTACAAATTGGCTTTGAATATTGATATTGTCGATATATATGAAGTCCATTAATTCGGTTTGGTATGTGAAGCTTTAATAGGTGTTGTCGGCAAGAATTAAATGTCCATATTCCATGTGATTCAAGTGAGACGGTCCAATCATTTTACATTTCATTATTAGTGTTATCAATTACTTTTAATACAATCAAAATAAATTGTCAGCTTTACATGTGCTTTAATAGGAATCTATTCAAGTTGTCGGCTGTTTGGAATTGAGATAATATTGTGTGCATGTGACTTTAATTCAGCAGCCCTATTATTTGATACAAATGCATGTGATCTGACCAAAAGTCGGCCCAAGTTATTCATTTACCGGCCCATGTGACTTTAAATTCTTGAGGCCCAATCATTGTTGACGGCAAAGCAGTTCACAAGAGAGGTGTTTTAGTTCGATTGAATTCAAACTCGTTCAAGGTTGTGTGTTTTAGCAAGGTCATTGGAAAGGATCGTTTGAAATTGTTCCGGGTCATAGCAGTTCGCACAGTGTGTCAACTTTCAGTCTGCACAGAATATTTACCAGTTCGAGTACCAGTCTTATTCTGTTAATTGATAAGTTTTTAAACTGATTGTGTTTTATTTGTGTGAATTCAGGTGTTTTTACAAGAGGTGTTTTCCCGAAGTATATCAAATTTTCGAAGACATGGACGAGGAATTCTACAACGCGTTTGCTACACCTGTTGCTCCCGTTACTGCTGCTGAAAATTTATATAGTGAAAATGAAACGGGGACTCATCAAAAGCCACCAAAGCTCATGTATATTGAAGATTTTCAGGGTTGGAAAAACCGTTTTGAGAATTAGGTTCAGGCTTACAGATTTGATGCTTGGTGTTCTTTACTAAAAGATTACGAGAAACCAAAGAATGAACGTGGGTTGGAAAAGGGTTTCAATGATTTTACTGAAGCTGATAAGTTGAAATACACTAGTGAGAAGATGATGATCAACATTTTACAGCAAGCAGTTAAAGAAGACATCTTTGTCTTACTTCAACATAATGGAACTGCTAGATCAATCTGGGAAGCTTTACTTCAGAAATTCCGAGGGAGTGCTGATATGATCAAAAACAAAAAGGCATTATTGAAGAAGTCGTTTGACATATTTACTGCATTTGATCATGAAACTACAAAGGAAACGATAGATAGATACTGTCATCTGGTTCTAGAAATGAAAAGATTGGATATTCAGAAAGATGATGATGAGTGGGTTGATAAGTTAGCAGAGGCATTACCCCAACAGAAGTGGGGAACTTATCTGATGATTGTGAAACTCATGAGGAAGACTAAGAGTATAAACTTGGCACAGTTTATCCAGAAGATTGAGGAACAAGAGCTGGATATTCAAAAGACTACTATAATGACGAATCCAAATGCAAAACAAGATGTCAGTTTGTATTACAGAGGTAACAAGTTTGAGGCCACTCCCAGCCATAGTCCAAAGATTCAAACTGGTTTTACTGCTGACAGCTCATCTGGAACAAAGATTAGTAATGTGACTCAAAGTGGTGGATTTTCTTCATCATTTTCAAGTTTTGATCCAAATAGCACAACATCAAGTTCTCAACGACAAAACTCAACAAACTTTCAGTGCAATGTTACCTTAAACATTCAAAATGGTAAGAATTTGTCTCCAGAAGTTGCCAAGCAGCACATGGCATCACTGGTTACTATGTTAGAATCTTACGAAAGTTTGATCGATGGGAAGATTGGCAATCCGATGCTTACCAAAGAAGATTACGACCAAATTGATGCTGAAGAACTTGAAGTGATGGATATCAAATGGTGCTTAGCAAGTGCTTGGAGGAGAGCTGAAAAGTTTCAAGAGATTACTGGTAGGAATGAATTTCGAGGAATGGCTACCTCTCCATTGGGATTTGATAAATCAAAGGTTACCTGTTTCCGTTGTAAAGTAAAAGGTCATTTTAAACGAGAGTGCAAAAGTAAAGAAGCTACCGGGAATCAAGATAGAAACAATTATTATCAGAAATCAATCTTCCATCAGACTACTCAACAACCTCAAATTGCACATGCTCATGCTACTAATGATGGAAAGAAGAAAGCTTTACTGATTCATCAAGATGATGAAAAAGTTGCAGAGGGATTTATTTGGGATAAATACATTCCATCTGATTCAGGCTTTGTTGCTAGAATACTAGATGAAGAGGCTAGTGAGAAAAGAATCCCAATATTTCCTGATCTTGGAAGCGATGTGGATACCGATGATGAGGAAGAACATCTCAACAAAGCTAGAAAAGGCATTGATCTAACTAGTTTTAATTTGTTTTTTGCAGATAAAATGGAGATGATGTACCAGAAGAAGATGGCAAGATTGAAGAAAGAGCTGGAAGCAGCAAAAATGCAAGCTGCTGAAAAGACAGAAGCAGGAGAAGAAATTGTCGAAGTAGAGAAAGTTGTTGATAAGATTGTTGAGGTCGAAAAGATTGTTGAAATTGAAAAACTTGTCGAAGTTGAAAAGATTGTCGAGATTGAGAAAATCGTTGAAGTTGAAAAAATCGTTGAAGTTGAAAAGATTGTTGAAGTTGAAAAGACTGTCGAAGTTGAAAAGATAATTGAGAAGGTAGTTGAAGTCACGAAGCCTTGTGAGAAATGTTCAGAGTCTTGCAAAGTTTGTGAAGAAAAAGATAAAAAGATTGCTAATTTAGAGAAGATTAAAGAAGATTTACTGTCTGATGTGAAATATGTGAAAGAGTCATATGATGTATTGAACAGGACAGTTGACAGTTTGAAAAGAATGAATTCAGAATTTGAAAAAGCAAATGACAAGATATGTGCAACTTTGATGACAAAACAAAGTATCATTAATGACTACATCGAAGATTGTGCTAAGCTGAAGAAGGAGCTGGAACTTGAGAAAATTGAGAGTGAAAGGATTAATCGATTACTTTTGATTTATACTACATGTGATTATTTGATTGATCGGGTTTATCCTACTGTTGCAGGTCTTGAAGCATTCAAGAAGAAAGAAAAAGAAGAGGATACAGGTAAGACAAAAAATGTCAAGTATAACAGATGTCCGCCTCCTATCTTTGAAAGTTATTCCCCCAGGAAACCAAATGAGGAACAAGTAGACAAGGCCTTAAACATCAAATTAGAGTCTGAAATCACTGATGAATTACCAGACAATATTGATGTTACATTCACAGCGTCTGACACTGATCATGAGTCTGAGTTAGTAAAGAAAGTTGTCGATCAGGTGTTAGATACGGATGAAGAGTCAAAGTCGGAGTCTAAGTCTGAAAGTCCGAGTTCCTCAGAAAGGAGTCCGAGTTCGCCGGTCAAAAGGGTTTATGATAATGAATTTCTTCTATCAAAATCTAATTTGAATGATGGACCAATCAAAGTGGCTTATACTTTGAATGATTCAGACAAATTATATTCTGATGAGGAATTTCCAATAAGAAGTGTTAAAACTGAAATGATCAAACAGGTTTTCAAATTAACAAAAATTAATATTTCTGAAATAAAAGATTTAAATCTTGCTGAAAAACCTAAAAAGTACACTTCAAGAGTTCAACAGAGATTGAACAAGAAAAAGGGTTACAGTTCTGGTTCAGGTTATCGAAAGAAACCGAACCATAACCGTAATTACAAAAAGAATGGATTAGGCTTCAATTCTTCAGAAAATTATAAAAATCTGAAAACTTATAAACCAAAAACAAAATTTGTTTCAGGAGGAAGTTCAGAGGATGAACAGAAGAAACCGTTCTGGAAACAATCGAATCAAGAGTTTCTTGCTGAAGTGAAGAAGAATGTGAGAAGGTTTGCTTCAAGAGTTGACAGAAGAACCTGTTTCAAATGTCAAGAAGTTGGACATATAGCTTGGAATTGCCCCAAGACCAACTACCAAAAACAGGAAGTTTCTTCTAACTTTGTTTTGAGAAAGACTTGTGTTGATAAGAAAGAACAACCTGTGAAAAATGTTAAAAAATTTGAAAATTCTACTTCTGAGGAAGGAGAAAGTTTAAAAAGGTTTTACAAAAGAAGAGGTGATTTGAGTAAACAAAAGTGGGTGGTTAAATCTGAGGGTAATTCTGACAATGAATCTGATTCCATAAAATCAGAGGAGTCTTTGGTTGAGAAAAAGGTTGTGAATTCCGTTCCAGAGATGAACGATGAGGATTTTCCTCCATTGTCAAAGGAAAATTTGATGAAGAAAGTGGGAAAGGTAGAGAGCTCAAATCAATTCTTCGCTGATAAGGGAGATTTTGATGTTGAGAAGGTTTTTAATGGAAATGTTAAACATATTTTTGGAAAGATGGTTGACAGGAAAGTGAAGGATGCTAAAGAATTTTACAAATCAAAATGTTGGTGGGACAGATGTTTGCCACCAAAATCACCCAAGGCTGGTCAGGCTTGGGTGACAGCATTTTCACCATAAATTCCTGACTTGCCGGAGCTCCCAGGTTGGTAAGAGTGGAGCAGGAATCGGCATTTTTCTTAGCAAATGATTTTACAAGTGGTACAGTTGGTATATTTAAATTGTTATATTTTGATGTGCAAGTGGTTATGATTGATAAGTGAACCTGCTAGTGGTTGATGGAGGTTTTCATCTTCAAGTGGTTAATCAAGGTCATTAAGTTGAACTTGATTGGACCATACTTACAAGTGGTATTTTGGAAACAAAATGATGAGTTTAACCCCTAACCTATAATTGGTAAAATCAACAAAACTAATTTTTCGGAAAAACCATTTGATTAAAACAAACTTAAGTGTTTTGATATCACAATGGGAAAATAGTTTGTTGTCAGGGGGAGTTTTGATTGTTTATGCCAAGTGGATGGCGAATTGAAGCGATTTGATATCGGTTGCCACTTTATAGTATAGTTTGTTTTCAAATTTCCTAAAATGTGTTTGCATTTTAGGGGGGGTAAAAATTTTCAGAAAATCCAAAAACATTTGAAAATTTGAAAAAGCCAAAAACATGATAAAACCTACTGGCAAAAAGACAAAAACAGTAAAAAATGAAAAAGAGTTTTGTTGTGCAAAAAGAGGAAATGATAGTACATCAGTGGACTATCACAACATGCTAAAGAATTGGAAAGTCAAATGTGATAAACGATCTCACTGTGGATGTGTGAGTAGGTTTTTGCACTTTTAGTAGATTGTGATGAGATATAAACCTAAATTCAAACTTGCTTAATTCGTGGGTAACATCTCTCGGATATATGGGTAACCCCCAAAATTTCGTTTGAAATATTCTTTTTTCTGATATACTAGGTCTTTATACTCAGTGATATCTGGGGTATTATTCCGGGACTTCTGCTGAATGGAAGTTCTGACCCAGTCCTCGAATAATACTTTCTGAAATGCTTGAAACATAGCATCACCCTCAGCATATATGATAAGACAATAAAATTGCTTAGCAATGCTGTTGTAAAAAAGATCCTCTAAAGGGGACACACCCAAAAGTTGAGTCATGATCTCTCTGCTGAACGGTAGTTCTGACCTGAGCTCTCATGATTCTTCATAATTTATTTCCCTTACAGATAACATTTGTGTTATAATTACCTGTAAGACTGAATATTGGGATCTGGATACGGGAGTATATTCTGAGGTGGGACACGCGAATAAGTTTAAGTGCTTAAAACATTAATCTCGTATCTCGAAACAGTTGAACTTTGTGTGAAAATTTAAGTGGATCAGTATACTGACAATCTAAGTGAATCGTTTAGAACTTAAAATGTTTAAAGCTTAACGGTGTTGGTGATTTGTCTCAAAAACTGATATGATCCTCTTACACAAACTCACAAAAATATTGTATGTAAATATTTCTTTGCTGCATTTCATTTCGGTTATATTAAAAAAATCCAAACAGAGTTTCGGTGTGTTTTAGCATAAATTTTGAAAAATTCAAAAAGATTTTAGACAACTGATGTTGAAAAGCTGATTTTCAAAATTCCGAGTGCTGAACATGACGTATAGGTTTGGGAAAGTTTGTTTAAAAATGTTTGAAATGAAAATGATATATTCATGTGGTTCATCAGAAATTGTCATAATAAATCTTTGTATTCAGGGTTGTGTATTCAAGAGTTTAGTGAAGTTTCTACATTTGTAATACATTATCTTTTATGAAACTTATGTTTTTGGTAGAGAATATGCCGGTGAATCAGGTTACGATACCTGAACCTGTGAAAGCCAGACTACGATCCCAGTACAAGTTGAAGGGGAGTCTGTTAGAGAAAGAGAGTTTGAAGATGCAAGAGATAGGAGCTAGAGATCCTGAAAGAGAATTGGAGATGAGATAGAGCCAGATAGAGATCATGAAGGAAGTCTAAAGACGGATAAAGACTGAAGTTTGAGAAGACTCGACACTTAAGACTCGTCAACATCTGAGGGGGAGTCTGTTAGTGCATTCATCTGTCGACTTCGTCTTATATCGAGTCTCAACTGCGTTGCGGATCTGAACGAGTGTGACATCATCTTTTACAATGATGACATCATCAAGATGACATCATCACTGCATCATTTACACTAGAGGACAAATCAGATTTGAAGATTCATGGGATTCGCTTGAAGCAGATTATAAAAGTTTATGCATGTTTCGCTTGAATCTATATTTTATATTAGGTTTCGCTTGAGTGGTTTTTTAGGGGTTTCGCTTGGGATTATCATAGGGTCCTTCAAGCTAAAGTGGTAGGCTATAAATAGGAGGTTCATTCTTGTCATTTGTAACGATTTCCAGAGAGTGATACCGAGGTGCTGCCGGTTTTCCTTCTGATTGTAAACATTGTAAAATCAATAAAAAAGAGGATTAAAGTATATTTCAAGCTGTTTTCACATCCGTTTCTCTGTTTCCGCCTCTGAAACGGATTTGAGCTCTTTCGAACGACTCGTTTAGGTCGCAATCCGATCCTACAATCATGCTTCTGCACATCTGTGCCTTTGAATCTTCGGTTAGATAACTAAGGGTATTTTCAAATCTCATACCTATTACGTTTTGATTTTTCAACATACACAGTACAAGTATTTCAAAAACAATCTTCATGATCTCAAAACACTTCATATAGTTTGAAAACAAATTTTTTAAATGCATTGTCTATGTTATTTCAAAAACATTGGCTATGTTTTCAAAAACAACCTTCATAATTTCAAAATGTTTCATATAGTCTGAAGACAATATTAACACAGTACATTGTCTTATCAAGTGCATGATTTCGAAAAGCATCATTTATGTTTTCAAAAACCTTATACATAATTTCAAAAATTCATCTCGCATGATTTTAAAACAATTTTTTTATAAATATATACCTACCTAATACACTTACTTTATGATTTCAAAGGTATTATATATAAGGTTTCAAAAACATTGAACACATTTTTAGAACCCCATGCATAGTTTTCTAAAAATATTTTCCTCATACATTGACTTAATTTTCAAATTCTGCTTCATATGTCGCCTTGGCATATCTGGCATCTCAACTTCATAAGCATTTTATTTCATGTTTTGACCTAAGCACATCAAGTGCAAGGTTTCAAAACATCTTCAACTTCTAAAATCCATATGGGATCTTTTTATCTTCACATTTAGACACTTGTGGATGATTATCATTCAAATTAGAGTCCTTAATTGGATTCCTTATGTACCTAAATTCGAACATTTCGGTTCCTTATAATCGAAATCGAATTTTTCTTTTAAAAAAAATCTTTCTATCTTTATAGTTAGATTCTTGATAATGTTTAAAGTACCAAATGAAATCCACTAATTGGATACCTGGTGTGCTTTAAATGCATGTACGCAATCAACAAAACAAATTAACAAATCAACAATCTTTGTGGTTATACGACTATGTGTTTATGCATCTTATGTTTTCTTTTATGCATTTTGTGTTTTTGTATACTCTGGATATTCGTTATCTAAATCCTCGTAGAATCTTTCATATCTTCATATGAGGGATTCGTAGTAGGATATTCAAAAAGGTACTACCTTAAATCCTTATTGGGCTTCTATGTAATAGTTAAGACCATTGGGTTATATAGTACCACTCCATGATTCATAAGAGACCCTTTTAGTGGTCTTGTCTAAAAGATTGATTCAAAAATCTGGTTAAGAATGACATGTGATGATATAAGCTGAAAAGACTCCTTGGTTGTCAATTAAAATCATTTATTGATTTAATAAAAGGGACCCTATGGTGGTCTAGTCACATTCATCACAAGATTTGTTCATTTGGTTTTCCCCTACACATTATAAAATAGACTGTGTGGACTATGCAAGGAATTGTGTAATTATGGACGCGTACGTAATTATAAAATTCAGTGCACAGAAACCCAGTAAAACTTATTATGTGTAAGAACCGATAGCGACCACAATAACACAATGTGAACGATGTAATGGAGGTACGGTGGAAGCACCAATAACACTTAACAGACTATTATATAAGTGTCCCTCTTACATTGCAAGCATGATGTTATTAAAGTTACTAGAAGTTCAGAACCCTAACCAATGTTGTTCGATCTTTTCAACTTCATGTTTTAAACTCTCACAAGTTTCCTCTAAATAAAATTTCAGGACGAAATTTCCTAAAGTAGGGGAGACTGTGACACCTGTGCCTCCACGGCCATCAAACAAATACTGTCTCAATGAAATATTGTATTTCATACTTGGGATTTGTATAAATATGTGTATCCTTTGCACATATTAATTCTTGTTCGATATCAAGCTTTAAATCGCTTTCTGGAAGGTTATACGCGCACTGATGCGTAAATATAACCCGTTTAATGCAACGAACACTCTGGAATAGTGAAATAGGCTTAACATACCTTAAATAACCTTTACATAACTTAGAAATAAGTTTTGAAGGCTTTGGTATGGCAAAATCAAGTCTATTCGCTTACAGGGACTAAATTTGACAAACTGCGAAAGTATGCCAATTTGAACTGTAACAGACATTCCGAAACATGACCATAAATTAAACATACCATAAATATCCTTTATATAGCTTAGAAATAGGCTTTGAGGGGTTCGGTGTGCTAAAATAAACTTTTGGCTCATTCAGGGACTAAAAGTGTCAAAAAGTGCATAGGTTTGCATTTTCGCGCATAACTTACGTTCTGACTACATCCGGACATCCAAAAATTTATGTAAGCACTAAAACATTTTATTTTAGTGTTTGGCATAAATAAAATTCATCCGTCGCGTCATTTGGATCGTTTTTCGCGCTTATGCGCATTCCGTCGTAATTAAGCGAACATCGCGATCGTACAACCAAACGAACTGACATCCGACATATTTTTGAGCATGTTTCATGTCCACAATGTTTAGGCATCATTTTAGGGCCTTAACATTGGCTTAACGGGCCTTAAACATGTCAGAAATGGCCTTTAACACCAACAGGGACCAAAACTGTCATTTTGCAAAGTTGTTTTCTGATCAGGACTTCAGGCGGCCCGCGTAAACCCAGGGTGATACTTTACGCGGCTCGCATTAGTCTACCAGACCAGATTCAATATTTTTAAACAGCTGTTAACAGCCTTTCAAACCCCCAAAGGCCAATGCCACTTGTCAAACTCTTGTGGTGGGGGCAAAATGAGCTACCATAACATTCCAACACTTGTACGGATGAGATTCGATCACGTGATTCGAGGAACGATCCTAACGGTGGTCCATTTACTATAAATACCCATCCATCCCCATTGCAAAACCCACTTGAAATCTGAGTTTTTCTCTAAGTGGTTGTGTTTATACACTTCCTACCTGAGATTACTTGGAAATCAATCTTGCGGGGACCCTTTGTAAGTGTTCCTTCGTTCTTTTATTGCTTTTCGAGTCCGAAAGTCAAACTTTGTTTGACTTTCTGCATTGACCAGTTTATGGTCAATGTGAAGTTCGTTTGAACTTAATAACGTGAGCGTGATCACGATGGTAATAGTCCCTAGTGACTATACCTACTGATTACCACGTTATCTAGGCTCAGTGACGAGTCGTAGTTTCGGCCAAAATGCGTATTCTTACGTATTTTGTAACCAAAATACTCTTAGGTATCAAAACCGTTTGTTTTAATACCAAACCTGTTTTCTAAACTTAGGTAAGCATGTTTTAACATGCTTAGCTCGTCACTTTTAGTTTAGTGCTTATGTAGGGTCGTAAGGTAAGCGATCTAAACAATCGCTTATACTTTCGAACCCGACCCGTTTGGTCGATCATTAGGATCCGACCAAGCACATTAGGTGACCATAGTATATAGGGAATAACCTTCCGAGGTTGTACCTTATGGTCACGGCGTTTAGTTAGTTGTATGATAGGTAGTTTATATGCCTTAGGCAAATGACCAAAATGCCCTTTTGACGCCAAAATTCATTTTAAGCTTATGTAACATAACTATTGGTATCTAAACTGATTTGGTAACAATATTAGACATGTTAAGGCATATTTTACTTATCATAGGACTAGTTAGGCGTTCCGAACGCGTTTTACGCGATCGACGCGTTAAAGTAGCATAAGCTACCTAAACAGGTCGTAATGGGTCGTAAGCACTTAGGCTAGGTTTCATCTAGTATGTAGGCTTTGTTAAACCATATTACACGAGTCTCCATACTCGTTTGGTTTACGAACCCTCATTCTATCCGATCCTCCGATTTAGGTCCGGTTTATTAACATAATTACCTATATTAGGTGCCGTTTGATATCCGTGATCTCTAGCATTGTTTGGTTGTTACTCAAGGACTACTAAGCAATCTCAAGTGAGTACATAGACCCCTCTTTTACTGTTTTCCAAAAATTTTGGGGTGAAACACATGTGCCTAGTTGTTACTTTCGTGCTTTCCTGTTTTCACATCATATACTTGCTATGTTCATTAGTACATTTATAGTACATGATTTCATTGTGTTTTATGCTATGTAGGCCCATTCTGTGGGTACTTAGTACATTATTTTACATTACATTCTATGCTATGTATGCCCATTGTGTGCGTACTTAGTACATTATTTTACATTACATTTTTTGCTATGTATGCCCATTGTGTGCGTACTTAGTACATTATTTTACATTACATTCTATGCTATGTATGCCCATTGTGTGCGTACTTAGTACATTATTTTACATTACATTTTATGCTATGTATGCCCATTGTATGCGTACTTAGTACATTATTTTACATTACATTCTATATTATGTATGCCCATTGTGTGCATACTTAGTACATTATTTTATTCATCACATGCTTACATTTTGGTAGGACATTTGGTTTGTTTAAATGAGACAATGTACATTCATTAACACCGATCATGCCGCTCGGTAGTAGGTAGTGGTACCATAGGACTTGACAAATCCCATTCCTGTAATCTCGGGTTTGTTTGGATGGAAGGAATGACCGAATCCGAATACATTTTTTGATAACCTTTACAAAAAGGGTTATCCGACTGTCACAAGGCTTGGATGTATGAATTTTCACAATACCGCATAAATGTTTATATCAGTATAGCATGCATGTATTACACAAAACATAACTTTGATTTAAACCATGTTTTACTTCAATACCTTGTTTTTGTGCATTTTACATATGGTTTAGTTGATATATTTCACTTACCATACATAAACATTTTGACATTTACATACACAATTCATGATTTACATTAGACATAGACATTAGACATGGTTTTCACATAAACATTTTGACATTTGATTATACATAAACATTTTACTTTGGTGGTTTGGTTTGAGTAAGTGATTTAAGTAACGAGGCGCGTGTGATATGATACAAGCATGGTGGATACGCCGCTTGTACTTCCTATATATAAGTGTTTGTATGGTATTACATATCGTAGCGTTATTTGAATCATTTCAATTTGAGACATATAACATTTTATACAAATAACATACTTTTCACAAGACATTGTTTTACAAACAACTTATCTTATACAAACTCATTCTACTTGGTTATTCATTTAACCATACATTATTCTCTTATTTATACATATCATCTGAACTTATTGTTTTTCAAACGATTTACAAAACAAATCAATTTACAAGGTTCATGACTGACTTTTGCTAAACAACTCTTTCTAAACTTACAAGTCATGAATCCCATTTTCACAAAACCTATGTATCTCACAGGCATTTTTATGCTGACGTACCTATTTTCACATGTGTTTCAGGATATGATGCATAGGATTTATCAAGATACACTTACGCGGACTTAGGCCTTAGTGACAATAAAAGATGCAAGACTAGTTATTTATGTTATGTTTCTTTGATTGTCAAGACATTGTAACTCTTTTATTTAATAAAACAATATTTCAATTTCCATGTGTTATGAAACAATGATTCTGTTACAACACTCCCCGACGTTTCCGCCACGTTTTGTTGTTTTACGTGGTCGGGGTGTGACACTTTGGACAAGTAGAAACGAGAAAGAATTTAATGGCAACAACATTCCGATCGCTAAAGTGTACCAGTTTTGTTTTGATTGTCATTATGTATGATTTCAGAAGCTTTGACCATGTTGATATGTGTATTTCAATTTGTTGTATTTATGAACACAGATTATATTAAGAAAAAAAGAAAGTTATTTTTGTATTGAGTAATCATCATCTTCTTAGAGTTTTGGCGTGGTTTGATTTCATTCTTTGATGCGCAATGGAAAGAATCTTACTTTCACTTATACTTGTAGCATTCATACACGAAAACTGAAAACTGACAGGTGTCGCCAAAATGTATATTTTCAAAGCAAAACAAACATGAAGAACCCTCTGTTTTTGCACAAGCAAAACAAACATTAAGAACCCAAAATACCCAAATACCCAAATAACATGATGAAACCCTCTGTTTTTTCATCGAATCAAACCATAAATCAAAATGAGGAACACATCCAAACCATCTATTTTTTCATCGAATCAAACCAAAAATCAATGAGGAACACATCAATCCGAAACTGATCTGATCAGTTCTTTTTAAACAATTCTCAAACAACCAGGGGTAAGACCGTCTTTTGGCATGAGTGAAATATCAACCCGAGCCCCTAAATTCATTTTTTGCTTTTTTCTTATGAAATCTAAATCAAAATGAGGAACACATCCAAACCATCTTTTTTCTTATGAAATCTAAACTGTATATTAAATGTAAACTTTTAATACATACAATACAGAGACAAAACGTCATACCAACTTCGTAGACTTGACGGAACTTACAGACTCGATAACAAAAGACCGTAACATACAATACAGAGACAAAACGTCATAGATCCACAAGCAATTGTGGATCTTTACTGACGGGTGCACTTCGGAATGGCGCAGATATGAATGAATATAACCTCAGTGTAGGTAATTACATATCTACCACTGGGGTTATATTCATTCATATGAATGCATATAACCCCAGTGGTAGATATGTAATTAGCGAGCTCTGGAATTTCAAGGAAAATCGAAGAGCTACACTGGGGTTATATTCATTCATATTAATCACTTCCTTATGTGCACCGCGCCATCTTCTAGGAGGTTGTCAAGTGTTCTCGCCTTCGTAGTTGGTGTTTTGCGTATCTTTACATCCACAGCCATTCTGTACAACAAAACACATTCAAATGAGGAACACATTCGAATCAAACCAAAAATCAATATGAGGAACACATCAATCCGAAACTGATCCGATTAGTTCTTAATATGAGGAACCCAAATCATGCAATCAAACCAAAAATCAATATGATGAACACACAAGAATCAAAACCAAAACACATTGAAAACCACTGATCCGATTAGTTCTTAATATGAGGAACCCAAATCATGCAATCAACCCAAAAATCAAAATGATGAACACACAAGAATCAACACCATAACACATTGAAAACCACTGATCCGATTAGTTCTTAATATGAGGAACCCAAATCATGCAATCAAACCAAAAATCAATATGATGAACACACAAGTATCAAAACCAAAACACATTGAAAACCACTGATCCGATCAGTTCTTTATATGAGGAACCCAAATCATGGAATCAAACCAAAAATCAATATGATGAACACACAAGAATCAAAACCAAAACACATTGAAAACCACATATCCGATCAGTTCTTAATATGAGGAACCCAAATCATGGAATCAAACCAAAAATCAATATGATGAACACACAAGAATCAAAACCAAAACACATTGAAAACCTCTTTTTTGATACCCTAAACCCACAAGAATCAAAACCAAAACACATTGAAAACATCTGTTTTGATGCATTTTGAACAATATTCTCAGTTGATACATCAACCCTCTGTTTTTTCAAAATCAACCCAAAATCATCGAATGGATACCAAAATCAACCCTCTGTTTTTTCAAAATCAACCCAAAATAATCGAATGGAACCCAAAATCAAACCAAAAATCAACGAATGGAACCCAAAATCATCGAATGGAACCCAAAATCAACCCTCTTTTTTATCAAAATTAACCCAAAATCATCTAATGGAACCCAAAACCAAACCCAAAATCATCGAATGGAACCCAAAATCAAACGAATGGAACCCAAAATCAACCCTCTGTTTTTCAAAATCAACCCAAAATCATCGAATGGAACCTAAAATCATCGAATGGAACCCAAAATCAAACCCAGAATCAACAATCTGTTTTTTCATAATATAAACACATTCAAATCATCGAATCAAACCAAAAATCAATATGAGGATGAAGATGAACCTGATCTGTTCGATGATGAAGATGTTCGATGATGAAGATGTTCGATAAAGACGAAGAAGATGATCTGTTTATCTGTTCGATGAAGAGGATGATGGTGATCTTGGGAGTTGGGAGAGATATTGGGAGTTGGGAGAGCTGTTGATGATGATAATGAAACTGGAGGTCGGCTATTAAGTGTAAATTGTCGCCACACTGGGACCTGTTTGCACAAAACAAAACCGTAGCATACCAATTTTAATCCGAATTCAACCAATTCAACTAACATGCGTTACCTTTTCTAACACATAAAATTAATAAAGTTGAGCCATGATGCATGTGTGTTAGTATGTGTATTCATAATTCATAGTACCATGTATATGCATTTAAATTTATGCCTGAATCATACGTGTTTATGCTATTAAACGAGTTTACCGAGTTACATATTTGTTGCAACTTATGTTGACGTTCTTGAACACCCTCAAGTCGACGCTTTGAATGTCAAATATAGATCAGAAATTATAGGCGGATTGGTTTGAATAGTTTTGAGCTTATGGTTGTGCTTTTGTTGGCTTGACGCAGTTTGATTTGTTTACATCATTGTAAAACTCTTTAAATCCCCATCACCAGTTTTGAAGTACCTTAACTGAAAATTTAGATTTTAGTTATGACCCATCTGAACTGAACCTTCTCATGCACACCCTTAGAATTACTAAGAAGTGATTTGTTTTCCTTTGCATCGCGAATTTGGTTTTGGTTATGGCTCAAAACCGAACTGCCCTAAGATAGCCCTAAACTCACTAACCTAAGTGAAATGTTTCCCGCCGCATCGCGCGGGTAAAAAACTAGTATATATATATATATATATGGAGAGAGAGAGAGAGAAACGGGATCAGGAGAAAACGTTCAAAAGTATGAGAACAGTGAGAACGCATCCTGCCCCAACACGTGGAGCGGGACATCGTCAGGGTCCTAGGGGTTTTTTTGTCTTTTCAATCTTCTTTTTTTCCCAACGCGGTATAATATTTTCTGGCGTCTAAGTTCTTTTTGGCGTTAATTGTATTTATTAAACAATTTTGGCGTTGAATTAATTGTTTATGTGTCACATAGATAATTTTTTGGCGTACTAAACTTCACCGGTACTCTTCTTGGTTTAAACCTCACCGGTACTCTTCTTGGTTCGCGACGTAACCTATAAGTGTTCTAAATATGTTAATCACCTAAACTTGTGATTTACTATGTATAAGTTATCCATCTTGTTTATGTATTTGTTTTGTCTTAGGTGTATATGTTCTAGAGTTGTCATTATATATTTCACCAAATATATATAGTTTTGTATGCTTGTGAGTTGTGTTAACGGATCTAGTTCGTCTTACAGCTTCGTGTCTCGCACGAGTAAGATGTGCATGTCCGAGACATGTGTGGGCCATGTCCGTTGTAGTCGGGTTTCACTCGTTCATCACGTTATCGTAAATTTAAATTGTATTTTCTATTTGAAAAAATATATATTTTTATTCTCAAATAAAATAAATATATATATTGAATTTATGTATACCGTATGTGTTAAAATAAATAATATCTTTTTAACTTATCCAAGTATATGTATTCTTGTATCCTTTGTGTATACTTGTCCTTGTATTCCTTTGGCCAAGTCAACGTCGTTTATACTTTTATTAAATAATATTTTCAATATTATTTTAGTATAGGTATATTTGTAATTTTACCAAATGTATACTTAGGCGAGTATATATGTATTTAGGTGTAAACACTTATGTATTTTGTGTTTAATGTCAAAAATCATTTCTTATGATTTTTACGCTTCCCAAAATTTATATTTCTTAAAAATAATATATTTTTAAGGCTTGTTTAATATATATATATTTTTTCACACTTGTTAAATATATATATATATATATATATAGGGGATGGATCAAATGAAAACCATTTTTATTGTGAAAACTCGAAAACTAACTAAAAAAAGCCTAAAAACACAAAAAAAAAAAAGATTTTTTCATTTTTTTATAAAAATCGCAAGTTTTTTTATATAAAAAAACTTTTTTTCAAAAAAAAAAAAAAATCAGTACACATGTGTAGTATTACACATGTGCACTAAAAATAATTTTTTTTTTGAAATTCTTTTATATATATAAAAAGCTGCGAAAATTGGTATGCGAAAAAATGGTATGTTTTTTTGGCTTTTTTAATTAGTTTTCGAGTTTTCACAATAACTAGTGGTTTTCATTTGAACCTTCCCCTATATATATATGTATATATATACAGAGAGAGAGAGAAACGGGATCAGGAGAAAACGTTCAAAAGTGTGAGAACGGTGAGAACGCATCCTGCCCCAACACGTGGAGCGAGACATCATCAGGGTCCTAGGGGTTTTTTTGTCTTTTCAATCTTCTTTTTTTCCCAACGCGGTATAATATTTTCTGGCGTCTAATTTTTTTTGGCGTTAATTGTATTTAGTAAACTTTTTGGCGTTGAATTAATTGTTTATGTGTCACATAGATAATTTTTTGGCGTACTAAACTTCACCAGTACTCTTCTTGGTTTAAACTTCACCGGTACTCTTCTTGGTTCGCGACGTAACCTATAAGTGTTCTAAATATGTTAATCACCTAAACTTGTGATTTACTATGTACAAGTTATCCATCTTGTTTATGTGTTTGTTTTGTCTTAGGTGTATATGTTCTCGAGTTGTCATTATATATTTTACCAAATATATATAGTTTTGTATGCTTGTGAGTTGTGTTAACGGATCTAGTTTGTCTTAAAGCTTCGTGTCTCGCACGAGTAAGATGTGCATGTCCGAGACATGTGTGGGCCATGTCTGTTGTAGTCGGGTTTCACCCGTTCATCGCGTTATCGTAAATTTAAATTGTATTTTCTATTTGAAAAAATATATATTTTTATTCTCAAATAAAATAAATATATATATATTGAATTTATGTATACCGTATGTGTTAAAATAAATAATATCTTTTTAACTTATCCAAGTATATGTATTCTTGTATCCTTTGTGTATACTTGTCCTTGTATTCCTTTGACCAAGTCAACGTCGTTTATACTTTTATTAAATAATATTTTCAATATTATTTTAGTATAGGTATATTTGTAATTTTACCAAATGTATACTTAGGCAAGTATATATGTATTTAGGTGTAAACACTTATGTATTTTGTGTTTAATGTCAAAAATCATTTCTTATGATTTTTACGCTTCCCGGAATTTATATTTCTTAAAAATAATATATTTTTAAGGCTTGTTTAATATATATATTTTTTCACACTTGTTATATATATATATATATATATATATATATATATATATAGGTGATGGTTCAAATGAAAACCATTTTTATTGTGAAAACTCGAAAACTAACTAAAAAAGCCTAAAAAACACAAAAAAAAAAAAAAGATTTTTTCCATTTTTTATAAAAATCGTAGGTTTTTTATATAAAAAAAACTTTTTTAAAAAAAAAAATTAGTACACTTGTGTACTATTACACATGTGCACTACAAATTTTTTTTTTTTTGAAATTTTTTTATATATATAAAAAGCTCCGAAAATTGGTATGCAAAAAAAAACAAGGGTATGTTTTTTTTGGCTTTTTTAATTAGTTTTCGAGTTTTCACAATAACTAGTGGTTTTCATTTGAACCTTCCCCTATATATATATATATATATAGAGAGAGAGAGAGAGAGAGAGAGAGAGAAACGGGATCAGGAGAAAACGTTCAAAAGTGTGTGAACGGTGAGAACGCATCCTGCCCCAACACGTGGAGCGGGATATCGTCACGGTCCTTGGGGTTTTTTGGTCTTTTCAATCTTCTTTTTTTCCCAACGCGGTATAATATTTTCTGGCGTCTAAGTTTTTTTTGGCGTTAATTGTATTTATTAAACTTTTTGGCGTTGAATTAATTGTTTATGTGTCACATAGATATTTTTTTGGCGTACTAAACTTCACCGGTACTCTTCTTGGTTTAAACTTCACCGGTACTCTTCTTGGTTCGCGACGTAACCTATAAGTGTTCTAAATATGTTAATCACCTAAACTTGTGATTTACTATGTACAAGTTATCCATCTTGTTTATGTGTTTGTTTTGTCTTAGGTGTATATGTTCTAGAGTTGTCATTATATATTTCACCAAATATATATAGTTTTGTATGCTTGTGAGTTGTGTTAACCGATCTAGTTCGTCTTACAGCTTCGTGTCTCGCACGAGTAAGATGTGCATGTCCGAGACATGTGTGGGCCATGTCCGTTGTAGTCGGGTTTCACCCGTTCATCGCGTTATCGAAAATTTAAATTGTATTTTCTATTTGAAAAAATATATACTTTTATTCTCAAATAAAATAAATATATATATTGAATTTATGTATACCGTATGTGTTAAAATAAATAATATATTTTTAACTTATCCAAGTATATGTATTCTTGTATCCATTGTGTATACTTGTCCTTGTATTCCTTTGACCAAGTCAACGTCGTTTATACTTTTATTAAATAATATTTTCAATATTATTTTAGTATAGGTATATTTGTAATTTTACCAAATGTATACTTAGGCAAGTATATATGTATTTAGGTGTAAACACTTATGTATTTTGTGTTTAATGTCAAAAATCATTTCTTATGATTTTTACGCTTCTCGGAATTTATATTTCTTAAAAATAATATATTTTTAAGGCTTGTTTAATATATATATTTTTTTCACACTTGTTAAATATATGTATATATATATATATATGCATATATAGGGGATGGGTCAAATGAAAACCATTTTTATTGTGAAAACTCGAAAACTAACTAAAAAAAGCCTAAAAAACACAACAAAAAAAAAAGATTTTTTCAATTTTTTTATAAAAACGCAGGTTTTTTTATATAAAAAAAAAATTTTCAAAAAAAAAAAATTAGTACACATGTGTAGTATTACACAAGTGCACTACAATTTTTTTTTTTTTTTTTGAAATTTTTTTTTATATATATAAAAAGTTGCGAAAATTGGTATGCAAAAAAATGGTATGTTTTTTTTTCTTTTTTAATTAGTTTTCAAGTTTTCACAATAACTAGTGGTTTTCATTTGAACATTCCCATGTATATATATATTATATAGAGAAACGGGATCAGGAGAAAACGTTCAAAAGTGTGAGAACAGTTAGAACGCATCCTGCCCCAACACGTGGAGCGGGACATCATCAGGGTCCTAGGGTTTTTTTTGTCTTTTCAATCTTCTTTTTTTCCCAACGCGTTATAATATTTTCTGGCGTCTAAGTTTTTTTTGGCGTTAATTGTATTTATTAAACTTTTTGGTGTTGAATTAATTGTTTATGTGTCACATAGATAATTTTTTGGCGTTATAGCGTTTTCTGATCAATTTTTTGGCGTTTTGTGTTGTTTTGTATAATAATTCACTACAAGTCATTATTATTTGCATAAGATTACAATAAGACCAATTGTTTTTTTTGTGTTTAGTGAATTTTTTGGCGTTTAATACATTTTACAAGGTGCTTTGCCAACACCCGTTCTCCCAGTTTTCATACTTCTAGTGTTTTGGTGTTTGAAGTTTTTGGCGTTTTATAAAATAATGTATTTTATTTATAGAGAATTATATAACAAAACAACATATCTCTTGATATCAAAACAATATAAAATGAAAACAAAAATAATAAAAAATGGTAATCTAATTTCTCTTCCGAATCTTCACTGTTATCGGCCTCTATCTTCTTGAATTTGATTTGGCATTTTGATCCTTTTTGAATACTTTAGCCAGATGCCAACTTTCCTACATAAACCCCGTCTTTTTCAAAGAAGCTGCTTAGTGGCATCCTGTGTTTTGGTCTGATATTCTTATTTGGTGGCATGCCATTGAAGATCAACTCTTGCTTGATGCTATTTATAATAATGGAGTCCAAAATAGCATTTTTACACTTGTGTTGATCCCTTTATTTCTTGCCGATATTCATCAAGAACAAAGCTCACAGATGGCATATCACTGTCATCAGTCTCTTTTTCTTGAGTATTTGTCCATCTCATTCAGCAAAATATTATTGAGATAGCCCCTTCAGAAGAAGAATCCATTTCAGTGAAAGCTTTGCCATCTGTGGTTTTTTTAACTAACATTTTTTGGTGTTTTAAAGTGAGTGGTTTCTAGAGGATATGGTGTTTGTGTTTTCTGGGTGTGATCAATTTCATTGTGTATAGACCCTCTTCTTATAGGAGTTTTTTGGCGCGTAGTTTAGGCGGGAATTTTTTTATTGTAAAAAATGATAGTAATAAAGTAACTGTCTTTTCAGTTACTGTTTTTGTATTTACTGTGTTGATCAAATTTTTATCAGTTTTACAGATGATAGACGTCCCATCTTCTAAATTTGGCGTTTTTTCTTAAATGGCGTTATGCAGACCAAGATGACAAAATACAATAACGGAGTAAATACAATCTTAAGCAGGAAAAATATTTTTTGTTATTTTTGGCGTTTTGTAAGGAATAACCATTTTTATTATTGTTTTGGCGTTTTGCTAATAAAGAGAGAAATATATCATTTAATTATCTTAAAAAAACAAAAAGAAGATTACACAGAAGAAAAAAAAGAAGAAAAAATTAAAAGCCTTCGTCAGAAGGTACTTTATTCGAAAAGTATCCATCACTTGCGTCAACTTCTTCCTCCTCGGAGTCTTCATCTGGATCTTCATCCATGTCATCACCTTCACCTTCATCAGCTTTTTGTTCCTGAAGGTTCCGAAGCCTCCACTTGAACATGTCGTGCATTAACTCCAATTTTGAGTCTTTTTCTGTGTTGGTACAAGTGGCGTTATGCAATTCTTCCATGAAACCCGGACGCTGCTTTGTCATGATGTTTTCTAGCCACTAGACTTCCTACTCTCCGTTGTCGTATGTAACAGTCACCATGTCTGTTTCATCATCAAAACGCCATGACATCATGACAGGGTCCGACTTCACATCTGCTTTGATTGGTCCAAATTTCCTGGTTAATGCTTTCATAAGCATATGTGTTTCATGGCATTCGTTGTCTAGAGCGATGCCAATGGATAAGATTAGCCTCTGTATCTCTTCTTCCATCTTCAGAATTGCCCTGACCGTCTTAACATACACCCTCCTTCTGTTGTCAAAACGGAGGGCGTATTGCCTGATTCCCAGAGTGTATCTCCATGAAACGATTGTTGCCATTTTTTGCGTTTTGGTTAAGTTGGCGTTTTGGTTAAAGATGTTTTTTTGCAGAAATGGATAGATTGAAGTGATTATGGAAGCCATGTTTTACCTTGTTTATATAATGATGTTTTTTACGCGTAATTTAGGAGGGAATTTCTTCTAATAAATGTTAATAACTGAAATTCGGTTACTGTGTTGTTTCATCTTCCTGTAATATCCAACGTGTTTTATCACTAATTTTTGGCGTTTTATTTTTTAATGGCGTTTTATTTTTTTAATGGCGTTTTATCATTTGATGGCGTTTTGAATATAAGCGGTAAAAGACCTTGTTACCCTTAATTAAGCGCGTCCCACATAATAAAATTGATCTTATTTACGAAAACGCTATCGCGCAATCTAGTCCATGGATTGTTTTGATCGGACGACCCATAAGCGTTCTCACCGTTCTCACACTTTTGAGCGTTTTCTCTAAATCCTGACCCTATATATATATATATATATATATATATATATATATATGTATGTATTTGTCCAAAAAGTCCAAAGTCCATATGTCCACAATTCTTGGTAAGGAAATATGTATAAGTAAATATTTTGTATTTTTGTTGCATACACCCACTTGGGCAAGTATAAGTATTTTTGTACTTAGTTATATTTTGTGGTATTTTTGGGTGTATTTTATACTTATATTCTTGTGTGTGTATTTTTGTAGTTTTTGACCCTACTTGTATACTAATAAGTATTACACATAATATATACATAAACAAACAAATTTTTGGGTAACCACTAAATATATATAACTTTCCCTAATTATATATATTTATATCCATTTTAGTCTTTAAGAAAAAACACTATTTTCTTAACTTATATTTTGTATAAAAGTTAGGAAAAAGTTATGGCTAAACACTTTGAACTTATTTCTTGTAAAAAGTCTTGAAAAACATATTTTTCTAAGTGTTTAAATTCTACAAAAATTTTGCCATAGTTTCCCCTAAAAATTATGGTTTTCCCATGTTTAAAAATATGTGTTTATTTTCTTTTCAACTCAAAAATCATTCAACAACAATTTTTGCAAGTAACATCATACACAATCATCCATACTTTTTATTTTAATATACTTGAATCTTCATATTAACTTGTAGTACTTTAAATCCATACTTTAAACAAGTAGATCTACTTGAAATAGGGCTTACTTGTTAAATTTTATAAACTTTGTAGAAAAACTTTATTTTGAAAACTTGTTCATCCACTTTGCTAGTAAGTTTATAACTATAAACATTTCATTTTTAACAAACTTACAAGTTCATATTTCAAGATCTTCAAGTTTACTAACACGTTCATCATGGATCTTTCAAGATCCGTGTGTATAGTTAGATCTATGCTTCTAACAAGCGTGCATGTGTTGGATTTCTTCAAAATCACAAAACAAACAACAACAACTTCATCACAATCTTCACTTAACACTAAAAATCACTTGTTCATGTTAGATCTTGTATTTTCTTTACTTGTTCATATTTTAAATTTTAGTTTTGTTGATGGTTTAACTTGTACGTCATCATTACACAATTAATGAACATTAAAACAAGAGATTAGAAGACTCACAACTAGCTCTAGTGGCTAGGGAAGTGGCAAAATGAACAAGAAGATGGTAAGAAGATGAAGATGGTGGTTAATAGCTTCCTTGAGAGGTCCTTAAGCATCCAACACTTGAAACCTTCTTAGATAACTTTCTTACACCCTTGTAAACACTTGGAATGGCTTGAAGATGGAGGAAAGATGGTGGTGATTTTGATGGTGGTATGGCCAAAAGGTTTGAAGGGAAGAAGAGAGAAAATGTGGTTTGAATGTAGGTGGAAGTATAAAGCATGGAGATAAGGGATTCTTGTTTTAAACAAGTGCATTCATACAGTGGCGAAGCTTGAAAAAAAGTTCAGGGGGTCGGAAGGTAACGGACATAAAAAAAATTTCTATCGCATAGTTTCGAGGTGTATGTTTGGGTCGGACATCGGTGATTCGATTCGGGTCGGGACGGGTCAAACATTAATATCAAATAAAAAACGTTCTCAAACATTAAAACGTAAACATTGTTTAACAAACAAATGAACAATTTCACCCCTAATTTCAACCTAAATCACATAAATTGAAGCCCTAAATAAATTAAACCTTAAGATAAAACACATACCTTGAAGATTGAAGAAGCACTAAATCGATTCCAGTCGTTGCTTTCTGTTCAGCGAAAATCGAACAACACCAGCTAGCACACTGCCAGCGTTTTGGTTTTCTTTTTGTTCAGTCGTTCTTCTTCTTCTTCTGTTCAGCAACCTGGTAATCCAATCAAAAGATATTGGGTTTTTTTTTTATAGAAAGGGTATTTGGGTCATTGATTAGGCTTTTAATTTTGGGCTATAATAAACATTACAATATGATTTGGGCTGAAACTGAATAGATCTGATTTGGGCTATACAAATAATTTTTTTTATAAAACCGGGGGCTCGAAAACGTATATACAATTTTTTTTAACAGAGGGGGGGGGGGGGGGCGAAAACGCATATACCTAAAAAATTCTATACGAAAAGTACATACGTAACACTACTGCGCGAAAAGTTCGGGGGGTCGGGCGCCCCCCGGCCCCTATCATCCTACGCCCCTGCATTCATACACTTTAATCCTCCAATTAACCATAAAACAATCCACAAGCTTCATGAGACATTTAGGGGGCTTGTGGGCCCCCTTTGAAACCGTCAAAAAGGGCTAGTGGGGGGGTTTAATTAGGGGTTTAGTGTTTTTAAGTGTTTTTATGTGTAACTAAGTAACATAAGGCCATTATTAGTGTTACAACATTAAAACAATGTTACTAGTCCATATTTGGTGTTTTGGTAGTGTTCGGATAATTGTTCGGTGCTTGTTTCGTTGTCGGTTTGTTAAAAGATTAAGTTATGTGATTTATAAGGTATTATACGTTTGTGTGTGTTAAAGGTATCCCCAATACTTTTTAATTGCTTTTTGATGTTAACAACACATCTGGACTTGTATAATTTGTCGGATTCTGAATCTTGCGAAAAATTGTCATTTATGGTCCAAAAGGGACACTTTTAAGTTCGTTAAATTTTTCGGAAAGTGTTAACTATTATACTTGATTTCCCACTTGGGATTTGATATGTTTTTGATGTAAGACTTACATCTAAGCCCTAAATCTACCATTTTGCTGAGTACTAAGGTTGTGCTGACATAGCCTACCTAACGGTGAGTTTACTAATTGTTTTGATGCAACGCTTAAATTGTTTGACAATGCGATGAATGAAATGCATAACATGCATGATTTAAATGTATGACATGTAAACATAAAATGTTGACGTTTAAAACACGCAATTGCAGACAACAAAAAGTTATTAAATGTTATGGAAGTTACCGGATTTGTGTCGTTTGTCACATACTCCCCCGTTAAAAATAATTTCGTCCCGAAATTCAAGCTGAGTTATCCGTTGCAAGAGTTTCCTCAAACATGTGGGGGTATTTGGCTTTGAATTGATCATCACGTTCCCAAGTATACTTGGGTCCGTGTCGAGAGTTCCAACGGACTTTTGCTAACTTGATGCGATTTCTCCTTGTTTTCTAGACCTTCCAGTCCATAACCTCAGTAGGTTCTCCTTGTGTTGGACTCTTTTTGAGGTTCGACACATGGAATGGGTCGTGTACGCCATTCAGTTCATCCGGTAGCTTCAACTTATAGGAAACAGTACCAATCTTTTCCAAGATCTCAAATGTCCCAATATATCGTGGATTTAACTTCCCACGCTTCCCAAATCTGGCTACACCCTTCCAAGGCGAGACCTTTAACAAGACTTTGTCTCCTACCTCGAAAGATAACGGCTTCCGTCTCCTGCCAGCGTAGCTCTTTTGTCGATCATGAGCCACCTTAATATGGTCTTAGATATGAAAAATTTTATTGGTCGTTTCCTAGACTAACTCAAGACCGACTAATTGTTTATCTCCAACTTCTGCCCAACATAGTGGAAAGCGACTTTTCCGACCCTAAAGAGCTTCGAACGGTGCGGCTTGTATGCTTATGTGGTAGATGTTGTTATAGGAAAACTCAACCAAGGGTAGGTGAGTATCCCAATTGCTGCCTAAGTCTATCACACATGTACGAAGCATGTCTTCAAGGGTTTGAATGGTTCGTTCGCTATGGCCGTCAGTTTGTGGATGGAAGGCCGTACTTAGATCTAGGCGAGATCCAAAGGCCTGTTGAAAAGATTTCTAAATTCTCGATACAAAACGACTGTCTCGGTCCGAGATTATCGAAATAGGCACTCCATGACGAGCCACTATTTCCTTAAGGTACAGTTCAGCAGCTTTTCTGTACTATCCTTCTCCCGTATCGGTAGGAAGTGTGCAAACTTGGTTAGTCTGTTGACTATTACCCAAATCATGTCGTGTCCTCTGGAGGTCCTGGGTAATTGTGTTATGAAGTCCATAGATATTTGTTCCCATTTCCAAACGAGAATCTCGAGTTGTTGCAGCAAGCCCGAGGGTTTCTGGTACTCGGCCTTAACTTTCGCGCAAGTTAGGCACTTTCTGACATAAGCAGCGATGTCGTTTTTGAGGTTTGACCACCAATAGTACTCCTTCAAGTCTTGATACATCTTGTCCGATCCTGGGTGGATTGAGTACCTTGACTTATGTGCTTCATCAAATATAATCTCTAGAAGACCACCAAAGAGTGGAACCCAAATGCGTCCGATAAAGTACAAAGTTCCATCTTCTTTTGGCATTAATCGATTCTCCTTACTCCGGAGAAGTTCAGCCTTGATATGTTCTTCCTTAAGTGCTCTTGTTATGCGTCATGAATACGTGCGGTGAGGTTCGTTTGAATTGTCATCTCTAAAGCTCGAACCGTTAATGTCTTGACTTGTTCCTTTCGACTCAAGGCGTCCGCTACAACGTTTGCCTTTCCCGGGTGGTACTTGATTTCATAATCATAGTCGTTCAACAATTTGACCCAACGTCCTTGACGCATATTTAACTCCTTCTGGTTAAATATGTGTTGAACACTCTTGTGATCAGTGAAGATAGTGCATTGAGTACCATAGAGATAATGCCGCCAAATCTTCAAGGCGAATATGACGTGTGTCGGTGTGAGTATATTTTTATGTCTATTTTTAGCTATTTTTTAACTTGTTGAATTCATGTTTTAAATTTATAAAACACGATATTTTACTATCACTCTACACACGCTAGGGCAAGTGCACCCATCGCGGACGTAGTATAGTGATGGCAAGATACCGAGGTCGTCCAAGGACACAAGAGCTTTTAATATCGGCTTATCATCAACGTCTAATCGAACCAAACTTTGAGAAAAGATTTTTAAACTAATAAAAAGATAAAAACAGAAAATAAAATAAAATAAAACAGATAGACAAGAAAGAATCACTTGGATCTAACTTTTCTGTCATGTACCCTTTTGACGATTTCCGCACTTTGGGCATTTTAACAGATTATCTTAGTTATAGCACTTATATATAAGAAGTACCAGCGGCGTATCTACCATGCTTTGATCACATTAAACCCATCCCGTTATCTAAACACTAACCAAAAACCAATCGTTCGTTCAATTCGTTTAACTTGTTTAAATTGTTCCATTCGTTCAAATCGTTCAAAATCGTTTAATCGTTCAAATTGTTCTTGTTTTAAATGTGAAAACTACTTTTGGTCGTCTCGTGGAATACATTCAAACCTTCGTAACTCATCCATCGTTCAACTCGTATTAACAAACCACCAAAGGGTAAGTTAATAATTAACAGGTTCAGTCGTTACCCACATAACCACCATACCTAACCATGGGTGCAGTCCGATAACGAGATTTGTCAGATCCTATGGTACCATAACCTAATACTGGTCGGCTTGATCAATGTTAATGAATGTTATTCGTTATGTAAATACGTCCAACAAGTTCGTTTACATTATCGAAATCGTTCCTGTTTAATATAAACCATAGTATTCGTTTTTGAAATCATCGTTAAAAGCATCAAAATTGTTTAACACATATGAATCACCCCAAAACAATTGAAAACAGTAAAATAGGGGAACTATGTACTCACATCGAAGTTCAAAGTATCCTCAATCTAATGAACTAGCAAAGCTCGAGTAAACCAAGGAATTCAAGTAGCACCTATTAATCAGATCGCTAAGTTAATAAATCGACACCTAAATCGGAAGATCGGGTAGAATGAGGTTTCGTAAACCAAATGAGTATTGGAACTCATGTGATATGGTTTAACAAAGCCTACATTCTAAATCGAAACCTATCCTAAGTGTTTACAACCCGTTACGACCTATTAAGGTAACTTACACTACTTTAACGCGTCGTTCGCGCAAATGCGCGTTCGAGACGCCTAACTAGTCGTATGACAAGTATTATATGCCCTAACATGTTTAAATATGTTGCATAATCGGTTTAGGTGACAAAAGTTAGGTTACATATGCTTAAAATCCAATTATGCATGAAAAGGGCATTTTGGTCATTTACCTAAGGCATATAAACTACCTATCATAACAACTAATTAAACTAAGTGACCATAAGGTATAACCTCGGAAGATTATTCCCTATACAACTATGGTCACAAAACATGCTTGGTCAGATCCTAATGATCGACCAAACGGGCCGGGTTCGAAAGTCTAAGCGGTTGTTAAGACCGCTTATCTTACGACCCTATACAAGTACTAGACTAAAAGTTACGAGTTAAACATGTTAAAACATGTTTGACTAAGTTAGAAAACAGGTTTGATATCAAAACAAAGTGTTTTGATACCCGAAAAATAGCTTCGACGCAAAATACACATAAACACGTATTTTGACCGAAGCTTTGATTCGTCACTTTGACTAATCGACGTAACCATCGTGATTACGCTCACGTTGCAAAGTTCAAACGAACTTTGTGTTGACCAAATCATGGTCAAAGCAGAAAGTCAAACACCGTTTGACTTTCACGCTTGAAAAGCATAAACGAGGATGAAAGAAACCTACAAAGGGTCCAAGCAATGAAGATTTGATCTAAAATACTCAGGTATGAAGCTAAGGCTTCAACTTAGAGCAATATTCAGATCAAATGTGGGGAAGTGAAGTGAAATCAAGTGGGTATTTATAGAATTCCAAGAACCGTTAGGATCGTTCCTCGTAATTCGGGCTTTAATCTTGGCCATACACTTGGGGACATGGTTTTACAATACAAGGGGTACTCAAAACAAGTCCATAGAATCCAAAATCAGGGGTTAAAAACCATTAGAATAGGTGGTAAAGGCCAGATTCAATGTTTCTGCAATTCTGCTGTGCTGGTGGTAGCTTACGGACCGTAAGGTCCTAAGCATACGGTCCGTAAGGACCTTGCAGACCAACAACTTTCATAAATTGACAGTTTAGCCCCTGCACCTTGTTTTGTCGCGTTTTGCCACTTCTAACACCCTTCATGTGACATCTGTGCCTCCACGGCCATCAAACAAATACCAAATCAATGAAATATTGTATTTCATACTTGGGATTTGTATAAATATGTGTATCATTTGCACATATCAATTCTTGTTCGATTTCGAGCTCTAAATCGCTTTCTGGAAAGTTATACGGGAACTGGTGCGTAAACGTAATCAGTTTAATGCGACGAACACTCCAGAATAGTGACATAGGCTTAACATACCTTAAATAACCTTTTCATAACTTAGAAATAAGTTTTGGATGGTTTGGTGTGCTGAAATCAAGTTTGTTCGATCGTAGGGACTATTTGTGTCAAACTGCGAAACTATACCGATTTGTATAGTAACAAACATTCCGGAACTTGATCATAAGTTAAAAATACCCTAAATATCCTTTACATAGCTTAGAAATAGGCTTTGAGGGGTTCGGTATGCTAAAATAAACTTTATTGATCAAAAGGGACTAAAAGCGTCAAAAAGTGCTAAAACAAACATTCCGGAACTTGATCATAAGTTAAAAATACCCTGAATGTATCCGGACATCCAAAAATTTATGTAATCATTAAAATATTTTATTTTAGTGATTGGCTTCATAAAATTCCATTCGTCGCGTAATTTGGATCGTTTTTGCGTTCGTTACGACTTCCATCGTAATTAACCAAACAACGCAACCGTATGACCAAATGAACCGACATCCGAGATATTTTTGAGCATGTTTTGAGTTCCCTATACTTTAAATTCATTTTAGAGCCTTGAAATGGGGTTAACGGGGTTCAAACGCATCGAAAAAGGCCTTAAACATGTGCAGGGACCATTCCTGCCATTTTTTTGAAACTTTTCTGGAACTGTTACCTGGTGGCGCTGCGCCACCAGCTTCTGCCTATCTCGTGGCGTAGCGCCAGCATTTGATCTGGACAGAAAGTTTATTTTCTGCATTTTTCAGCAATTGGGTTGAAGTCGGGGGGCTATTTTGTAAATTTTTCAATACCGTTGGCTTGTTTTGAGGCACCCCTTGTATTGCAAATCTATGGCACGAGGTGTACGATCCAGATCAAAGCACGTCTTACGATGAACGATCCTAACGGTTGTGCCATATCTATAAATACCCCCACATCTTTAGCTCAAAACCCACTTGATTTTATGAGATTTTCTCTAAGTTGAAGTGTTAACTACTTCATACCTGAGAAATACTTGGGAAATCAAACTTGCGGGGACCCTTTGTAAGTATTCCTTCGTTCTTTTTATTCGTTTTTAGCTTAAAAGTCAAACTGCGTTTGACTTTATGCATTGACCAGTTTATGGTCAATGCGAAGTTCGTTTGAACTTCATAACGTGAGCGTAATCACGATGGTTATTGTCCCTAGTGACTATACCTACTGATTACCACGTTATCTAGGCTCAGTGACGAGTCGTAGTTTCGGCAAACTACTTTTGGGTATCAAAACCGTTTGTTTTGATACCAAATCTATTTTCTAAATTCGTTAAACATGTTTTAACATGTTTAAGTCTTCACTTTTTAGATTAGTGCTTGTGTAGAGTCGTAAGTCAAGCGGACTAAACACCCGCTTAGACTTTCGAACACGACCCGTTTGGTCGATCATTAGGATCCGACCAAACATGTTTAGTGACCATAGTTGCACAGGGAATAACCTTCCGAGGTTATACCTTATGGTCACTTAGGTTTAATTAGTTGTATGATAGGTAGTTTATATGCCTTAGGTAAATGACCAAAATGCCCTTTTCATGCATAATTAGTAATTAAGCATATGTAACACAAACTTTTGTCACTTAATTGATTATGCAACATATTTAATCATGTTTAGGCATATAATACTTGTCATAGGAGTAGTTACACGTCTCGAACGAGCTTTTGCGCGAACGACACGTTAACGTAGCTTAAGCTACCTTAATGGGTCACAATGGGTCGAAAGCATTTAGGTTAGGTTTCGATTTAGAATGTAGACTTTGTTAAACCATGTCATATGAGTTCCAATACTCATTTGGTTTACAAAACCTCATCCTATCCGATCTTCCGACTTAGGTCCGGTTCATTTATATAGTTATTAGGTTGCCGACTGATTCCGTGCTCCCTCTAGCTTGCTTGGTTGTTGTCCAAGACCTCTAAGCATTCTCAGTTGAGTACATATTTCCCCTATTTTATTGTTTTCAATTGTTTTGGGGTTATTCATATGTGCTAAATGTTTTCGAGGTTTTAACGATGGTTTCAAAAATAAATGACATGGTTTATACAAAATTTATAATGATTTTGATAAAGTAAACAAACTTGTTGGTTGTATTTACATAACGAATAACATTCATTAGTTTTGGCCGAACCGACCAGTATTAGGTTATGGTACCATAGGATCTGACAAATCCCGTTATCAGATTGCACCCATGGTTATGTCTGGGTTTGGTGGGTAACGACTGAATCTGTGATTGTTAATTTACCCTTTGGTGGTTTATTAATGCGAGAAGCGATAGGCGAGTTGCGAAGGTTTAGATGTTATTAGCGAGACCATCAAAAGTATTTTTCACGATTTAAAACGAGAATGATTTAAACGACTAAAGAGATTTTTAACGAATTAAACGATTTGGGTAAACGATTGGTTTTTGGTTAGTGTTTAGATAACGGGATGGGTGTAATGTGATGAAAGCATGGTGGATACGCCGCTGGTACTTCCTATATATATATGTTTTCATCGTATTACATACCGTGGCGTTATTTAGTTCACTTGGGTAAACGATTTTGAAACGATGTCACACAAACGAGGTTTTCGAAATGATATAAACCATACGAGTTTTATTAACGAGTTTTATTAACGAGAATTATTAACGAGTTTTATTAACGAGATTTATTTACGAGTTTTATTAACGAGATTTATTAACGAGTTTTATTAACGAGAATTATTAACGAGTTTTATTAACGAGATTTATTAACAAATTTTATTAACGAGAATTATTAACGAGATTTATTAATGAGTTTTATTAACGATAATTATTAACGAGTTTTATTAACAAATCTTATTAAATAAATGTGTTGGGTTAAGAATCATGATTACGAGATTTTATAAATTATAACCAATTTGATTTGAGTTGGTTAATTATGTCGTAATACAATACTTTTCAGAACAAGGTTTTTAATTAAGTATTGCCACATGTAAACTAGCCATGAATCCGACACTCTCAAAAACCTATGTACTCGCCAGCATTTCTTTGCTGACTTTGTTTTCACATATGTTTTAGGTGTTGTTGAATGATGTTGATTGCTAAGATGCATGCTCACATAGGACTGAACGAGGCCTTAGTGACTTAATAACAATGATAGACTATGTTTAAATTGTTTATTTAGATTTCCAGACGATGTAAATATTTAATGTTTAATAAAACGAAACTTCAAATTTCCGTGTGTTTTGAAACAATGATTCTGTTACAACACTCCCCGACGATTCCGCCGCGATTTGTTGTTTTACGCGGTCGGGGTGTGACAGAAAAGTTGGTATCAGAGCTCATGATTATAGGGAATTAGGTTATTAGTAATGCTATGACCTAGTCTATAATCTTCCTAGGACCATAACACAAGATCCTTGTGTTTAGATCTTAAAACAATACCGTCACCTATCCTTAGATGACAACCACAACAAGAACACAAATTTTGAATCCGCTTCGAAAACCAATCATCTGTTCCATGATGATTGATTACTAGGTTTTGAACCCTCTAAGTTTTCAAAATCTCGTCAAAGTTTGGGTCTTATAATGTGAACACGTGCAAACTGGAAGGGTGAATGCTTGTACACTGAGTTTTCTGTCTAAGGCTAGAGTGTTCGTACAAATCCGCAGTATCGGACCAGTCACTCTTACCTGGGAACTCTTGGGGTGAGTGTTCACTTATAGGCGAGCATGTCTTCAGTGATACATTAATATGACCCGTTTACTTTGATTAATCACTGTCACATTTGTTTGCCTTAGGTAACAAACAAATGATCGCAATTTCTATGCGTTGTTGTTCTGTTTTAATTATCCGATAACATTTCACTTGTTTCTCCTATGTCTTTCATTTCCTCTAGAATGTCTCTTCATCGCAACAACATTCAAATGTCCGAGCAAACTGCCAAATTTGCCCAGCGAATAGGCGAAGTAATCCTGAAGACTGTGGATTTAGGTATCACCATGTCTCGTCTCAATAATGAAGCCGCCCAAGAAGCATCAAAAGAAGCAGAAGCCGCGCCTTCGAAAAAGTCAAAGAAGCGTAAAGCTCCAAAGGATCCCGTAGCCGTTACACCAAATCAAGCAAAACCTAGCCAGGTGGCAGCACCACCAGCCAAGAAGCCATACTTAGGAACTGCTCCTTTGTGCAATTAGTGTAACCTCCACCACTATGCCAGTGTCAAATGTCGGAAATGTTTCAACCGTGGACTCCTCGGTCATTTGGCACGAGACTGTCGTTCAGTCACTGTGCTAAACCAAGCTTTTCAGAACCCTGCTCAATTTCAAGCAGATCCAGCACAGGCTCATATTCCGCCTGGTACTTGCTGTACCTATGGCGAGACGGGTTATGTCAGGGACAGATACCGAGCTCCCACAAGTTTCCTCTAATTAAATTTCGGGACGAAATTTCCAGAAGTAGGGGAGACTGTGACATCTGTGCCTCCACGGCCATCGAACAAATACCAAATCAATGAAATATTGTATTTCATACTTGGGATTTGTATAAATATGTGTATCATTTGCACATATCAATTCTTGTTCGATTTCGAGCTCTAAATCGCTTTCTGGAAAGTTATACGCGAACTGGTGTGTAAACATAATCAGTTTAATGCGATGAACACTCCGGAATAGTGACATAGGCTTAACATACCTTAAATAACCTTTACATAACTTAGAAATAAGTTTTAGATGGTTTGGTGTGTTTAAATCAAGTTTGTTCGATCGCAGGGACTATTTGTGTCAAACTACGAAACTCTACCGATTTTATAGTAACAAACATTCCAGAACTTGATCATAAGTTAAACATACCCTAAATATCCTTTACATATCTTAGAAATAGGCTTTGATGGGTTCGGTATGCTAAAATAAACTTTATTGATCGAAAGGGACTAAAAGCGTCAAAAAGTGCACAAGTTTGCATTTTCGCGCATATCTTACGTTCTGAATATATCCGGACATCCAAAAATTTATGTAATCATTAAAATATTTTATTTTAGTGATTGGGTTCATAAAATTCCATTCGTCACGTAATTTGGATCGTTTTTGCGTTCGTTACAACTTCCGTCGTAATTAACCGAACAACGCAACCGTACGACCAAACAACTGACATCCGAGATATTTTTGAGCATCTTTTGAGTTCCCTATACTTTAACTTCATTTTAGAGTCTTGAAATGGGGTTAACGGGGTTCAAACGCATCGAAAAAGGCCTTAAACATGTGCAGGGACCATTCCTGCCAATTTTTTGAAACTTTTCTGGATCTGTTACCTGGTGGCGCTGCGCCACCAGCTTCTGCCTATCCCGTGGCGTAGCACCAGCACCTAATCTGGACAGAAAGTTTATTTTCTGCATTTTTCAGCAACGGGGCTGAACTCGGGGGGCTATTTTGTAACTTTTTCAATACCGTTGGCTTGTTTTGAGGCACCCCTTGTATTGCAAATCTATGGGCACGAGGTGTACGATCCAGATCAAAGTACGTCTTACGATGAACGATCCTAACAGTTGTGCCATATCTATAAATACCCCCACCTCTTTAGCTCAAAACCCACTTGATTTTCTGAGATTTTCTCTAAGTTGAAGTGTTAACCACTTCATACCTGAGAAATACTTGGGAAATCAAACTTGCGGGAACCCTTTGTAAGTATTCCTTCGTTCTTTTTATTTGTTTTTAGCTTAAAAGTCAAACTGCGTTTGACTTTCTGCATTGACTAGTTTATGGTCAATGCGAAGTTTGTTTGAACTTCATAACGTGAGCGTAATCACGATGGTTATAGTCCCTAGTGACTATACCTACTGATTACCACATTATCTAGGCTCAGTGACGAGTCGTAGTTTCGGCCAAAATGCGCATTCCCGTGTATTTTGTAACCAAACTACTTTTGGGTATCAAAAAATTTGTTTTGATACCAAATCTATTTTCTAAATTCGTTAAACATGTTTTAACATGTTTAACTCGTCACTTTTTAGATTAGTGCTTGTGTAGAGTCGTAAGTCAAGCGGACTAAACACCCGCTTAGACTTTCGAACATGACTTGTTTGGTCGATCATTAGGATCCGACCTAACATGTTTGGTGACCATAGTTGCATAGGGAATAACCTTCCTAGGTTATACCTTATGGTCACTTTGGTTTAATTAGTTGTATGATAGGTAGTTTATATGCCTTAGGTAAATGACCAAAATGCCCTTTTCATGCATAATTGGTAATTAAGCATATGTAACACAAACTTTTGTCACTTAATTGATTATGCAACATATTTAATCATGTTTAGGCATATAATACTTGTCATAGGACTAGTTAGACGTCTCGAACGCGTTTTTGCATTAATGACACGTTAAAGTAGCTTAAGCTACCTTAATGGGTCACAATGGGTCGAAAGCACTTAGGTTAGGTTTCTATTTAGAATGTATACTTTGTTAAACCCTGTCATATGAGTTCCAATACTCATTTGGTTTAAAAAACCTCATCCTATCCGATCTTCCAACTTAGGTTCGGTTTATTTATATAGTTATTAGGTTGCCGACTGATTCTGTGCTCCCTCTAGCTTGCTTGGTTGTTGTCCAAGACCTCTAAGCATTCTCAGGTGTGTACATAGTTCCCCTATTTTACTGTTTTCAATTGTTTTGGGGTTATTCATATGTGCTAAATGTTTTTGAGGTTTTAACGATGGTTTCAAAAATAAATGATATGGTTTATACAAAATTTATAACGATTTTGATAAAGTAAACAAACTTGTTGGTCGTATTTACATAACGAATAACATTCATTAGTTTTGGCCGAACCGACCAGTATTAGGTTTTGGTACCATATGATCTGACAAATCCCGTTATCAGACTGCACCCATGGTGGGTAACGACTGAATCTGTGATTGTTAATTTACCCTTTGGTGGTTTATTAATGCGAGAAGCGATAGGCAAGTTGCGAAGGTTTGGATGTTATTAGCGAGACAATCAGAAGTAGTTTTCACGATTTAAAACGAGAATGATTTAAACGACTTAAGCGATTTTTAACGAATTAAACGATTTGGGTAAACGATTGGTTTTTGGTTAATGTTTAGATAACGGGACGGGTGTAATGTGATGAAAGCATGGTGGATACGCCGCTGGTACTTCCTATATATATATATATGTTTTCATCGTATTACATACCGTGGCGTTATTTAGTTCACTTGGGTAAACGATTTTGAAACGATGTCACACAAACGAGGTTTTCGAAATGATATAAACCATACGAGTTTTATTAACGAGATTTATTAATGAGTTTTATTAACGAGAATTATTAACTAGTTTTATTAACGAGATTTATTTACGAGTTTTATTAACGAGATTTATTAACTAGTTTTATTAACAAGAATTATTAACGAGTTTTATTAACGAGATTTATTAACAAGTTTTATTAACGAGAATTATTAACGAGATTTATTAATGAGTTTTATTAACGAGAATTATTAACGAGTTTTATTAACAAATTTTATTAAATAAATGTTTTGGGTTAAGAATCATGGCTATGAGATTTTATAAATTATAACCAACTTGATTTGAGTTGGTTAATTATTTCGCAATACAATACTTTTCAGAACAAGGTTTTTAATTAAGTATTGCAACATGTAAACTAGCCATGAATCCGACACTCTCAAAAACCTATGTACTCGCCAGCATTTCTTTACTGACTTTGTTTTCACATATGTTTCAGGTGTTGTTGAATGATGTTGATTGCTAGGATGCATGCTCACATAGGACTGGACGAGGCCTTAGTGACTTAATAACAATGATAGACTATGTTTAAATTGTTTATCTAGATTTTCAGACGATGTAAATATTTAATGTTTAATAAAACGAAACTTCAAATTTCCGTGTGTTTTGAAATAATGATTCTGTTACAACACTCCCCGACGATTCCGCCGTGATTTGTTGTTTTACGTGGTCGGGTGTGACATTTCAAGCCCATTTTCAAGTTCCACAAGGATGTTAAAGCATAGGGAACATGAAATATGCTTGAAAACATCTCGGATGTCGGTTCGTTTGGCCGTAGGGCTGCGTTGTTCGGTTAATTACGACGGAAATCGTAGTGTACACCCCAAATTGCGAAAAGAATGAAGTTTTTGCATTCCTATCACTAAAATACAATATTTTAATGATTAAATTTTTTTTGGATGTTCGGATATGTTCAAAACGTAAGTTATGCGCGAAAATACAAATTTATGCACTTTTTGACCCTTTTAGTCCCTGTTTGATCAAAAAGTTTATTTTCGCATACCAAACCCCTCAAAGCCGATTTCTAAGCTATGTAAAGGATATTTAGGGTATGTTTAACTTATGATCAAGTTCCAGAATGTTCGTTACCATACGAATCGGCATACTTTGGGAGTTTGACACAAATAGTCCCTGCGATCGAATAAACTTGTTTTCGACACACCAAACCATCCAAAACTTATTTCTAAGTTATGTAGAGGTTATTTAAGATATGTTAAGACTATGTCACTATTCCAGAGTGTTTTTCGCGTTAAACTGATTATGTTTACGCATCAGTCTGCGTATAACTTTCTAGAAAGCGATTTAAAGCTTGAAATCGAACTCGAATCAAATCTAAAATTATCAAACACAAATACACATATAATAACAACAAAACACATCATTTTATTGATAATTTGTATTTTTTTACATTGTACATCATTTACAGAGCATAGTTGTCACAGTCTCCCCTACTTTAGGAAATTTCGTCCCGAAATTTTAACTAGAGGAAACTTGTGAAAACAAGTGTGGATATTTCGCTTTCATTTGGTCCTCATACTCCCAAGTAAACTCTGGGAAACGTTTGGACTCCCAGCAAACTTTAACCAAACGTATTCGCTTGTTCTTTAACTGTTTGATTTCACGGTCCACTATCTCCACAAGTTTCTCGACAAAGTGCATCGTTTCATCAACTTGAATTTCTTCGACCGGAATATGAAGATCAGTATCGGCTAAACACTTTCGCATATTGGACACGTGGAATGTTGGGTGAATATTCCCAAGTTCAGGAGGTAGCTCAAGTCGATAGGCAAACTTTCCGATTCTTTCAACAATCTTAAATGGTCCAACATATCATGGTGCAAGTTTTCCTTTCTTTCCAAATCTCACCACTCCCTTCCAAGGGGATACCTTGAGTAGGACACGGTCTTCGACTTGAAATTCCAAAGGCTTGTGTCGCATATCCGCTGTGACACCTGTGTCACTGCAACCATCAAACAAATACCAAACCAATGAAATATTGTATTTCATACTTTGGACTTGTATAAATATGTGTATCTTTTGCACATATCAACTCTTGTTCGATTTCAAGCTCTAAATCGCTTTCTGGAAGGTTATACGCGCGCTGATGCGTAAATATAACCAGTTTAATGCAAAAAACACTCCGTAATAGTGACATATACTTAACATACCTTAAATAACCTTTACATAACTTAGAAATAAGTTTTAAAGGCTTTGGTATGGCAAAAACAAGTTAAATCGCTTACAGGGACTAAAGTTGACAAACTGCGAAAATATGCCGATTTGAACTGTAACGAACATTCCGGAACATGACCATAAGTTAAACACACCCTAAATATCCTTTACATAGCTTGGAAATAGGCTTTGGGGGGTTCGGTGTGCCAAAATAAACTTTTGGGTCATTCAGGGACTAAAAGCGTCAAAAAGTGCACAAGTTTGCATTTTCGCGCATAACTTACGTTCTGAATACATCCGGACATCCAAAAATTTATCTAAGCACTTAAATATTTTATCTTAGTCTTTGGCATGAGAAAAATCCATTCGTCGCGTCATTTGGATTGTTTTTCGCGCTTATGCGCATTCCGTCGTAATTAAGCGAACATCGCGTTCGTACGACCAAACGAACTGACATCCGACATATTTTTGAGCATGTTTCATGTACACAATGTTTAGGAATCATTTTAGGGCCTTGAAGTTGGCTTTACGGGCCTTAGAAGTGTCGGAAATGGGCTTAAACACCAACAGGGACTGAAACTGTAAATATGCAAACTTGGTTCTGATCAGACATGGCCAGGCGGCCCGCGTAAGGTTTGTGTGTATCCTTATGCGGCCCGCGTCAGTGTCCCAGATCAGATAAGATCGATTACTCAGCAGATTACAGCTGTTAAACCCACAACCACACACCCACACTTGCCCTTTTCAGTCCATGAGAGGCCATTTTTAGTCACCACAACATTTCAACAAGTGTACGCACGAGATTCAATCACGTTATTCAAGAAACGATCCTAATGGTTCGGGAAAAACTATAAATACCCCACCCCCATTTGCTTCAAACTCACAAGAATCTGATCTAATGTGCTCTAAGTTGAAACCTTTGTTTCATACCTGAGCTATTTTGATCTAGATTAGCATTCGGGGACCCTTCGTAAGTATTCCTTCGTTCTTTTATTATTTTCGAGTCCGAAAGTCAAACTTTGTTTGACTTTCTGCGTTGACCAGTTTATGGTCAATGTGAAGTTCGTTTGAACTTCGCAACGTGATTGTAATCACGATGGTTATAGTCCCTTATGACTATGCCTACTGATTACCACGTTGTCTAGGGTCGTAGGGTAAGCGATCTAATAAATCGCTTATACCTTCGAACCCGACCCATTTGGTCGATCATTAATATCCGACCAAACACATTAGGTGACCATAGTATATAGGGAATAACCTTTCGAGGTTATACCTTATGGTCACGACGTTTAGCTAGTTGTATGATAGGTAGTTTATATGCCTTAGGTAAATTACCAAAATACCCCTTTGATGCCAAAATTCATTTTAAACATATGTAACATAACCTATGACCTCTAAACTGATTTATCAACAATATTAAACATGTTAAGGCATATTTTACTTGTCATAGGACTAGTTACGCGGTCCGAACGCGTTTTACGCGAACGACGCGTTAAAGTAGCATAAGCTACCTAAACGGGTCGTAATGGGTCGTAAACACTTAGGTTAAGTTTCATTGTGGTATGTAGGCTTTGTTGAACCATATTACATGAGTTCATATACTCATTTGGTTTACGAGCCCTCATCCTATCCAATCCTCCGATTTAGGTCCGGTTATTAATGTAGTTGCCTATATTAGGTACCGTTTGATTCCGTGATCTCTAGCATTACTTGGTGGTTATATTAGGACTTCTGAGCAATCTCAAGTGAGTACATAGACCCCTCTTTTATTGTTTTCTAAACTGTTTTGGGGTGAAACACATGTGCCTACTTGTTACTTTCATGCTTTCCATGTTTTCACATCATATACCTGCTATGTTCGTTAGTACATTATAGTACATGATTTCATTACATTTCATGCTATGTATGCCCATTGTGTGCGTACTTAGTACATCGTTTTACATTACATGCTATGTATGCCCATTGTGTGCGTACTTAGTACATCGTTTTACATTACATGCTATGTATGCCCATTGTGTGCGTACTTAGTACATCGTTTTACATTGCATGCTATGTATGCCCATTGTGTGTGTACTTAGTACATCGTTCTACATTACATTTCATGCTATGTATGTCCATTGTGTGCATACTTAGTACACTGTTTTACATTGCATTTCTGTTGCATATGCTCATCCAGCATATGAACACATTATACTACATTTTGAACCGTTGTAACTATTTGACTATGTGAACCGTCGTAACCCTTTGATTATATGAACCGTTTGTAACTGTTGAACCGTGTGAACCATTTGTATCTGTTGACATGATTTACATTTGACAATAGACATTTTACTATACATAAATTTTTCTACAATCGTTAAACATTACATCTTGGTGGTTTGGTTGGAGTAAGTGATTTAAGTAACGAGGCGTGTGTAATATGATACAAGCATGGTGGATACGCCGCTGGTACTTCCTATATATAAGTGTTTGTATGATATCACATATTGTAGCGTTATTTGAATCATGTTAATTTGAGACATATAACATTTTATACAAATAACATACATTTCACAAGACATTGTTTTACAAACAACGTATCTTATACAAACTCATTTTACTTGGTTATTCATTTAACCATACATTATTCCCTATTTATACATATCATCTGATCTTATCGTTTTTCAAATGATTTACAAGACAAAGCAAACTACAAGGTTCATGACTAAACATTTTCTCAAACATAAGTCATGAATTCTGTTTTCACAAAACCTATGTATCTCACAGGCATTTTTATGCTGACGTACCTATTTTCACATGTGTTTTCAGGAGATGATGCATAGGACTTATCAAGACATACTTAGGCGGACCTGTGCCTTAGTGACTTAAAACGAGACAAGAACTAGTTAATTTGTGTTATGTACTCTTTGCTTCTTGTTTAAAACAATGTAAACTCTCTTGTTTGATTAATAAAACGAAACTTTAATTGCCATGGATTTGAAACAATTAATTCTGTTACAACACTCCCCGACGTTTCCGCCATGATTTGTTGTTCTACGTGGTCGGGGTGTGACAGAAAAGTTGGTATTAGAGCTCATGGTTATAGGGAATTAGGTTATTAGTAATGCTTTGACCTAGTCTATAACCGTCTTAGGACCCTAACGCGAGTTTACTTGCGTTTAGTCATAAAACAATACCGTCACCTATCCTTAGGCGACGACCACAACAAGAACATAAATTTCAAAACCGCTTTGAAAACTAATCATCTGTTCTAGGATGATTGATTACTAGGTTTTGAACCCTCTGTTATATGGTTTTCAACCCCTTTGAGTTTTCAAAATCTCGTCTAGGTTTTGGGTTTTAAATAATGTGAACACGTGCAAACTGGAAGGGTGAATGCCTGTATTCTGGGTTTTCTGTCTAGGCAAGCACTTCGTATATATCTCATCAGACACGAGACCAGTTGTGCTTACCTGGGAATTCTTGGGATGAGTGTTCACTTATAGGCGAGCATGTCTTCGCGAGACATTATTTTTGACCTATTTACTTTGATTAATCACCGGGGTCGTTTGTTGCTTTGTAGTAACAAACAAATGACCACTATCCTTGCTTTCATCAGATTTATTCATCTCATTCTTTTCGTCTAATTCTCTCACTCGTTTCATTTCATGTTTCCTCTTTTAGAATGCCTCCTCGACGCGAAAACCAGATAGCGACTGCCGAACTGGCAGAAATCATTGCGCAGCAAATGGCTGCTCAATTCCCAAACCTCTTTGCTCAATGGAACCAAGCCAACAACAACAACAATGGTCCATGTAATTTCAAGAGTTTTAACTCGGCTAAACCACTCAAGTTTAGTGGTTCTGAGGGAGCGACTGGGCTTCTTCAATGGTTCGAGAGCATTGAGAATACTTTCCACCATGTGCAGTGTCCTAACAATCGCAAGGTCGAGTTTTCTTCGAGTGTGTTTCAGAAGAGGGCTCTTACGTGGTGGAACGGGGTTATGAGATATCGTGGTGCAGAAGTTGCTCTAGCACAGACATGGGCTGAACTTAGGGCCCTTATGATGAAGGAATTCTGTCATCGTCACGAGATCAGGGCCTTGGAAAGGGAATTCGACAATCTTGAGCAAGACATCGGTGAGCATCGAGCCTACACGGATCGTTATGAGGAGTTAAGTCTGTTATGCCCAAACATGGTCACGCCTTTGGATAAGGCAATCGAAAAGTACATTGATGGCCTCCCTGACTCAATACAAGATATTATGACTGGTAGCAACCCTACTACAGTTAGACAGGCCATTTAGCTATCTGCAACCTTGACTGAATCAAAGATCAGGAAAGGTAAACTTTTCCGAAAAGGTGACAAGAAACCGGTCGAGGAATCGAACCCAACCGAGGAATCAAAGACCATGGATGAACAGACTGGATCCCCTAAGAGGTCAAAGAAGTGAAAGGCTTCTCAGAACTTCGCCATGGTTACTCACAATGATCAAGCCGTCCCCAACCAACCAGCTCAACCCCCTGCCAGGAAACCCTACAACGGAACTGCACCCTTGTGCAACCAATGTGGCCTACATCATCATGCTGGTGTGAAGTGCCGCACATGCCAAGTTTGCGGACTTATAGGTCATACAGCGAGGGTTTTCCCAACCGCAGCTGCACCAAATCAAGTTAACAACAATCCTGCTCAAGCTCGTTTTCCACCGGGGTCTTGCTACAACTGTGGCGAGATGGGCCATTTTCGTAGGAATTGCCCAAAGCTTGCTAATGCAAATCCAGCGTAGGGATGAGTATCTGACCGACAGAAGATAACGCTGTTTAGAAAATAATCGAGTCTTGTGTATTATTTTCTTTTGTTATCACGATCTATGAAACAGTTGTTGTTATTGTTGTTATGAATAAATCTTTCATTTACATTTTAATATGTTTATGTGGTTGCATGTATAAACATATCCTCTACAATACCAACAATCAAGGAACCATATTCCTTGAAGAACAGACTACCCCCAAATTTCTTTCATTGTATGATCTATTGCGTTTTCCACGAAAATCCTACGTACCCGTTTCTTCCAAGAGAAACGAAGTACGAGGTGCCAAGTTAATAGCAATCAATAACAAGATAATAACAATTAAACAATTATGTGATTATGTGCTTATGTGTTCCCTTTTATGTGTCATGTGATCCAAATTATGTTATCCAAATCCTCGTAGAATCTTACATACCCTTGTACAAGAGATTCATAGTAGGATACCCAAAGGTACTACCTAAAATCCTTAATGGACTTCTACGCTGTAGTTAAGTCCCTTGGATTATAAAGTACTACTTCATAATTAGACCCCTTTAGTGGTCTAGTTAAACTGATCGATCCAAAAATCTGGTTAGGAATATTATGTGATGATATAGATGAAAGGACTCCTTGGTGGCTTAATTAAGAAGATCCTCTGTCGATCTAATTAAAAGGACCCTATGGTAGTCTAGTCACCCTCATCACAAGTTTGATATCCTTCCCCACAACATTACAAAACGAACTGTGCGGACTGTGCAAGGAATTACGTAATTATGGATGCATACATAATTATGGAATTTAGTGCACAGAAATCACAGCAAGTTCTATCATGTATCTAAGTTAACCCAATTCATTTCCAATTCTGATGAAGCATCCGTTGAGGAAAAATGAACTAGCTATTCATTTTTCACTTCTGAGGAATATCCGTTGAGGAAATGAATATCCGTTTATCCTTCATTTCCAACTCTGAGGAAGCAACCGTTGAAAATGACCCCGTTAGTTCATTTTCGTTTCTGAAGATTATCCGTTGAGGAAATGAATATCCGTTGTTAAATCTTTCATTTCCGATTCTGAAGAATAACCGTTGAGGAAAATGACCCCGTTTGTTCATTTTCGTTCTGAAGATTATCCGTTGAGGAAATGAATATCCGTTGTTAAATCTTTCATTTCCGTACCTGAGGAAGCAACCGTTGAAAATGACTCCGTTAGTTCATTTTCGTTTCTGAAGATTATCCGTTGAGGAAATGAATATCCGTTGATTATTTCTTCATTTCAAATTCTGAAGAATAACCGTTGAGGAAAAATGACCCCGTTCGTTCATTTTCGTTCTGAAGAATATCCATTGAGAGAAATGAATAGCCGTTGTTAAATCTTTCATTTCCGTACCTGAGGAAGCAACCGTTGAAAATGACTCCGTTAGTTCATTTTCGTTTCTGAAGATTATCCATTGAGGAAATGAATATCCGTTGATTATTTCTTCATTTCAAATTCTGAAGAATAACCGTTGAGGAAAATGACCCCGTTCGTTCATTTTCATTCTGAAGAATATCCATTGAGGGAAATGAATATCCGTTGATTATTTCTTCATTTGAAATTCTGAAGAATAACCGTTGAGGAAAATGACCCCGTTCGTTCATTTTCGTTCTGAAGAATATCCATTGAGAGAAATGAATATCCGTTGTTAAATCTTTCATTTCCGTACCTGAGGAAACAACCGTTGAAAATGACTCCGTTAGTTCATTTTCGTTTCCAAAGATTATCCGTTGAGGAAATGAATATCCGTTGATTATTCCTTCATTTCAAATTCTGAAGAATAACCGTTGAGGAAAATGACCCCGTTCGTTCATTTTCGTTCTAAAGAATATCCATTGAGAGAAATGAATATCCGTTGTTAAATCTTTCATTTCCGTACCTCAGGAAGCAACCGTTGAAAATGACTCCGTTAGTTCATTTTCGTTTCTGAAGATTATCCGTTGAGGAAATGAATATCCGTTGATTATTTCTTCATTTCAAATTCTGAAGAATAACCGTTGAGGAAAATGACCCCGTTCGTTCATTTTCATTCTGAAGAATATCCATTGAGGGAAATGAATATCCGTTGATTATTTCTTCATTTCAAATTCTGAAGAATAACCGTTGAGGAAAATGACCCCGTTCGTTCATTTTCGTTCTGAAGAATATCCATTGAGAGAAATGAATATCCGTTGTTAAATCTTTCATTTCCGTACCTGAGGAAGCAACCGTTGAAAATGACTCCGTTAGTTCATTTTCGTTTCTGAAGATTATCCATTGAGGAAATGAATATCCGTTGATTATTCCTTTATTTCAAATTCTGAAGAATAACCGTTGAGGAAAATGACCCCGTTCGTTCATTTTCGTTCTGAAGAATATCCATTGAGAGGAATGAATATCCGTTGTTAAATCTTTCATTTCCGTACCTGAGGAAGCAACCGTTGAAAATGACTCCGTTAGTTCATTTTCGTTTCTGAAGATTGTCCGTTGAGGAAATGAATCCCCGTTTGTTTATTCCTTCATTTCCGTTTCTGAAGAATACTCGTTGAGAAAAATGACTCTGTCTGTTCATTTTTGTTTCTGAAGATTGTCCGTTAAGGAAATGACAGGATTATGCCTTGTATATCTGGTGGTTACTTGACACAAAGTCATAGATGGACTCCTACGGATAAATTTCGGGACGAAATTTCCTAAAGTAGGGGAGACTGTGACACCTGTGTCACTGTGACCATCAAACAAATACCAAACCAATGAAATATTGTATTTCATACTTTGGACTTGTATAAATATGTGTATCTTTTGCACATATCAACTCTTGTTCGATTTCAAGCTCTAAATCGCTTTCTGGAAGGTTATACGCGCGCTGATGCGTAAATATAACCAGTTTAATGCAACAAACACTCCGGAATAGTAACATATACTTAACATACCTTAAATAACCTTTACATAACTTAGAAATAAGTTTTAAAGGCTTTGGTATGGCAACAACAAGTTAAATCGCTTACAGGGACTAAAGTTGACAAACTGCGAAAGTATGCCGATTTGAACTGTAACGAACATTCCAGAACATGACCATAAGTTAAACACACCCTAAATATCCTTTACATAGCTTAGAAATAGGCTTTGAGGGGTTCGGTGTGCCAAAATAAACTTTTGGGTCATTCAGGGACTAAAAGCGTCAAAAAGTGCACAAGTTTGCATTTTCGTGCATAACTTACGTTCTGAATACATCCGGACATCCAAAAATTTATGTAAGCACTAAAATATTTTATTTTAGTGTTTGGCATGAGAAAAATCCATTCGTCGCGTCATTTGGATCGTTTTTCGCGCTTTTGCGCATTCCGTCATAATTAAGCGAACATCGCGTTCGTACGACCAAACAAACTGACATCCGACATATTTTTGAGCATGTTTCCTGTCCACAATGTTTAGGCATCATTTTAGGGCCTTGAAGTTGGCTTTACGGGCCTTAGAAGTGTCGGAAATGGGCTTAAACACCAACAGGGACTGAAACTGTAAATATGCAAACTTGGTTCTGATTAGACATGGCCAGGCGGCCCGCGTAAGGTTTGTGTGTATCCTTACGCGGGCCGCCTAGCCATGTCTGATCAGAACTCGGTAAGATGAATCCTTTATCAGATAACTCTTGAAGTTGGTTAGATAACTCTTGCATCTCAGACGGTGTAAGACGATAAGGTTCTTTCGCAATTGGGTTAGCATTGGGTACAAGATCAATATGGAACTCGACTTGACGAACTGGAGGTAAATCAAGCAGTTCATCAAGAAACACCTCTGGATAATCGCGAACAATCGGAATATTTTGAATACACTTGTTCTTGCCTTTCTCCTCGGTGACATGTGCTAGAAAAGCAACATATCTTTTTCATAAATAACTTTGGGCTTTCGTACACGACATGAGTGTCAAACCTTTCGAAGGTTTCTCACCACGAACTTCCAAGACTTCACCAGATGATAGAGGAATACAAACAATCTTATCGAAACAAACCACCTCAGCATGATGTCTAGTTAGCCAATCCATCCCAACGATAATGTCAAAACTCCCAAGTTGAATCGGTGTGAGGTCAATTGGAAAAAGATGGTTATCGTGGTTCAATTGACAATCGCGAATCACAGAATCGAGTACAAGAGGTTTACCGATAGCAACTTCGATAGATAAGGGTTTCCTCAGTTTAGTTCTGGGTATCGCAAGAAAAGGCTCAAATGATAACGAAACAAAACTTCTATCGGCACCAAAATAAAAAAGAACAGATGCAGGTTGATGGTTAACAAGGAACGTACCATTAACAACCTCGTTGTCAGCCCTCGCCTCGTTTGCATTCGAGTTGTACGCTCGTCCATGAGCAGGATTCACATTTGCGTTTGCATTCACCAATCTCGGGCAGTTGTTGCGGAACTGACCCATTTCTTCGCAGTTGTAACATGAACTAGGTGGGAATCTAGCAGCATTTCCCTGAACATGTGCTGGATTCTGAACAGCTTGATTTTGACCCAGACGACAAATGATGGCCAAGTGCCCAAGTTTACCACACGTAGTACACTGTTTGCAAGCTTGTTGGGTTACATATTGACCATTGCATCGAGTACAATGAGGTGCGGTACCAGCATATTGTTTCTTCTCAGTTGGTTGTGCTAGTGGGTTCTGAGCATTTTGCGCGGTGACAGCAAAGTTCTGGGAAGCCTTGCGCTTCCTCGACCTCCTAGTAGACTCGCCTTTCTTCTTTCCCTTACCTTTACCCTTGTCTTGGACGGAATCGGCCGACTGCTTCTTGTCACCCTTGCGGGTCAGTTTACCTTTTCTGAATTGAGACTCAGTTAGAGTAGCAACCAATTCAATCGCTTGACGAACAGTGGTAGGATTACTACCAATCATAATGTCTTGTATAGTGTCGGGCAAACCATCGGTATACCTCTCAATAGCTTTCTCCAACGGGGTAACCATAGTAGGACACAACAAACTAAGCTCCTCATAACGATCCGTATACGCACGGTGTTCTCCCCCATCTTGTTTCAGATCATCAAATTCTTGCTCCAAGGCCCTAATCTCACGACGGGGACAAAACTCTTTCATCATGAGAGCTCGAAGCTCTTCCCACGTTTGTGCCATCGCCACATCGGCACCCCTATCATGCATCACACCTTTCCACCATGTTAGAGCATGCTTCTCGAAAACACTTGACGCAAACTCAACCTTATGCTCATTTAGACATTGCACATGTCTGAAGGTGCTTTCCAAACTCTCGAATCATTGTAGGAGCGCAGTTGCTCCTTGAGACCCAGAAAACTTTAGTGGTTTAGCCGAATTGAAACTCTTGAAGCTACAATGAGCATTATTGTTATTGTTGTTCGCTTGATTAATCTGGGTTACTAGGTTCGGAAGCACACCTTCGATTTACTGAGCGACAAGGGCTGCGATTGCAGCGTCCTGTTCGGGATCACGTCTAGGTGGCATATTCTAAAAAGAACAAGGAAACATGAGAAACGAGTGAGATTGATAATTGGATAAACAAAAGAGGTATTGATAACATCGACAAAACACAAGGAAGGCGATCATTCGTTCGTTACCTCGAACAAACAAACGATACATAGTGACTAATCAAAGTAAATGGATCAATATAGTGTATCGCGAAGACATGCTTTAGCCTATAAGTGGACACTCATCCCAAGAGTTCCAAGGTAAGAGTGACTGGTCCGATTATGTGGATTTGTACAAACACTCTAGCCTTAGACAGAACACTCAGGATACAGGCATCCACCCTTCCAGATTGCACGTGTTCACATTATCTAGACCAAAACTTTGATGAGATTTTGAAAAATTTGAAGGTTCAAAACCTTATAACAAATCATCCAAAAATAGATGATTGATTTTCAAAACGAATTTGTTATTGTGTTCTCGTTGTGGTTATCACCTAAAGATAGGTGATGGTATTTTTTTAAAATCTAAACACAAGTAAACTTACGTTAAGGTCCTAGAAAAGTTATAGTCTAGGTTAAAGCATTACTAATAACTGTGACATCTGTGCCTCCATGGCCATCATAAGAATACAAAACCAATGAAATCTTATGTTTCAATCTTGGTATTTGTATAAATATGTGTCTCATTTGCACATATTAATTCACGTTCGATTTCGAGCTCTAAATCGCTTTCTAGAAAGTTATACGTGAACTGATGCGTAAACGTAATCAGTTTAACGCGAAAAACACTCCGGAATAGTGACATAGGCTTAACATACCTTAAATAACCTTTATATAACTTAGAAATAAGTTTTGGAGGGTTTGGTGTGTCGAAATCAAGTTTATTCGATCGCGGGGACTATTTGCGTCAAACTGCAAAAGTCTGCCGATTCAAATGGTATCGAACCTTCCGGAATATGATCATAAGTTAAAAATACCCTAAATATCCTTTACATATCTTAGAAATAGGCTTTGAGGTGTTTGGTGCGCAAAAATAAACTTTTTGATCAATAGGGACTAAAAGCGTCAAAAAGTGCATAAGTTTACATTTTCGCGCATATCTTACGTTCGGAATATATCCGGACATCCAAAAATTTAGGTAATCATTAAAAAGTTTTATTTTAGTGATTGGCATGATAAAATTCCATACGTCGCGTAATTTGGATCGTTTTTCGCGTCTGTTCATGTTTCGTTGTAATTAACCGATCAACGAAACTGTACGACCAAATGAACTGACATCTGAGATTTTTTTGAGCATATTTTAAGTTCCTTATACTTTAACTTCATTTTAGAGCTTTGAAAATGGGTTAACGGGTTTAAACGCATCAAATATGGCTTAAAAGGGTTGCAAGGACCAAAACTGTCAATTTTCAAAAGTTTCTGGACCTGGCTACCCGTGGTGTCGCGCCACCACAAAGTGGTGTTGCTGTGGCGGCATGCCACCACCATATCTGGGCAAAAAAATTGTTTTTCAGCAATGGGATTGAACTTGGGGGTTTTTTTGTAACTTTTGCAATACCGTGTGATGGTTTTGGACACCCATAGCTTTGTAAAACTATGAGTAACACATGGAGGGTCCAGATTAAAGCTCAATTATCGAGGAACGATCCTAACGGTTTTGAGAAATCTATAAATACCCACCATCTTCATCACCTTCATTCACACATTTGATCTCAATTTCATTCTCTAAGTTGAAGCTCTCCTTGTGAAGCTTCATACCTGAGAATTTTTTAGTTCAAACCTTCATTGCTTGGACTCTTTGTAAGTTTCCTTCATGCTTGTTCTGGCATTTTAAGCATGAAAGTCAAACAGTGTTTGCCTTTCTTCTTTGACCTGTCAATGGTTAACACGAAGTTCGTTTGAACTTCGCAACGTGAGCGTAATCACGATGGTCATAGTCCCTTGTGACTATACCTACTGATTACCACGTTATTTAGGCATAGTGACGAGTCATAGTTTCGGTCAAAATACGCGTTTGTGCGTATTTTGCAACCAAAATATTCTTGGGTATCAAAACTCTTTGTTTTGATATCAAACTTGTTTTCTAACTTCGTTAAACTTGTTTTAACATGTTTAACTCGTCACTTTAGGTTTAGTGCTTATATAGGGTCGTAAGATAAGCGGTCTAAACAAACGCTTAGACTTTCAAACCTAACCCGTTTTGTCGATCATTAGGATCCAATCAAACATGTTTTGTGACCATAGTTGTATAGGGAATAACCTTCCGAGGTTATACCTTATGGTCACTTCGTTTAGTTAGTTGTATGATAGGTAATTTATATGCCTTAGGAAAATGACCAAAATGCCATTTTCACGCATAAATTCATTTTAAGCATATGTAACCTAAATTTTTATATCTAAACTGATTAGGTAACATTATTAGACATATTAAGGCATATAATACTTGTCATAGGACTAGTTAGGCGGTCCGAAAGCGTTTTACGCGAATGACGCGTTAAACTAGCGTAAGCTACCTAAACGGGTCGTAAGCACTTAGGCTAGGTTTCGATTTAGAATATAGGCTTTGTTAAACCATATTACATGAGTCCCTATACTCATTTGGTTTACGAAACCTCATTTTATCCGATCTCCCAATTTAGGTCCGCTTATTAACGTAATTACCTATATTAGGTGCCGTTTGATCTCTGTGATCCCTCTAGCGTTGCTTGGTTGTTATTCAAGACTTCTAAGCATTCTCAGGTGAGTACATAGTCCCCTCTTTTACTGCTTTCAAACATTTTGGGGTAGAACACATGTGCCTACTTGTTACTTTCGTGTTTTTCATGCTTTCATAACATATACTTGCTATGTTCATTAGTACACATATAGTACATGATTTCATTATGTTTTGCTATGTATGTTCTCTTAGCATACTATCACATTGATTTTCATAAATACTTTTGTTGCATATGTTCACTCAGCATATGGACACATTGATTTTCATTGCATTTCTGTTGCAAATGATCACTCAGCATATGAACACATTGTTTTACATTTCTACTTTGTATGTTCATTTAGCATATTAAAGTACACTATTTTTCATAAAACATGCTTACATTTGGTATGACATTTGGTTTGTTTAACGGGTCAATTATACATTCATTAACACTGATCATGTCGTTCGTTAGTAGGTAGTGGTACCATAGGAATTAACAACTCCTATTCCTGAAATCCTAGGTTTGTTTGGGTGGAAGGAATGACCGAATTCGATATACATAATTTAGATAGACCATTAATTTGTTTAAGGGTTTATCGCCACAGTCGCAAGGCTTGAATGTAGGCGTTAGAACAATACCGCATAGATGTTTGTATTAGTAAAGCATGCATTTATTTTACAAAACATAACTTTTGATTTATTCAAATACTTTGTTTTGTGCATTTTTACATATGGTTTAAGTAGTCACTTTTTACTTGCCATACATGACATTTGTTTACACATTACATGATTTACATTTGACAATAGACATGGTTTACACATAAACATTTGACAATTGGTTTAAACAAGACATTTTTGGTGGTTTGTTTGGGTAAGTGATTTAAGTAACGAGGCGTGTATAATATGATAAAAGCATGGTAAATACGCCGCTGGTACTTCCTATATATAAGTGCTTTTATGATATTACATATCGTCGCGTTATTTAAACCATTTCAATTTTGACATATTACATTTTGCACAAATAACATATCTTTACAAAACATTGTTTTACAAACAACATATTTAATACAAACTCATTTTTACCTGGTTATTCATTTCATTATGCATTATTCTTTTATATCATCTGATTTCTTATCGATTTTTCATTTGATTTCTAAAAGAAAATATTTTAAGGTTCATGATTACTTTTTTTAAACATTTTCTTTAAACTTACAAGTCATCAATCCTGTTTTAATAAAACCTATGTATCTCACAGGAGTTTTTATGCTGACGTACCAATTTTCACATGTGTTTTTAAGAGCTGATGCATAGTATTAATCAGGATACACTTAGGCGGACTTGGGCCTTAGTGACAATAAAAGATGCAAGACTAGTTAATTATGTTATGTTTCTTTTATTTTAAGACATTGTAACTGATGCGTGTGAAGTGTTATATATATTAGGTGTATCTTTTAAGCCCTTTTTAACACTTATTTTAGCCAAGTTTTAAATTTATAAAACACGATATTTCACTAACACTAAACACACATATGGGCAAGTGCACCCATCGTTGAGTGTAGTATAGCGTTGGTAAGATACCGAGGTCGTCCAAGGACATAAGAGCTTTTAGTACCGGTTTATCCTCAACGTCTAATCAAAATAAAAGTTTAGAAAAATGTTTTAAGCTAAGAAAAATAAAAACTAACTAAAATGCTGAAAAATAAAAATAAAATAAAAAAACAGATAGACAAGATGAATCACTTGGTTCCGACTCGTATCTAGTATAACCTTTGATTATTTCCGCACTTTTGCACATAATTAAGAGATTATCTTAGTTATTGTAGTAGGCCCCTCTTTTGAAGGTGACGTTACCCTCACCCCAGTAGTTTGAGTCAGCAAGGATACAATGCTAAAAGGGTGGATTATTGGAAGATAATGAATTAAGTTATTAATGCAGTATTGTGGTAGGCCCCGCTTTTGGCGGTGACGTTACCCTCGGCTAAGTAGTCTGAGTCAGCAGGGATACAGTCCTAAATAGCTGGGTTATAGTATTAATAGTAGATAACTTATGAGGGGGTCAAAGAGTTTGGACCCCCGCCATCCAATACCGTGAAGCATTGAAGGAGGTCCTACTAAATTTGACCCAGGTCCATTGCAGGACCTCTAAACGCTGAACAATGGCAAGACCTTTACCAAACCGTTCCCTTAACCCCCGACCAGGTAGCCAACATACCTCCATATAGACCGTGGAGATATGAATGGTGAAAATCTTTTATTTTATATAGACAGTAAAATAATGCCAAGACACCACGGACAAACGATAAGGAAAGATCACCTTCAACATAAGTAACTAGTTATTAAAGTCATTAATACAAAACCAAATAAAAAGTTCAAAAGATTAGAAATAAAAAGTATTATACTAGACACTTTGTCTTCACCAAGTGATGTAAGAGACTTAGGCAAACATGGCCTTGATTGTCAAGAACTCTTACGATCAATCTTGGATCCCGAGACGACTCACACACTCTACGATGGACAATGGATGATGGTGGTGGATGATGGTGTTATGGTGGTGGTGGGTGGTGGATGAAGTGTGAGAGAGGTGGTGTGCCAAGGGATGAGATGAAATGAATCCAAGCACTCCTATTTATAGGCTGAACAGAGAGCTGGGCACGGCCCCGTGTCCGCTGGGCATGGTCCCGTGCCTTTCTGACACTCTCTCTCTTCTTTAATTGTAATTCGCAATTACAATTAATGCGCCTGCAGTACTTTCGACACGCCCCTATGTCCGTTGGGCACGCCCCGTGGTGGGCAATAGAAGCTTCTATAGATTTGTCTTTTTTGCTGCTTCTTGGGCACGCCCCCGTGCTGGCTGGGCACGGGGCGTGTTCAGACTTCTGCCTTCTCCATTTTGCTTTGGAAGGTGCCGTTGAGGGGTCGGGCAGTCCACTTATGTTCCTTTCCTTGTATTTATGTTAGATTTAGCTGTCTTTTTGCTTCTTTTGTGAATTTGAGCTCATTTAATCCTGAAAATACAAAAGGAAGACAAAAACACTCTTTTTCCAACATTAGTACTTAAAAAGGGTTAGTTTTATGCCTCATTTGATGTAATTTATATGTTGCATTTTACACACATCAAATACCTCTTTTAATTCAATAAAACAAAACTTCAATTTCCATGTGTTATGAAACAATGATTCTGTTACGACACTCCCCCACGATTCCACCGCGGTTTGTTGTTTTACACGGTCGGGGTGTGACAGAAGAGTTGGTATCAGAGCTCATGGTTATAGGGAATTAGGTTATTAGTAATGCTTTGACCTATTTTATAACCTTCCTAGGACCCTAACATAAGATTCTTGTGTTTAGATCTTAAAACAATACCGTCACTTGTCGTAGAGTGTCGGGATGTCCAAGATCTTTTTGGGTTTTATTTTTATCTATTTACAATCCTATTCGTAATGATTTATTTAGAACGTTTCATAGGAGAAATTACTTATTTGGGCATAACATGCCTTTTTAAAATTCCATTTATATAAAAGTTCACATACCTCACGGGAGAAATCACTCACACTCGGCCGAAGGTGTATTTTTAGTGAATCACTCGAGAGCGGCATGGAACTTATTCCTACCATAAGCTTGCCAAGCAATCAATCCTCCTCCTTTTTAACTTTTATACCTTTGTAAATATCAAGAGGACTTTGTGGGTTAAGGGTTAGGCTTGGGTTAAAGGTAGGTGGTTGGGATAGTGGTTAGTGGTTAGTAGAAAAAGGGAGAAAAAGCGTAACAAGTGTCGGTTTTCGTAAGATTTTCTATTTTTGTAACTTTTTATTTTGATGAAGCTTTTATTCAAACAAAGTTATTTTTGATGAACTTTGTTTGTTTATTATTTTTTTTTTTGTTTTTTTTTCATCATCAACACATATTTTTTTTTTTTTTTTTTACGAAAAACCGAACTTGTTACTAAAACAAAGGGTTAAAAATAAAAAGGTTTTGGTGGGTAAAAGGGTTTTTGGTTTGGGTGATGAAATGAAAAGGTTTAGGCTCAAAGGGGCTAACTAGGGGGATTTTTTTGGGTAGGTGGTAAAAGAAAAAGAAAAATAATGGTGTTGAAATAAAAAGGGTTAGTCCTAATGCCTCCATCATTTACTTACTCGGGTTGAAGTTGATAAGGACCGGGAATGTATCGTCATGGCAAGTTCTAGAGTTGTAAGAACCAAGCGGCTATTCACACAAGAAACGAAAAATGAGCATTTAGTCTAAAGATGTAAATTTGTATGCTTAATAAAGGCTCAAAACTCACTTTTGTGGGAATGGGTTTTTATGTGATCAAGTATATATAATCAAGTTTTAACTAAGTTTGCCATGCCTTTTCATAATTTTCTTATGTTGGTTCTTTTTATCACTACGCTATCGGTTGTAAATTTGTAAAAATATAACCTTTTTGAGAACTTGAATTTCCCGAATTAAACCTAGACAAGTAAAAAAAAATGAAATTTTTGAAAAAATTTGGGGTGATTAGCGGTTCCAATAGAGTTTTGTGTAAGGCTTGTATTTAGGACTTGCAAGATTCAAGGTTTTAGCATCCCCCCCACACTTAAATTACACATTGTCCTCAATGTGTCCCAAAAATAATTTTTAGGTTGATTAGATGTGTAAAATAGTGTTTAAAAAGCAAAAATTTGTGTTACTGGGCACTGAACACGGCCCCGTGTTATCCGGGCACGGCCCCGTGTTCAAGTGCTAGTAACAAAATTGAAATAAGAAGATACAGAAGTCTGGACACGGGGGCGTGTTGGGTGAACACGGCCCGTGTCCAGGTACCTGAGCTTGGCGTTTTTCTGCAGGTGGTTCAGCACGGGGCCGTGTTGGGTGGGCACGGCCCGTGTTGAACCTTCTGAACTGGAGAGAATTGTCGGGTTGCCTTGTTCTTGTGCATGAGTTCATTTTTCTCGTGCCCCTTTTCATCCTTTACCACCATGAGTGTGTTTTATTCATTAAAAACCATCCAAACCTTAAAACCATCATTTCATTTCATCATAGAGAGAACTTACATAATCCTAAATTTAAATTAGATAAAACTTAACTAAATAGGTCAGGAGGTACACGAGGTTATCATAACGAGTTTTACTTAATTCAAGAAAATTTCGAGAATAGTTTCCCGATATAGTAGGACTTTTAGCCGAAGGATTTCTTCCATAAATGTTGTTTAAAGCCATTCTTCGATCTCCCTAGGAAGAAAGAATGCGGCTTCATTTTCTTCCGCAACTGGTGGATGAGGAGGAACATTCACCGGGACTCCTTGCACCACTCTTCGTGGAGGCTCTTGGTGCATGGCGTACCATTCGGCCGGAATGACAACTTCGGGCACCACGTTCCACGCCCTTTGGGTTATTATAGGTACCAAAGGCGGGGAGGCAAGAAGGTTCAACCTCTGGTGCAAGAGGTTTACTTCTTGGAGACAGCCCTCCAGCCCCACTGTAAGATGGTTGATACGGTCGATCAATGCTTCCTCCACTCCCGTCATTTCGTCAATAGCCTCCCTTAGGGCGTAAACATAGTTTACAAGAGAGTCTTCTGTTGTTGAAGATCTCCTCCCATGTCGGTTACTTCTTGAAGATAATCCGCTTGTTCTGCTTGCCATTTTCTGTGAAAGAAACCGAAGGAAGCTAAATTTTTACAAAACAGAGCCTCGGACACGGCCCCGTGCTCGCCGAGCACGGCCCCGTGTCCAGTTGTCTGCAGGATTTTAGGCTAAGGAATCTTGAAGTTTTAAATTATTTCCATGATTTTTATCTGGGTTTTGAGCTTAGATAATTTAAAATAAAGTTATACAACTAACTTTAAACAAGAATCCTTAGCAAAAAATCTTACAAACTCCTCATAGATGGTTGGAATCAAGAGATTTCCAAGCTTTCATGGAGGAAATTTTGAAAAAAATTTGAAAGAAGAGGAAATGAATAAAAGTGGAAGGGACAAGAGGGTCATTTGGAACCTTCTTTTAGCACTTACCTAGGATGGTATGAGTGAAGATCCCAGGAATCTCTGTCAATTGAAGTGGTCAAAAATGAGCAGGAATCAGGCTGCATTTAAAGAAAACGACAGCACTCTGGACACGGCCCCGTGTGCAGAGGAAATCCTGACACATTTTGTCCGTATTCTGACCAAATCAGCAGAGAATCTTTTTGGTGAGCACGGGGGCGTGTTGACCTGGACACGGCCCCGTGTCTGGAGGCTGTTTTTATGGAGTTTTGCTTCTTCTAAGGATTTTGTTGTTATCGGGTGGTTCCTTACTGGTTGGAACAACCCCAAAGTGCCTAAGATACCTTAATTGTTCTAGACTAAGGCGAGAACGCAAGAGGTTGTCGGTGAGGGTAATTCCTATTTTCATTCTAGGTTTCCCGGGCTCTTGTTAAAGAAGGTGTATACCAAATCGCTCAGGTCTATGTATGCATCGAACGAGGTCGATGGGGAGTCCTTCACGGCACAATCGACACAGGGACGACTATCGTCCAAGTCTTTGCTAGGTACGAAGGTATTTTCGGGAGCAACGAGGTTGTTGGAATGCGGTTCCAGCATTTCGTCATGGTTATCGTCTTGGGGCGGATTAATAAAATCCTTCCTAAGCTCTTCTAACCAATTCAGAATTAGCTTTTCTAGTTGAAATAACTCATCAAGGAGCATTTCCCCTAGAATATCTGGCTGGGCGCATTCGAGGGAGAAATAGTGCTTATTTTTACTTTCGCCCCTCTTAAGGTTGTGAGAAGTCGGTGGGTCCATGTAGTGGGGCTTATAATTTAGAAAGTAGCATTTTACTTCTTCATGTTCGCCACCACATAATTGACACCACGTACAATAAGAGTGCCGAAAGTAAAAACAATTACTATCACTCATATTTATGTCAGAAATTACCAACCGCCGGGATCTAACGGTTCTGTTTTCAGTAACTGAAACTTGGGCACGGGGGCGTGTTGAGTGGGCACGGCCCCGTGTTCAGCTTACTGTCTGACGTAAAAGAGGATTGCCAGTTCCAATGATTGAGCACAGGGGGCGTGTTCAGCGGGCACGGCCCGTGCTGAGCTCTGCAGAAGCTGAAAAACTAAGAAAAATCCTAAAAAAATTATAAAGAAAAATAAAAGATGATTAGGCCGTTGATTCATAACTTTCTTAAAATCCTTGTGTCCCCGGCAGCGGCGCCAAAAACTTGATGCGTGTGAAGTGTTATTTAAGCCCTTTTTAACACTTATTTTAGCCAAGTTTTAAATTTATAAAACACGATATTTCACTAACACTAAACACACATATGGGCAAGTGCACCCATCGTTGAGTGTAGTATAGCGTTGGTAAGATACCGAGGTCGTCCAAGGACACAAGAGCTTTTAGTACCGGTTTATCCTCAACGTCTAATCAAAATAAAAGTTTAGAAAAATGTTTTAAGCTAAGAAAAATAAAAACTAACTAAAATGCTGAAAAATAAAAATAAAATAAAAAAACAGATAGACAAGATGAATCACTTGGTTCCGACTCGTATCTAGTATAACCTTTGATTATTTCCGCACTTTTGCACATAATTAAGAGATTATCTTAGTTATTGTAGTAGGCCCCTCTTTTGAAGGTGACGTTACCCTCACCCCAGTAGTTTGAGTCAGCAAGGATACAATCCTAAAAGGGTGGATTATTGGAAGATAATGAATTAAGTTATTAATGCAGTATTGTGGTAGGCCCCGCTTTTGGCGGTGACGTTACCCTCGGCTAAGTAGTCTGAGTCAGCAGGGATACAGTCCTAAATAGCCGGGTTATAGTATTAATAGTAGTTAACTTATGAGGGGGTCAAAGAGTTTGGACCCCCGCCATCCAATACCGTGAAGCATTGAAGGAGGTCCTACTAAATTTGACCCAGGTCCATTGCAGGACCTCTGAACGCTGAACAATGGCAAGACCTTTACCAAACCGTTCCCTTAACCCCCGACCAGGTAGCCAACATACCTCCATATAGACCGTGGAGATATGAATGGTGAAAATCTTTTATTTTATATAGACAGTAAAATAATGCCAAGACACCACGGACAAATGATAAGGAAAGATCACCTTCAACATAAGTAACTAGTTATTAAAGTCATTAATACAAAACCAAATAAAAAGTGCAAAAGATTAGAAATAAAAAGTATTATACTAGACACTTTGTCTTCACCAAGTGATGTAAGAGACTTAGGCAAACATGGCCTTGATTGTCAAGAACTCTTACGATCAATCTTGGATCCCGAGACGACTCACACACTCTACGATGGACAATGGATGATGGTGGTGGATGATGGTGTTATGGTGGTGGTGGGTGGTGGATGAAGTGTGAGAGAGGTGGTGTGCCAAGGGATGAGATGAAATGAATCCAAGCACTCCTATTTATAGGCTGAACAGAGAGCTGGGCACGGCCCCGTGTCCGCTGGGCACGGCCCCGTGCCTGTCTGACACTCTCTCTCTTCATTAATTGTAATTCGCAATTACAATTAATGCGCCTGCAGTACTTTCGACACGCCCCCGTGTCCGCTGGGCACGCCCCGTGGTGGGCAATAGAAGCTTCTATAGATTTGTCTTTTTTGCTGCTTCTTGGGCACGCCCCCGTGCTGGCTGGGCACGGGGCGTGTTCAGACTTCTGCCTTCTCCATTTTGCTTTGGAAGGTGCCGTTGAGGGGTCGGGCAGTCCACTTATGTTCCTTTCCTTGTATTTATGTTAGATTTAGCTGTCTTTTTGCTTCTTTTGTGAATTTGAGCTCATTTAATCCTGAAAATACAAAAGGAAGACAAAAACACTCTTTTTCCAACATTAGTACTTAAAAAGGGTTAGTTTTATGCCTCATTTGATGTAATTTATATGTTGCATTTTACACACATCAGTAACCTCTTTTAATTCAATAAAACAAAACTTCAATTTCCATGTGTTATGAAACAATGATTCTGTTACGACACTCCCCCACGATTCCGCCGCGGTTTGTTGTTTTACACGGTCGGGGAGTGACAGAAGAGTTGGTATCAGAGCTCATGGTTATAGGGAATTAGGTTATTAGTAATGCTTTGACCTATTTTATAACCTTCCTAGGACCCTGACATAAGATTCTTGTGTTTAGATCTTAAAACAATACCTTCACTTATCCTTCGGTGACAACCACAACAAGAACACAAATTTCAAATCCGTTTTGAAAACCAATCATCTGTTCTAGGATGATTTATTATAAGGTTTTGAACCTTCAAAGTTAGATAATCTCGTCAAAGTTGGGTCTTATAATGTGGACACGTGCAATCTGGAAGGGTGAATGCCTGTACTCTGAGCTTTTGGTCTAAGGCTAGAGTGTTCGTACAAATCCACATAATCGGACCAGTCACTCTTACCTGGGAACTCTTGGGGTGAGTATCCACTTATAGGCTAAAGCATGTCTTAGCGATACATTAATATGACCCACTTACTTTGATTAGTCATCGTCTCATTTGTTTGCCTTAGGTAACAAACAAATGATCACCATTTTATGCGTTGTCATTCTGTTTTGATTATCCGATGACATTTCACTTGTTTCCTCCTATGTCTTCCATTTCCTCTAGAATGTCTCTTCATCGCAGCGACACTCAAATGTCCGAGCAGGCTACCAAATTTGCCCAGCGAATAGTTGTAGTAATCTACAAGACTGTTGAATTAGCTATCGCCATGTCTCGTCTCAAGGATGAAGCCACCCAAGAATCACCAAAGGAAACAGAATTCAAGCCTCCACGAAGGTCAAAGAAGCGTAAAGCTTCAAAGAATCCTCCAGTCGTTGCACCAAATCAAGCGGGACCTAGCCAAGTGGCAGCACCACCAGCCAAGAAGCCGTACAAGGGAACTGCTCCATGGTGTAATCAATGCAACCGTCATCATTCGAATTGCATACCATGTTTCAAATGTACCTACTGTGGACGGTGGGGACATTTGGTTAACGTGTGCCGCTTTGCTATCCAAAACAAAGCTGTTGCAAATCCTGCTGCAACTCAACCTCCTGCAAGGAAACCTTATGCCGGTACTACGCCGATGTGCAACAAATGTAATGCACCTCATCGAGCTTACCTGCAGTGTCGTCTGTGCGCATCATGTGGACGACTCGGTCACCTGGCAAATGCTTGTCGATTCAACCCAAGCCAAGGTGGTCCAAACCAACCCCAGGTCAACCCTGCTCAAGCTCGTTTACTGTCTGGTACTTGGTACAACTACGGCGAGACGGGTTATTTTAGGAACCAATGCCCAAGGTTTGTCAATGAAAATCTGACCCACGGATGAGCATTTGGCTGATTAGAAGAAGTTGCTGCTGTGAATAATTTGAATCTTATGCTTTTGTTTCTTTTGTTTTTCTAGAACTCTGAAACAATGTGTTTGGTTTATAAATAAATCATTGTTCACAATTCTGATGTACAAGTGTAGTTACATGTGTGTATGGCATACCCCTACGATACCTACGCCAAAGAACTATGTTATTTACAAGCTACTCTTGTAGTTCTCCCATTCATGTGCTCGCTCATGATCTCCTCGAAAATTCTAAGTACTCGTTTCATTCTAAGAAACGAAGTACAGAAAATAAGTGACATTTTGAGTAATCACTTTAAATCCTTAGTTAGATAACTAAGGGTATTTTTCAATCTCGCACCCATATCATTTCATTCTAGTTTCCATAACAACCAACATAGTATATGTTTTTTCAAAAAAAAAAAAAAAAAAAACAACAACAACCTTTATGATTTCAAAATATTTCATATAGTTTGAAAACAATTTTAACACAGTATATTTACTTAATATATCAAGTGCATGATTTCAAAAGCATTATCCATGTTTTGAAATACAAACTTCATGATTTCAAAATATTTCCTATAGTTTGAAAACAATTTTAACACGGTATATTTACTTAATATATTAAGTGCATGATTTCAAAACCATTATCCATGTTTTCAAAAACAACCTTCATGATTTCAAAATATTCCATATAGTTTGAAAACAATTTTAACACAGTATAATTACTTAATATATCAAGTGCATAATTTCAAAAAGCATTATCCATGTTTTCAAAAACCTTATATATAATTTTGAAATTCATCTCGCATGATTTTAAAACATTTTATAAATATACTTACCTAATACATCTACCTTATGATTTCAAAAGTATTATGTAAGATTTCAAAAAACATTAAACACATTTCTAAAAGAACCCCATGCATAGTTTTCGAAAAAACATTCTGCTCGTATTACCCAACCTTAAAATTCTGCTTCATATGTCGCCTTGGCATATCTAGCACCTCAACTTCATGAGCATTCTACCTAATGTTTCGACTTAAGCACGTCCAGTGCAAGGTTTCGAAGCATCTTCCAATTCCAAAATCCATATAGGATCTTCTTATCTCCATAATTAGATCCTTGTGGATGATTATCACTCAAATCAGAGTCCTTAATTGAATTCATTGTATGCTTTAATACGTATGTTACGATTCAATAAGGACAAAGCCGAATTTCTATTTAAGATCTTCCTATCTTGATAGTTAGATTCTTGAAAATGTTTAAAGTGCCAAATGAAATCCACGGATTGGATTCCTGGTGCGCTTTAGATACTCGTGTTCAAGTTAACAAACAAATTAACAAAATGTTAACAAATTAAAGATCAAGATAAACAATTATGTGTTTATGTGTTTTCTTTTATGTTTTGTGTTTTTGTGTAATCTGGATTTTCATTATCCAAATCCTCGTAGAATTTTCCATATCTTAATATGAGAGATTCATAGTAGGATATCCAAAGGTACTACCTTAAATCCTTAATGGGCTTCTACGCAATAGTTAAGACCCTTGTGTCACACCCCGACCACGTAGAACATACAAAACGTGGCGGAAATGTCGGGGAGTGTTGTAACAGAATTAATTGTTTCAAATCCATGGCAATTGAAGTTTCGTTTTATTGATTAAAAGTGTTACAATGTATTAATAAACAAAGAAATACAACATAATTAACTATTCTTGCATCTTTTATTGTCACTAAAGCCCAAGTCTGCCTATGTGTATCTTGATCATCTTATGCAACAGCTCCTGAAAAACACATGTGAAAATAGGTACGTCAGCATAAAAATGCCGGTGAGATACATAGGTTTTGTGAAAATAGGTTTCATGACTTGTGTTTGAGAAAATGTTTAGTCATGAACCTTGTTATTTGCTTTGTTTTGTAAATCATTTGAAAATCGATAAGATCAGATGATATGTATAAATAAGAGAATAATGTATGGTTAAATGAATAACCATTGTAAACTGAGTTTGTATAAGATAAGTTGTTTGTAAAACAATGTATTGTGAAAAGTATGTTATTTGTATAAAATGTTATATGTATCAAACTGAAATGATTCAAATAACGCTACGATATGTAACACCATACAAACATTTATATATAGGAAGTACCAGCGGCGTATCCACCATGCTTGTATCATATTACACACGCATCGTTACTTAATCACTTAATCAAACCAAACCAAACAATGTAAGATGTCTATGTTTAAACCAATTGCCTAATGTATTGAATAATATGTCAAAATGTTTATGTCAAGATGTAAATCATGTAATGTGTAACCAAAATGATATGTATGGCTAGTGAAATGCATCAACTAAACCATATGCACAAGAACATAGTATCGAAGTAAAACTTGGTTTAAATCAAAGTTATGTTTTGTGTAGTAAATGCATGATCAATGTAAATCATGTAATATGCGTCCAAAATGTAAGTATGTGATGAATAACAAATGTACTAAGTATGAAGAACAATGCACGATTGAACATACATAGCATGTGAACTGTACTAAGTATGCAACAACAGACATACGTAGCATGCGACCTGTACTAAGTATGCAACAATAGACATACGTAGCATGTGATGTAATGTAAAACAATGTACTAAGTAATGCACACAATGGCACACCTAGTATGAAATGTAAATGAAATCATGTACTATAATGTACTAATGAACATAACAAGTATATGATGTGAAAACAGGAAAGCTTGAAAGTAACAAGTAGGCACATGTGTTTCACCCCAAAACAGTTTAGAAAACAGTAAAAGAGGGGTCTATGTACTCACTTGAGATTTCTCAGTAGTCCTTGAGTAACAACCAAACAATGCTAGAGATCACGGAAATCAAACGGCACCTAATATAGGTAACTATGTTAATTAACCGGACCTAAATCGGAAGATTGGGTAGAATGCGGGTTCGTAAACCAAACGAGTATAGAGACTCGTGTCATATGGTTTAACAAAGCCTACATACTAACTGAAACTTAACCTAAGTCTTATCGACCCATTACGATCCGTTTAGGTAGCTTATGCTATTTTAACGCATCGTGCGCGTGAAACGCGTTCGGACCGCCTAACTAGTCCTATGACAAGTGTTATATGCCTAAACATGTTACATAATCAGTTATGTGACAAAAGTTTAGGTTACATATGCTTAATTACCAATTATACATGAAAAGGGTATTCTGGTAATTTACCTAAGGCATATAAACTACCTATCATACAACTACTTAAACGATGTGACCGTAGGGTATAACCTCGGAAGGTTATTCCCTACCTACTATGGTCACCTAATGAGTTTGGTCGGATCCTAATGATCGACCAAATGGGTCGAGTTCGAAGGTATAGGCGATTTATTAGATCGCCTACCCTACGACCCTAGACAACGTGGTAATCAGTGGGCATAGTCCCAAGGGACTATGACCAACGTGATTACACTCACGTTGCGAAGTTCAAACGAACTTCGCATTGACCATTACTGGTCAACGCTGAAAGTCAAACAAAGTTTGACTTTCTGACTCGAAAAGCAGTAAAATAAGGAAAAGAACGAAAGAATACTTACGAAGGGTCCCCGAATGCTAATCCCGATCCAAGAATCTCAAGTATGAAACAATGGTTTCAACTTAGAGCTTCTCAAATCAGAATTCTAGTGATTTTTGAGGTAATGGGGGTGGGGTATTTATAGTTTTCGGGTAACCGTTAAGATCGTTTGTCGAATATCGTGCCTTAATCGTATCCGTACAAGTGTCGGAAAGTTGTGGTGCCTAAAAACCATCCTTATCAGCTGATTAGGCAAGTGGGAAAGATGTGGTTGTGGTTAAAACAGCTGGTACACGCTGACTGTTCGTTCTGATCTGTTTTGGGAGTCTGACGCGGGCCGCCTAAGATTTAGGCTTGGCTGAGGCGGGCCGCCTAGCTGTCTGATCAGCAAACTTCTTGCAGAATTGACAGTTTTGGTCCCTGCACGTGTTTAAGCCCATTTCCGGCACTTCTAAGGCCCGTAAAGCCAACTTTAAGGCCCTAAAATGTTGCCTAAACATTGTGGACATGAAACATGCTCAAAAATATGTCGGGTGATGGTTCGTTTGGTCGTACGAACGCGATGTTCGCTTAATTACGACGGAATGCGCATAAGCACGAAAAACGATCCAAAAGACGAAACGAATGGATTTTTCTTATGCCGAACACTAAAATAAAATGTTTTAGTGCTTACATAAATTTTTGGATGTCCGGATGTATTCAGAACGTAAGTTATGCGTAAAAATGCAAACTTGTGCACTTTTTTGACACTTTTAGTCCCTGAATGACACAAAACTTTGATTTCACCACACCAAACCTTCCAAAACTTATATCTAAGTTATGTAAAGGTTATTTAAGGTATGTTAAGCCTATTTCACTATTCCGGAGTGTTCGTTGCATTAAACTGGTTATATTTACGCATCAGAGCGCGTATAACCTTCCAGAAAGCGATTTAGAGCTTGAAATCGAACAAGAGTTGATTTGTGCAAACGATACACATATTTTTACAAGTCCAAAGTATGAAATACAATATTTCATTGGTTTGGCATTTGTTTGATGGTTGAAATGACACAGGTGTTACAGTCTCCCCTACTTTAGGAAATTTCGTCCCGAAATTAATTCGTAGGAGTCTATCTGTGGCTTTGTGTGAAGTAACCATCAAAGATAAGCAAGGCATAATCCTGTAATTTCTCTTTAACCAACATTTTTCAGAAATGAAAAATGAACAGAGTTATTTTCAACAGGCATTCTTTAGAAACAAAAATGAACGGAAAAGTCATTTTACATCTTCAGAAACAAAAATGAACCGAATGAGTCATTTTACATCTTCAGAAACAAAAATGAACAGAATAGTCATTTTACATCTTCAGAAACAAAAATGAACCGAATGAGTCATTTTACATCTTCAGAAACAAAAATGAACCGAATGAGTCATTTTACATCTTCAGAAACAAAAATGAACCGAATGAGTCATTTTACATCTTCAGAAACAAAAATGAACGGAATAGTCATTTTACATCTTCAGAAACAAAAATGAACCGAATGAGTCATTTTACATCTTCAGAAACAAAAATGAACAGAATAGTCATTTTACATCTTCAGAAACAAAAATGAACCGAATGAGTCATTTTACATCTTCAGAAACAAAAATGAACAGAATAGTCATTTTACATCTTCAGAAACAAAAATGAACCGAATGAGTCATTTTACATCTTCAGAAACAAAAATGAACAGAATAGTCATTTTACATCTTCAGAAACAAAAATGAACAGAATAGTCATTTTACATCTTCAGAAACAAAAATGAACCGAATGAGTCATTTTACATCTTCAGAAACAAAAATGAACAGAATAGTCATTTTACATCTTCAGAAACAAAAATGAACCGAATGAGTCATTTTACATCTTCAGAAACAAAAATGAACAGAATAAGCTCTAGATACATGACAAAACTTGCTGTGGTTTCTGTGCACTAAATTCTATAATTATGTACGCGTCCATAATTACGTAATTCCTTGCACAGTCCGCACAGTGCATTTCATGATGTGTAGGGGAAGAAAATATCAAACCTGTGATGAGTGTGACTAGACTACCATAGGGTCCTTTTAATCAGATCAACACATGATCTTTTTAATTAGACCTCCAAGGAGTCCTTTCAGCTATATTATCACATGATATTCCTAACCAGATTTTTGGATCAATCTGTTTACCTAGACCACTCAGGGGTCTAATTATGGAATGGTACAATATAATCCAAGGGTCTTTACTATTACGTACAAGCCCATTGAGGATTTAATATAGTACCTTTGGATATCCTACTATGAATTCCTTATACGAAGATATGGAAGATTCTACGAGGATTTGGATAACAAAAACTTGGATTACACAAAAACATAAAAGGAAACACATAAGCACATAATCACATAGTTGTTTAATTTGTTATTAATTTGTTATCTTTGGATGCGGATACTTAAAGCACACCAGGAATCCAATTCATGGATTTCATTTGGCACTTTAATCATTTCAAGAATCTATCTATGAAGATAGGATAATCTTAAAAGGAATTCGGCTTTGTCCTTATTGAATTGTGATGTACGTATTGAATCATACAAAGAATTCAATTAAGGACTCCGATGAATGATATCCATCCACAAGGATCTAATTATGAGGATAGAAAGATCCTACATGGATTTTGGAGTTTGTGTAACGAGAGGTGCTTCGACACCTTGCACTAGGCGTGCTTACGTCGATACACAAGGTAGAAAGTTCATGAGGTTGAGGCGCTAAATATGTCAAGCGACATATGAAGCAGAGTTTGAAGGTTGAGTAGCAGCAGGATTTGTAACAGCTTTGCTTTGGATTGCAAAGCGGCATATGTTAACCAAATGTCTCCATCGTCCACCGTGGGTACATTTGAAACAGGGTATTTGTTTCGGATTATGGCAGTGGCATTGATTGCGCCAAGGAGCAGTTCCCTTTATACAGCTTCATCCCTGAGACGAGTCATGGTAATAGCTAAATCATCGGCCTTCTGGTAGTACGATGCCTAATTGATGGATAATTGCAGCACCTGGTTCGGACATTTGTTGTTGCGATGAAGAAGCATCTTGAAGATAACGAAAGGCATAGGAGGAAACAAGCGAAAGATAGTCAAAAGAAAATGACAAGGCATGTAGATTGTGACCATTTGTTTGTTACCAAAGGCAAACAAATGAGACATTGACTAATCAAAGTAAGCGGGTCAATATAATGTATCGCGAAGACATGCTCGCCTATAAGTGAACACTCATCCCAAGAATTCCCAGGTAAGCACAACTGGTCTCGCGTCTGATGAGATGTATACGAAGTGCTTGCCTAGACAGAAAACCCAGAATACAGGTATTCACCCTTCCAGTTCGCACGTGTTCACATTATTAGAAACCCAAAACCTTGACGAGAGTTTTGAAAATTCAAAGGGGTTCAAAACCATATAACAGAGGGTTCAAAACCTTACAATAGAGGGTTCAAAACCTTGTAATCAACCATCCTAGAACAGATGATTAGTTTTCAAAGCGGTTTTGAAATTTATGTTCTTGTTGTGGTCGTCGCCTAAGGATAGGTGACGGTATTGTTTTACGACTAAACGCAAGTAAACTCGCGTTAGGGTCCTAAGAAAGTTATAGACTATGTCAAAGCATTACTAATAACCTAATTCCCTATAACCATTGGCTCTGATACCATCTTTTCTGTCACACCCCGACCACGTAGAACATACAAAACGTGGCGGAAATGTCGGGGAGTGTTGTAACAGAATTAATTGTTTCAAATCCATGGCAATTGAAGTTTCGTTTTATTGATTAAAAGTGTTACAATGTATTAATAAACAAAGAAATACAACATAATTAACTATTCTTGCATCTTTTATTGTCACTAAAGCCCAAGTCTGCCTATGTGTATCTTGATCATCTTATGCAACAGCTCCTGAAAAACACATGTGAAAATAGGTACGTCAGCATAAAAATGCCGGTGAGATACATAGGTTTTGTGAAAATAGGTTTCATGACTTGTGTTTGAGAAAATGTTTAGTCATGAACCTTGTTATTTGCTTTGTTTTGTAAATCATTTGAAAATCGATAAGATCAGATGATATGTATAAATAAGAGAATAATGTATGGTTAAATGAATAACCATTGTAAACTGAGTTTGTATAAGATAAGTTGTTTGTAAAACAATGTATTGTGAAAAGTATGTTATTTGTATAAAATGTTATATGTATCAAACTGAAATGATTCAAATAATGCTACGATATGTAACACCATACAAACATTTATATATAGGAAGTACCAGCGGCGTATCCACCATGCTTGTATCATATTACACACGCATCGTTACTTAATCACTTAATCAAACCAAACCAAACAATGTAAGATGTCTATGTTTAAACCAATTGCCTAATGTATTGAATAATATGTCAAAATGTTTATGTCAAGATGTAAATCATGTAATGTGTAACCAAAATGATATGTATGGCTAGTGAAATGCATCAACTAAACCATATGCACAAGAACATAGTATCGAAGTAAAACTTGGTTTAAATCAAAGTTATGTTTTGTGTAGTAAATGCATGATCAATGTAAATCATGTAATATGCGTCCAAAATGTAAGTATGTGATGAATAACAAATGTACTAAGTATGAAGAACAATGCACGATTGAACATACATAGCATGTGAACTGTACTAAGTATGCAACAACAGACATACGTAGCATGCGACCTGTACTAAGTATGCAACAATAGACATACGTAGCATGTGATGTAATGTAAAACAATGTACTAAGTAATGCACACAATGGCACACCTAGTATGAAATGTAAATGAAATCATGTACTATAATGTACTAATGAACATAACAAGTATATGATGTGAAAACAGGAAAGCTTGAAAGTAACAAGTAGGCACATGTGTTTCACCCCAAAACAGTTTGGAAAACAGTAAAAGAGGGGTCTATGTACTCACTTGAGATTGCTCAGTAGTCCTTGAGTAACAACCAAACAATGCTAGAGATCACGGAAATCAAACGGCACCTAATATAGGTAACTATGTTAATTAACCGGACCTAAATCAGAAGATTGGGTAGAATGCGGGTTCGTAAACCAAACGAGTATAGAGACTCGTGTCATATGGTTTAACAAAGCCTACATACTAACTGAAACTTAACCTAAGTCTTATCGACCCATTACGATCCGTTTAGGTAGCTTATGCTATTTTAACGCATCGTGCGCGTGAAACGCGTTCGGACCGCCTAACTAGTCCTATGACAAGTGTTATATGCCTAAACATGTTACATAATCAGTTATGTGACAAAAGTTTAGGTTACATATGCTTAATTACCAATTATACATGAAAAGGGTATTCTGGTAATTTACCTAAGGCATATAAACTACCTATCATACAACTACTTAAACGATGTGACCGTAGGGTATAACCTCGGAAGGTTATTCCCTACCTACTATGGTCACCTAATGAGTTTGGTCGGATCCTAATGATCGACCAAATGGGTCGAGTTCGAAGGTATAGGCGATTTATTAGATCGCCTACCCTACGACCCTAGACAACGTGGTAATCAGTGGGCATAGTCCCAAGGGACTATGACCAACGTGATTACACTCACGTTGCGAAGTTCAAACGAACTTCGCATTGACCATTACTGGTCAACGCTGAAAGTCAAACAAAGTTTGACTTTCTGACTCGAAAAGCAGTAAAATAAGGAAAAGAACGAAAGAATACTTACGAAGGGTCCCCGAATGCTAATCCCGATCCAAGAATCTCAGGTATGAAACAATGGTTTCAACTTAGAGCTTCTCAAATCAGAATTCTAGTGATTTTTGAGGTAATGGGGGTGGGGTATTTATAGTTTTCGGGTAACCGTTAAGATCGTTTGTCGAATATCGTGCCTTAATCGTATCCGTACAAGTGTCGGAAAGTTGTGGTGCCTAAAAACCATCCTTATCAGCTGATTAGGCAAGTGGGAAAGATGTGGTTGTGGTTAAAACAGCTGGTACACGCTGACTGTTCGTTCTGATCTGTTTTGGGAGTCTGACGCGGGCCGCCTAAGATTTAGGCTTGGCTGAGGCGGGCCGCCTAGCTGTCTGATCAGCAAACTTCTTGCAGAATTGACAGTTTTGGTCCCTGCACGTGTTTAAGCCCATTTCCGGCACTTCTAAGGCCCGTAAAGCCAACTTTAAGGCCCTAAAATGTTGCCTAAACATTGTGGACATGAAACATGCTCAAAAATATGTCGGGTGATGGTTCGTTTGGTCGTACGAACGCGATGTTCGCTTAATTACGACGGAATGCGCATAAGCGCGAAAAACGATCCAAAAGACGAAACGAATGGATTTTTCTTATGCCGAACACTAAAATAAAATGTTTTAGTGCTTACATAAATTTTTGGATGTCCGGATGTATTCAGAACGTAAGTTATGCGTAAAAATGCAAACTTGTGCACTTTTTTGACACTTTTAGTCCCTGAATGACACAAAACTTTGATTTCACCACACCAAACCTTCCAAAACTTATATCTAAGTTATGTAAAGGTTATTTAAGGTATGTTAAGCCTATTTCACTATTCCGGAGTGTTCGTTGCATTAAACTGGTTATATTTACGCATCAGAGCGCGTATAACCTTCCAGAAAGCGATTTAGAGCTTGAAATCGAATAAGAGTTGATTTGTGCAAACGATACACATATTTTTACAAGTCCAAAGTATGAAATACAATATTTCATTGGTTTGGCATTTGTTTGATGGTTGAAATGACACAGGTGTTACACCTTGGATTTTATAGTACCATTCCATGATTCAAAAGAGACCCTTTGAGTGGTCTAGTCAAAAAGATTGATTCAGAATCTGGTTAAGAATGGCATGTGATGCTATAGCTGAAAAGACCCCTTGGTGGTCTATTTAAAGAGATCATTTATTGATTTAATTAAAAGGACCCTAGGGTGGTCTAGTCACAATTATCACTGGTTCGTTCATTGTTTCTTCCCCTACACATTATAAAATGCACTGTGCAGACTATGCAAGGAATTACGTAATTATGGACGCGTACATAATTACGAAATTTAGTGCACAGGAACCCCAGTAAGATTTATCATGTGTAAGAACCTATAGTGGCAACAATAACGAAACTTGAACAATGTAATGGAGGTACGGTGGACGCACCAATGGCGCTTCATATACTTGTATATAAGTGTCCCTCTGGCATTGCAAGCATGATCTTATTTAAAGTTACTAGAAGTTCAGAACCCTAACCAATGTTGTCTTATCTTTTCGACTTCATGTTTCGAGCTCTCACAAGTTTCCTCTAAATAAATTTCGGGATGAAATTTTCTAAAGTAGGGGAGACTGTGACATCTGTGCCTCCATGGCCATCATAAGAATAAAAAACCAATGAAATCTTATGTTTCAATCTTGGGATTTTTAAAAATATGTGTCTCATTTGCAAATATCAATTCTCGTTCGATTTCGAGCTCTAAATCGCTTTCTACAAAGTTATACGCGAACTGATGCGTAAACGTAATCAGTTTAACACGAAAAACACTACGGAACTGTGACATAGGCTTAGCATACCTTAAATAACCTTTACATAACTTAGAACTAAGTTTTGGAGGGTTTGGTATGTCGAAATCAAGTTTATTCGATCGAAGGGACTATTTGCATCAAACTGCAAAAGTCTGCCGATTCATATGGTATCGAACCTTCCGGAATATGATCATAAGTTAAACATACCCTAAATATCCTTTTCATAGCTTAGAAATAGGCTTTGAGGTGTTTGGTGCGCAAAAATAAACTTTTTGATCAATAGGGACTAAAAGCGTCAAAAAGTGCATAAGTTTACATTTTCGCGCATATCATACGTTCAGATTATATCCGGACATCTAAAAATTTATGTAATCACTAAAAAGTTTTATTTTAGTGATTGGCATGATAAAATTCCATACGTCGCATAATTTGGATCGTTTTTCGCGTCCGTTCGTGTTTCGTCGTAATTAACCGAACAACGCAACTGTACGACCAAATGAACCGACATCTGAGATGTTTTGGAGCATATTTTAAGTTCCCTATACTTTAACTTCATTTTTGAGCTTTGAAAATGGGTTAACGGATTTAAACGCATCAAATATGGCTTAAAAGTGTTGGAAGGACCAAAACTGTCAATTTTCAAAAGTTTCTGGACCTGGCTACCCGTGGTGTCGCGCCACCACAAAGTGGTGTTGCTGTGGTGGCATGCCACCACCATATCTGGGCAGAAAAATTGTTTTTCAGCAATGGGATTGAACTTGGGGGTCTTTTTTGTAACTTTTGCATTACTGTATGATGGTTTTGGACACCCATAGCTTTGTAAAACTATGGGTAACACATGGAGGGTCTAGATTAAAGCTCAATTATCGAGGAACGATTCTAACGGTTTTGAGAAATCTATAAATACCCACCATCTTCATCACCTTCATTCACACATTTGATCTCAATTTCATTCTCTAAGTTGAAGCTCTCCTTGTGAAGCTTCATACCTGAGAATTTTTGAGTTCAAACCTTCATTGCTTGGACTCTTTGTAAGTTTCCTTCATGCTTGTTCTTGTATTTCAAGCATGAAAGTCAAACAGTGTTTGACTTTCTTCTTTGACCTGTCAATGGTTAACACGAAGTTCGTTTGAACTTCGCAACGTGAGCGTAATCACGATGGTCATAGTCCCTTGTGACTATACCCACTGATTACCACGTTATTTAGGCATAGTGACGAGTCATAGTTTCGGTCAAAATACGTGTTTATGCGTATTTTGCAACAAAACTATTCTTGGGTATCAAAACTCTTTGTTTTGATATCAAACTTGTTTTCTAACTTCGTTAAACTTGTTTTAACATGTTTAACTCATCACGTTAGGTTTAGTGCTTATATAGGGTCGTAAGATAAGCGGTCTAAACAAACGCTTAGACTTTCAAACCTAACCCGTTTTGTCGATCATTAGGATCCAATCAAACATGTTTTGTGACCATAGTTGTATAGGGAATAACCTTCCGAGGTTATACCTTATGGTCACTTCGTTTAGTTAGTTGTATGATAGGTAATTTATATGCCTTAGGAAAATGACCAAAATGCCCTTTTCACGCATTAATTCATTTTAAGCATATGTAACCTAAATTTTTACATCAAAACTGATTAGGTAACATTATTAGACATATTAAGGCATATAATACTTGTCATAGGACTAGTTAGGCGGTCCGAACGCGTTTTACGCGAATGACGCGTTAAAGTAGCGTAAGCTACCTAAACGGGTCGTAATGGGTCGTAAGCACTTAGGTTAGGTTTCAAATTAGAATATAGGCTTTGTTAAACCATATTACATGAGTCCCTATACTCATTTGGTTTACGAAACCTCATTTTATCCGATCTTCCGATTTAGGCCCGCTTATTAACGTAATTACCTATATTAGGTGCCGTTTGATCTCCGTGATCCCTCTAGCTTTGCTTGGTTGTTATTCAAGACTTCTAAGCATTCTCAGGTGAGTACATAGTCCCCTCTTTTACTGCTTTCAAACATTTTGGGGTGGAACACATGTGCCTACTTGTTACTTTCGTGTTTTTCATGCTTTCATAACATATACTTGCTATGCTCATTAGTACACCTATAGTACATGATTTCATTATGTTTTGCTATGTATGTTCTCTTAGCATGCTATCACATTGATTTTCATAAATACTTTTGTTGCATATGTTCACTCAGCATATGGACACATTGATTTTCATTGCATTTCTGTTGCATATGTTCACTCAGCATATGGACACATTGTTTTACATTTCTACTTTGTATGTTCATTTAGCAAATTAAAGTACACTATTTTTCATAAAACATGCTTACATTTGGTATGACATTTGCATATGTTCACTCAGCATATGGACACATTGATTTTCATTGCATTTCTGTTGCATATGTTCACTCAGCATATGGACACATTGTTTTACATTTCTACTTTGTATGTTCATTTAGCCTATTAAAGTACACTGTTTTTCATAAAACATGCTTACATTTGGTATGACATTTGGTTTGTTTAACGGGTCAATTATGCATTCATTAACACCGATCATGTCGTTCGTTAGTAGGTAGTGGTACCATAGGAATTGACAACTCCCATTCCTGAAATCCTAGGTTTGTTTGGGTGTAAGGAATGACCGAATTCGATATACAGAATTTAGATAGACCTTTAATTTGTTTAAGGGTTTATCGCCACAGTCGCAAGGCTTGAATGTAGGCGTTAGAACAATATCGCATAGATGTTTGTATTAGTAAAGCATGCATTTATTTTACAAAACATAACTTTTGATTTATTCAAATACTTTGTTTTGTGCATTTTTACATTTGGTTTAAGTAGTCACTTTTTACTTGCCATACATGACATTTGTTTACACATTACATGATTTACATTTGACAATAGACATGGTTTACACATAAACATTTGACAATTGGTTTAAACAAGACATTTTTGGTGGTTTGTTTGGGTAAGTGATTTAAGTAACGAGGCGTGTATAATATGATAAAAGCATGGTAAATACGCCGCTGGTACTTCCTATATATAAGTGCTTTTATGATATTACATATCGTAGCGTTATTTAAACCATTTCAATTTTGACATATTACATTTTGCACAAATAACATATCTTTACAAAACATTGTTTTACAAACAACATATTTAATACAAACTCATTTTTACCTGGTTATTCATTTCATTATGCATTATTCTTTTATATCATCTGATTTCTTATCGATTTTTCATTTGATTTCTAAAGGAAAATATTTTAAGGTTCATGATTACTTTTGTTAAACATTTTCTTTAAACTTACTAGTCATGAATCATGTTTTAATAAAACCTATGTATCTCACAGACATTTTTATGCTGACGTACCTATTTTCACATGTGTTTTCAGGAGCTGATGCATAGTATTAATCAGGATACACTTAGGCGGACTTGGGCCTTAGTGACAATAAAAGATGCAAGACTAGTTAATTATGTTATCTTTCTTTTATTTTAAGACATTGTAACCTCTTTTAATTCAATAAAACAAAACTTCAATTTCCATGTGTTATGAAACAATGATTCTGTTACGACACTCCCCCATGATTCCGCCGCGGTTTGTTGTTTTACACGGTCGGGGTGTGACAGAAGAGTTGGTATCAGAGCTCATGGTTATAGGGAATTAGGTTATTAGTAATGCTTTGACCTATTCTATAACCTTCCTAGGACCCTGACACAAGATTCTTGTGTTTAGATCTTAAAACAATACCGTCACTTATCCTTCGGTGACAACCACAACAAGAACATAAATTTCAAATCCGTTTTGAAAACCAATCATCTGTTCTAGGATGATTTATTATAAGGTTTTTAACCTTCAAAGTTTACATAATCTCGTCAAAGTTGGGTCTTATAATGGGGACACGTGCAATTTGGAAGGGTGAATGCCTATACTCTGAGCTTTCTGTCTAAGGCTAGAGTGTTCGTACAAATCCACATAATCGGACCAGTCAATCTTACCTGGGAACTCTTGGGGTGAGTATCCACTTATAGGCTAAAGCATGTCTTCGCGATACATTAATATGACCCGCTTACTTTGATTAGTCATCGTCTCATTTGTTTGCCTTAGGTAACAAACAAATGATCACCATTTTTATGCGTTGTCGTTCTGTTTTGATTATCCGATGACATTTCACTTGTTTCCTCCTATGTCTTCCATTTCCTCTAGAATGTCTCTTCATCGCAGCGACACTCAAATGTCCAAGCAGGCTACTAAATTTGCCCAACGAATAGGTGTAGTAATCCAGAAGACTGTTGAATTAGCTATCGCCATGTCTCGTCTCAAGGATGAAGCCACCCAAGAATCACCAAAGGAAACAGAAGTCAAACCTCCACGAAGGTCAAAGAAGCGTAAAGCTTCAAAGAATCCTCCAGTCGTTGCACCAAATCAAGCGGGACCTAGCCAAGTGGCAGCACCACCAGCCAAGAAGCCGTACAAGGGAACTGCTCCATGGTGTAATCAATGCAACCGTCATCATTCGAATCGCATACCCTGTTTCAAATGTACCTATTGTGGACGGTGGGGACATTTGGTTAACGTGTGCCGCTTTGCTATCCAAAACAAAGCTATTGCAAATCCTGCTGCTGCTCAACCTCCTGCAAGGAAACCTTATGTCGGTACTACGCCGATGTGAAACAAATGTAATGCACCTCATCGAGCTTACCTGTAGTGTCGTCTGTGTGCATCATGTGGACGACTCGGTCACCTGGCAAATGCTTGTCGATTCAACCCAAGCCAAGGTGGTCCAAACCAACCCCAGGTCAACCCTGCTCAAGCTCGTTTACCGTCTGTACTTGGTACAGCTACGGCGAGACGGGTTATTTTAGGAACCAATGCCCAAGGTTTGTCAATGAAAATCTGACCTACGGATGAGCATTTGGCTGATTAGAAGAAGTTGCTGCTGTGAATAATTTGAATCTTATGCTTTTGTTTCTTTTGTTTTTCTTGAACTCTGAAACAATGTGTTTGGTTTATAAATAAATCATTGTTCACAATTCTGATGTACAAGTGTAGTTACATGTGTGTATGGCATACCCCTACGATACCTACGCCAAAGAACTATGTTATTTACAAGCTAGTCTTGTAGTTCTCCCATTCATGTGATCGCTCATGATCTCCTCGAAAATTCTAAGTACTCGTTTCATTCTAAGAAACGAAGTACAGAAAATAAGTGACATTTTGAGTAACCACTTTAAATCCTTAGTTAGATAACTAAGGGTATTTTTCAATCTCGCACCCATATCATTTTATTCTAGTTTCCATAACAACCTACATAGTATATGTTTTTCAAAAAAAAAAAAAAAACAACAACCTTCATGATTTCAAAATATTTCATATAGTTTGAAAACAATTTTAACACAGTTAATCAATCAATCAATCAATCATACCTAGTAAAATCCCACAAATAGCAAAGCTATTGGTAGGGTCTGGGGAGGGTGGGATGTAGGCACACCTTACCTCTACCTCTAGGGACAGAGAGGCTGCTTCCAGTGAGACCCCCGGCTCCAAAACACCCAGGAAAGAAATAAATAGAACATGAGGTGTATGTGTGTGTGAATGAAGCTACCAATATAACATGAGTGGTGAAAGATTGCATGGTAAACAAGACAAATATAACACAAACAGCCTATACAAATAGATACATATCTACGACCATACATTATACCTAAAAACACATTTGTACCCTCTCCTAGAAATCCTTAACCTTAATCCTATGTCTCCACGAGCTCCTATCATGGACCATGTTCTCAGAGAGGTGCAATTTTTGCAAATCCTGCCTAATCCGCTCATCCCAAGTAATTTTGGGTCTGCCTCTACTCCTCCTCCCTTCCACCTCGAGAGTTTCAACCACTCTAACGGGCTCTATCGTCTGCCTCCTCTTCACATGCCCAAACCATCTCAATCTTCCCTCCTTTATCTTATCTGATATACTAGCTACTTCTAACCTCTCCCTAAAAATATCGTTTCTTATCCGGTCTAACCTTGTGTGCCCACACATCCATCTTAGCATTCTCATCTCTGCCACCTCCATCTCTGCCACCTCCATCTTCCGTATAACATAGCAGGTCTAATTTTAACACAGTATATTTACTTAATATATCAAGTGCATGATTTCAAAAGCATTATCCATGTTTTCAAAAACAAACTTCATGATTTCAAAATATTTCCTATAGTTTGAAAACAAATTTAAGACGGTATATTTACTTAACATATTAAGTGCATGATTTCAAAAACATTATCCATGTTTTCAAAAACAACCTTCATGATTTCAAAATATTCCATATAGTTTGAAAACAATTTTAACACAATATAATTACTTAATATATCAAGTGCATAATTTCAAAAAGCATTATCCATGTTTTCAAAAACCTTATACATAATTTCAAAATTCATCTCGCATGATTTTAAAAAATTTTATAAATATACTTACCTAATACATCTACCTTTTGATTTCAAAAGTATTATGTAAGATTTCAAAAAACATTAAACACATTTATAAAAGAACCCCATGCATAGTTTTCGAAAAAACATTCTGCTCGTATTACCCAACCTTCAAATTCTGCTTCATATGTCGCCTTGGCATATCTAGCACCTCAACTTCATGAGCATTCTACCTCATGTTTCGACTTAAGCACGTTCAGTGCAAGGTTTCGAAGCATCTTCCAATTCCAAAATCCATATAGGATCTTCTTATCTCCATAATTAGATCCTTGTGGATGATTGTCACTCAAATCAGAGTCCTTAATTGAATTCATTGTATGCTTTAATACGTATGTTACGATTCAATAAGGACAAAGCCGAATTTCTATTTAAGATCTTCCTATCTTCATAGTTAGATTCTTGAAAATGTTTAAAGTGCCAAATGAAATCCACGGATTGGATTCCTGGTGCGCTTTAGATACTCATGTTCAAGTTAACAAACAAATTAACAATTTAAAGATCAAGATAAACAATTATGTGTTTATGTGTTTTCTTTTATGTTTTGTGTTTTGTGTTTTTGTGTAATCTGGATTTTCATTATCCAAATCCTCGTAGAATTTTCCATATCTTAAAATGAGAGATTCATAGTAGGATATCCAAAGGTACTACCTTAAATCCTTAATGGGCTTCTACGTAATAGTTAAGACCCTTGGATTTTATAGTACCATTCCATGATTCAAAAGAGACCCTTTGAGTGGTCTAGTCAAAAAGATTGATTCAGAATCTGGTTAAGAATGGCATGTGATGCTATAGCTGAAAAGACTCCTTGGTGGTCTATTTAAAGAGATCATTTATTGATTTAATTAAAAGGACCCTAGGGTGGTCTAGTCACAATCATCACAGGTTCGTTCATTGTTTCTTCCCCTACACATTATAAAATGCACTGTGCGGACTATGCAAGGAATTACGTAATTTTGGGTGCGTACATAATTATGAAATTCAGTGCACAGGAACCCCAGTAAGATTTATCATGTGTAAGAACCTATAGTGGCAACAATAACGAAACTTGAACAATGTAATGGAGGTACGGTGGACGCACCAATGGCGCTTCATATACTTGTATATAAGTGTCCCTCTTGCATTGCAAGCATGATGTTATTTAAAGTTACTAGACATTCATAACCCTAACCAGTGTTGTCTTATCTTTTCGACTTCATGTTTCGAGCTCTCACAAGTTTCCTCTAAATAAATTTTTGGATGAAATTTTCTAAAGTAGGGGAGACTGTGACATCTGTGCCTCCATGGCCATCATAAGAATACAAAACTAATGAAATCTTATGTTTCAATCTTGGGATTTGTATAAATATGTGTCTCATTTGCACATATCAATTCTCGTTCGATTTCGAGCTCTAAACCGCTTTCTGGAAAGTTATACGCGAACTGATGCGTAAACGTAATCAGTTTAATGCGAAAAACACTACGGAACAGTGACATAGGCTTAACATACCTTAAATAACCTTTACATAACTTAGAAATAAGTTTTGGATGGTTTGGTGTGTCGAAATCAAGTTTATTCGATCGAAGGGACTATTTGCATCAAACTGCAAAAGTCTGCCGATTCATATGGTATCGAACCTTACGGAATATGATCATAAGTTAAACATACCCTAAATATCCCTTACATATCTTAGAAATAGGCTTTGAGGTGTTTGGTGCGCAAAAATAAACTTTTTGATCAATAGGGACTAAAAGCGTCAAAGAGTGCGTAAGTTTGCATTTTCGCGCATATCTTACGTTTTGAATATATCCGGACATCCAAAAATTTATGTAATCATTAAAATATTTTATTTTAGTGATTCACATGATAAAATTCCATTCGTCGCGTAATTTGGATCGTTTTTCGCGTCCGTTCGTGTTTTATCGTAATTAACCGAACAACACAACTGTACGACCAAATGAACCGACATCTGAGATGTTTTGGAGCATATTTTAAGTTCCCTATACTTTAACTTCATTTTATAGATTTGAAAATGGGTTAACGGGGTTTAAACGCATCAAATATGGCTTAAAAGTGTTGCAGGGACCAAAACTGTCAATTTTCAAAAGTTTATGGACCTGGTTACCGTGGTGTCGCGCCACCACAGAGTGGTGCTGCTGTGGTGGCATGCCACCACCATATATGGGCAGAAAAATTGTTTTTCAGCAATGGTATTGAACTTAGGGGTCTTTTTTGTAACTTTTGCAATACCGTGTGATGGTTTTGGACACCCATAGCTTTGTAAAATAATGGGTAACACATGGAGGGTCCAGATTAAAGCTCAATTATCGAGGAACGATCCTAACGGTTTTGAGAAATCTATAAATACCCACCATCTTCATCACCTTCATTCACACATTTGATCTCAATTTCATTCTCTAAGTTGAAGCTCTCCTTGTGAAGCTTCATACCTGAGAATTTTTTAGTTCAAACCTTCATTGCTTGGACCCTTTGTAAGTTTCCTTCATGCTTGTTCTTGTATTTCAAGCATGTAAGTCAAACAGTGTTTGACTTTCTGCTTTGACCAGTCAACGGTCAACACGAAGTTCGTTTAAACTTTGCAACGTGAGCGTAATCACGATGGTCATAGTCCCTTGTGACTATACCTACTGATTACCACGTTATTTAGGCATAGTGACGAGTTATAGTTTTGGTCAAAATACGTGTTTATGCGTATTTTGCAACCAAACTATTCTTGGATATCAAAACCCTTTGTTTTAATATCAAACTTGTTTTCTAAATTCGTTAAACATGTTTAACTCGTCACTTTAGGTTTAGTGCTTATATAGGGTCGTAAGATAAACGGTCTAAACAACCGCTTACACTTTCGAACCTGACCCGTTTGGTCGATCATTAGGATCCGATCAAAAATGTTTTGTGACCATAGTTGTATAGGGAATAACCTTCCGAGGTTATACCTTATGGTTACTTCGTTTAGTTAGTTGTATGATAGGTAATTTATATGCCTTAGGATCCGATCAAAATGCCATTTTCACGCATAAATTCATTTTAAGCATATGTAACCTAAATTTTTACATCTAAACTGATTAGGTAACATTATTAGACATATTAAGGCATATAATACTTGTCATAGGACTAGTTAGGCGGTCCGAACGCGTTTTACGCGAACGACGCGTTAAAGTAGCGTAAGCTACCTAAACGGGTCGTAATGGGTCGTAAGCACTTAGGTTAGGTTTCGATTTACAATGTTGGCTTTGTTAAACCATATTACATGAGTCCCTATACTCATTTGATTTACGAAACCTCATTTTATCTGATCTTCCGATTTAGGTCCAGTTATTAGCGTAATTACCTATATTAGGTGCCGTTTGATCTCCGTGATCCCTCTATCTTTGCTTGGTTATTATTCAAGACTTCTAAGCATTCTCAGGTGAGTACATAGTCCCCTCTTTTACAGTTTTCAAACATTTTGGGGTGGAACACATGTGCCTACTTGTTACTTTCGTGTTTTTCATGCTTTCATAACATATACTTGCTATGTTCATTAGTACACATATAGTACATGATTTCATTATGTTTTGCTATGTATGTTCTCTTAGCATGCTAACACATTGATTTTCATAAATACTTTTGTTGCATATGTTCACTCAGCATATGGACACATTGATTTTCATTGAATTTCTGTTGCATATGTTCACTCAGCATATAGACACATTGTTTTACATTTCTACTTTGTATGTTCATTTAGCATATTAAAGTACATTATTTTTCATAAAACATGCTTACATTTGGTTTGACATTTGGTTTATTTAACGGATCAATTATACATTCATTAACACCGATCTTGCCGTTCGTTAGTAGGTAGTGGTACCATAGGAATTGACAACTCCCATTCCTGAAATCCTTGGTTTGTTTGGGTGGAAGGAATGACCGAATTCGATATACAGAATTTAGATAGATCTTTAATTTCTTTAAGGGTTTATCGACACAGTCGCATGGCTTGAATGTAGGCGTTAGAACAATACCGCATAGATGTTTCTATCAGTAAAGCATGCATTTATTTTACAAAACATAACTTTTATTTATTCAAATACTTTGTTTTGTGCATTTTTACATATGGTTTAAGTAGTCACTTTTTACTTCCCATACATGACATTTTTTTTACACATTACATGATTTACATTTGACAATAGACATGGTTTACACATAAACATTTGACAATTGGTTTAAACAAGACATTTTTGGTGGTTTGTTTGGGTAAGTGATTTAAGTAACGAGGCATGTATAATATGATAAAAGCATGGTGGATACGCCACTGGTACTTCCTATATCGTAGCGTTATTTAAACCATTTCAATTTTGACATATTACATTTTACACAAATAACATTTCCTTAGAAAACATTGTTTTACAAACAACATATTTAATACAAACTCATTTTTACTTGGTTATTCATTTCATTATGCATTATTCTTTTATATCATCTAATTTCTTATAGATTTTTCATTTGATTTTAAAAGAAAATATTTTAAAGTTCATGAGTACTTTTGTTAAACATTTTCTTTAAACTTACAAGTCATGAATCCTGCTTTAATAAAACCTATGTATCTCACAGGCATTTTTATCCTGACGTACCTATTTTCACATGTGTTTTCAGGAGCTGATGCATAGGATTAATCAAGATACACATAGGCGGACTTGGGCCTTAGTGACAATAAAAGATGCAAGACTAGTTAATTATGTTATGTTTCTTTGATTTTAAGACAGTGTAACCTCTTTTAATTCAATAAAACAAAACTTCAATTTCCATGTGTTATGAAACAATGATTCTGTTACGACACTCCCCGACGATTCCGCCGCGGTTTGTGGTTTTACACGGTCGGGGTGTGACAATAACCTAATTCCCTATAACCATTGGCTCTGATACCAACTCTTCTATAACACCCTGACCACGTTAAAACAACGAAATCACGGCGGAAACGTTGGGGAGTGGAGCAACAGAATTATTGTTTCACAACCATGGATTCAAAAGTTTCATTTTATTTAAAGATTAACCATTTTCATTGTCTTAAAGTTAAACAAACAAGTCAAACATAGTCTATCATTGTTATTAAATCACTAAGTCCTCGTCCAGTCCTAAGCGAGCATGCATCCTAGTCACAAACATCATCATCAATCACCACCTGAAACATATATAAAAATAAAGTCAGCAAAGAAATGCTGGCGAGCACATAGGTTTTGTGTGAGTGTCAGATTCATGGCTCGTTTATACGTTGAAATAACTCGTACAACTACATGAGTTGTTATTTAAAAACCTTGTTTTGTAAAACATTTGTATTATAAAATGAATAACCAACTTGAAACAAATGAGTTATAGTTTATAAAACCTCGATGCCATGGATCTTAACCCAAAACATTTGTTTATGTAAACTACATCATGTATCGTTCTCGTAAAATAACTCGTATGGTTTATATCGTTTGGTAAACATCATTGTGTGTATCATTTGAAAAATGTCCATCCAAGTGAACTAAATAACACTACAAAATGTAATATGATAAAAGCACTTATATATAAGAAGTACCAAGGGCGTATCTACCAGGATTTGATCACATTAAACCCGTCCCGTTATCTAAACACTAACCAAAAACCATTCGTTCGTTCAATTCGTTTAACTTGTTTAAATTGTTCCATTCATTCAAATCGTTCATTCGTTTCAATCGTTCAAACTCGTTAATCATTCAAATCGTTCTTGTTTTAATTATGAAAACTACTTTTGGTCGTCTCGTGGAATACATTCAAACCTTCGTAACTCGTATTAACAAACCACCAAAGGGAAAGTTAACAATTAACAGGTTCAGTCGTTACCCACATAACACCCATACATAACCATGGGTGCAGCCCGATAACCGAATTTGTCAGATCCTATGGTACCATAACCTAATACTGGTTGGCTTGATCAATGTTAATTGTTTTGGTCAAAAATTACCGAAGCAATTAAGTGATCAAATTAGTTAAGTGGGGTAGTGTGCTAGAAATGAGTGTCGAGAATATGTTAAACAGATTAATTGCAAAAACAGTTTCAGGATACGGCTCAGGATATAGAGTTGTATCTTTGATCAAACAATGAGTAAAAAATGTAAAGGATGACACGAGATATACGAGGAAAGCCCTTGATCAATCTAGATCGCCGGCACAAAACCTCGGGAGCTGACAATCGCAGCTGCCTTGTTCTTCTATTACTTCAAATATCAGGATACAGTGCAGGATGTGATGCGGATCAACTAGGTGTTACAATGTAATTTGAATACAAGTGTTTGTGTGTAGTGGTTGTCAATTGCTAGAGAGTAAAGTGTGCGAATGGAAAGTGAGTGCCTTAACTAATCTGATCCATCTATTTATAGTAAAAGAAATGTAACAAACTACCCTATTAAACCGGGATTCGGCGGATATTCCCTTCTTGAACGTTGTGGACCTGGTCCTTCGGTTCAACGTCTCTCACGTAACTACTTCGCCCAAGTCTTAAGGAGAAGAAGTCCATCTGACCGTTAGTGACCCACAACTTCTAACCTGCACGTGGTCAATTTAGTTAACACCAGGATATCGCCCAAGATGTTACCAATATCCTGATCCAGCATCCTAATCACAAGTAAACAATCAAAAACAGGATATTAGTCAGGATATATACGCTCAGAAAATGGCCCATAACAATTGTCCCCAAATATATCTGTTGGTATACCAATCCAACGGATATATTTTAAAAATTCTATCTCGTAAATCAAGGCAATTAAATCGAGACGACGGTCAAGATTACACCATAACTTCCAACGCGCTTTTAACTCGATGGAGATCCACAACGCTCCTATATCTTCTCTCTTCTTGTTTGAAAAGCATATATCTCCAACGGAGTCTCCAGGTAATTCTCTACTTCTTATTCATTTCCTGTCAATCTCTTTTCCTTTACTTGCAATGGCTGCCAAAACTTATTCTCAAACCGGCGAATCATCCGAGACCTTCCTTCAGCAGAATCTTCTTAAAAATCCCGAGAAGGAAGTCTGTGCTTTTGATAACGCATACATTGCGGCTTTGAGAGCTTCCGGTGCTTTCCCCGATGGCACGGTCTTTAGACCATTTGATCAGTTAATTCGATCGGACGTTTCTTCTGCTGACTGGGTCTGCTTCCCGGCATACCCTTTCTTGCTAGGTCTTCGGTACCCTTTCCCCGAATTTATGATGCAATTCTTCCGGACTACCGGTATTTCCTTTGCCCAAACCATGCCCATGGTCTGGAGGGTATTAATCGTGCTCAACCAAATTAAAAACCTTCATTGTCCCGACCTTTGTATCGAAGATATGCCAATCGCTTACCGCCTCTGATCCCACGGTTCTAGCCGGTTTTTGCTTTTTTCAACTTCTAACAAACCCCTTATTCTTAAAGCCACCAAAAACGAAGACGGATGGCAACGCAAGTTCTTCTTCATCAAACGAGACTCCATTGATGAGGGTGCTAGCCTTCCGGTGGAGTGGTTAACCACCGGTAGGATCATGAATGTCCCCAGGTACCTCTAGACTTTTATCTTTTGCTAATATCCTCTTATTTGATCCTTTTGCAGTGAATTTTAAGGAAGTAGCTTCCCCGACTGCGGAATCAGAAAAAAGAATCAAAGCAGTTTACCAATTACCAGCAAGCGACAGGAGTTTTACCACGCATATCCCGAGTTCCAGTCAATACTCATCATCCGAATTGTCTGGTAAGGATTACTTTTGAAATAATTAATTAGCACAATATAATATAATGAAGGGTAATAAAGATGTAAGACTTTTCCCTTTACGCAGCACCAGCCAAGATCCCTGAAGTCTTTGACCTCGACGAGCTGGACAGTTATTCCGATCAGGTCCAGATCAAGAAGGAACCTAGTCCCAAGGCTACGGCCTCATCCAAGCCCAGCAGCTCCATGGCTATCGTCATCCCCAAGCCTTCGCCAGCTACCAAGCCCCGGAGTTCAAGTTCTCGTAAAAGGAAAGAGCCTGATTCTCCCATTATCTCTGATACATTCCCTCATGAGAATCACAGGTTCATTGAAGCAAGCGGATTTATGACTTCTTTTCTCAACCAGGTTAGTATCCTTGGGCCATATCCTGCACCTTACACCACTTATAAGTATTTATTAAAACCAATACATGTCCTCTTATTTTGCAGGGTTTTGAACATTTGGTTCATCTATACCAAGAATCTCGTGGGCTCAACAAGACGCTTAAATCCAAGTTGAAGAAAGCCGAGTTACCATTTCTGATCAGGGTATGTTTGCAGCCGCCAAATCTCAGCACTATGAGGAGAAGTTCAAGGTTATGACCCAAGAACACCAGGCCGCCCTCAACAAAATAGCTCTCCAGGCCCAAGCCGATCTTGACGCCGCCCACGCTCATCTTGAACGGGATATGGTCAGCTACCGGGAAAGCCTTAAGAGTTCTGTCGTCACTTCCCTTCTCCAGGCCAGGCTAAAGATGGCCCATGAAGCCAAAGCATTGGGCTTCGAATGCCCTTCTTGGGACATCAATGCCTGGGAAACAAAGCTAAGGAGTCTCGGCGACACTTCTGCTAAAACTGCAGCTGAAGGATCTTCAAAGGCAGTCGAAAAACCAACTAATGCTGAGAAGGATGCTGAGGTTGATCCCGAGACGGATGCTGCTGAAAATATCATGAACGAAGAAGGCGCTGCCTCCTAAAACTCTTTTCCCTTAAATTTGAGAGTTATGCCTATGTTTGAACAATTTTACTTCTTGTCCTATGAATAGTTTCCATTCCTGTATTAAAACAACTTGATAGCCGAAGGTGGATGGGTCCTAGGTTTTAGGATGAAGCCCTTGGTTATCAACTAGTATTGTTTATTTCAAACAATTTCATCTTTCAATTGGCTTGCTATTTCTTAGTGTAGATTTTAGCTTTGCAAAATAGCCTGATCAATATACTCAGTGATATATTATGAAAACTTTTATCAAAAAGAATTTCTAAAAGTTTAATCAATTTTAGACAAAATTTCTAAAGAATAAAAGATAGTCCCTTTTCTAAAACCTGTTTTGATAATATTTGTTCGATCAGAGTTTTTATTCTCAATCCAAGTATTATTTCCTAAATATCCCGAAACGTATCCCAAAAGCACATTTCGAAGACATATCCTAAAGATATATCCGTAATCAGAATTAAACAATTCATGTTGGTTCACAAAGGAAAGATCATACCAGGAACTGAGTGTAACCCTAGTATTAAACTCCAACCCCTTTTGTGACTTCTCCTACTAAGATGTCCCCAGTTCGAGACACTTAGCCCAACCTCGATCTTTTGTGCTTCATACAATTACTTTAGATGGAATGTCCCCTGTGCATGAAGTCCTCAAACACTTAGAAATTTTTTTAACACTAGTTCCAATTGTATATACAATTCTTGTGTTACAGGGGTAAAACCCAAAATATACTGGAGATAAATCCTTAGTATCCTAGGGAAAATCCTAAATTTTCATGCGCTACAGGCGGGAGTGTATAAACTCCAAGACTTAGAAAGGTGAAAACCTTTAAACCTTAGAGAGTATGAAAATACCCCTTCGTGAGAGAGGGTGATCAATCCTCATATACCTTTAGGATTCAGGATATATCCAATAGTAACGAAATTGTCAGCCACTTTTACATGAACTGGTCCGGCCACCTTGAACTATTCCCGAATAACTTGTGCTCCAGGCGGGGTGTTTAAACCCAATTCGGAAGAAAGGTGAATACCTTTAAACCTGTGAAGGGATCAGGATCCCTTAGACGTGAGAGAGGGGGCCAATCCTCTAATCTTCCGAAGTATCCTGAATGTGTATCCTGGTGCTACATCCCTAAGCATATACTGCAAAACAATCGTAAGCTAAGGTGGGTGTTAGCCTGGCTAACACCCCTCCGATGCTCAAGTCAGTAATGAGTTCAAAACATTAAATAATGTCAAAATTTAATAAAAGAGACAGAATCCATACCATCCTGAGTTAGAATTTAAATTCCATACTCACTTAAAATAGAGTTTTAGATGTATAGCATTCCAGGATCTCGGTAGCATATCTCCCTCCATATTCTTGAGTCGGTATGCTCCTTTTCCTGATTCTGATTCAACCTCATAAGGTCCTTCCCATTTTGGAGCTAACTTTCCATCAGCAGGATTAGTAGTATTCTGAAAAGCCTTTCTCAATACCCAATCTCCAACTTTAAATCTTCTAGTCCTTATATTCTTGTTATATGCTTTAGATATCCTCTGCTGATATGCTGCTATCCTTAGCCTTGCAGCGTCTCTTGTCTCATCAATAGTATCCAGTTCCTGGCATAGGACTTCAGGATTCTGCTCAGGATCCCTGAGGTTGGATCTCGCTGTAGGTATCACCATTTCTGTCTGGATCACCGCTTCTGCTCCAAACACCAAGGAAAACGGGGTTTGGCCAGTTGCATTCTTCACCGTCGTCCTATCAGCCCACAAAACAAAGGGTAATTCTTCTGCCTATCTCCCTTTCTTAGCCCCTAGTCTCTTTTTCAAGTTGTTGACAATTATCTTGTTCGAGGATTCTGCTTGTCCATTTGCTTGAGGGTGTACCGGAGTAGACGTGATCATTTTGATTCCCCAACTCTTACAAAAGTTAGTGTTAGGGGTGGATTTCTAAATGACCCATGATCCTCAAATATTATCCTGTTTGGTGATCCTTACTTCTGTGTTAGTTAGTGATCCTCAGAAATGCTTCAGGATCAGGATCATGGATCATCCTAAGGATCCTTATACTAATGATTGTCTGTTTTGAATTCGTAACTGTTTTGCAGGAATATCAAATGGGACTTGGTCTTGGCGATATTTCTGGAGAATATTCTAACTCTATTCTGCACGTGCTTGGTCAGAAATGGACGTTGTGGAGTCGTGGAGGACTTGCACCATTTGCGGATAGTTTGTTACTTAGATTTTTACTAGATTTAAATGGGGTAGCGAGCTAATTAGACAACACTTATGCTATTTTTGGCTACACACACACTCTGAAAACCGCTCACACCAGCTCTCGTTCATTTACTTAGCAATTTCATACACTTTCTACACAGAACACTATAGTGATCCTTGTATTTAGCTCGCTATCATCCGAAGTTGTAACACATTACTTGTTTAATTTGAGTTGGTGATCGGTAGTTTCCATCACCCGGGGTTTTTTATGCCGGAGATCAATCCTTGATCAAGGGCTTTTTCCCCGTATAAACCTTGTGTCACTTGTTATTTATTTTTCATAGTGATCCTTATTGCTATAAACCAATTCAAGCATCATACCCCGTAACAGAGAGTTTGGTTGCATTATCCTCATCAGATTTTTTGACCAAAACAGTTAGTAGTCCTTTTACTTATAAATTGAGATCCATTGTCACAAATTATCTCAGCTGGTACTCCAAACCTAGTCAGGATATTCCTTTTTATGAAGGATACCACTTCTTGATCTCTAACCTGAACAAATGCTTCTGCTTCAACCCACTTGGAGAAATAATCTGTCATTTCCAAAATGAAAACCTTTCCTCCTGGAGCCTTTGGAAGCTTTCCCACTATATCCATACCCCATTTTATAAACGGCCAAGGGGAAACGATGGGATACAGCGGTTCAGCAGGCTGATGTAATATGTTACTATGTCTTTGACACGCGTCACATCTTCGAGCATATTCTGCAGCATATTTTCTCATCGTCGGCCAATAATATGCTGTCCTTAATACTTTTGAGAATAACGACCTGCCCCCAGTATGGTTACCACAATCCCCTTCGTGTATATCCTGGAGCACTTCTTTGGTTTCGGGGTCCTCCAAGCACCTCAGATATGGTCCTGCAAGGGATTTCTTATACAAAACATTATTTATAATAGTGAATCGTGATACCTTCATTCTAAAGGCCTTAGGATTCTCGTTCTTTGGGATGTGTCCTTCCTTGAGATATCTCATGATTGGAGCCGTCCAGGACTTAGGATCCTCCTCGGGATACTCATCATCAGGATCCTGAATACTTATTACTTGCTTATCCTTAGGATTCGTCGCGGGATATAAGATATGTAATATTGGTATTCGGGTTCCTTCCGGTATCCTGACCGATGATCCCAGATTTGCCAGGGCATCAGCTTCAGCATTTTCCTCTCTCGGTACCTGTTCAAGTGTAAAAACATCGAAATATCCTGCTAATTTTTTGAGAATATCGAGATACTCGATCAACTTCTCACCTTTAGCTGCATAGGATCCATTAAAATGATTAGTAATTAACAAGGAATCAACATATACTTGCAAATTCTTAATATTCATGTTTCCAGCCAATTCTAATCCTGCGATCAAAGCCTCATATTTCGCTTCATTATTAGTGGCAGGAAATTCACATCTAATAGCCTGGGGTAATATGTCCCCCTGTGGCGATTTTAGTAGTATACCTAGGCCTACACCTCTTACATTAGATGCACCATCAGTATATAATGTCCAGCATTCTAAGTTTTCTCCTAGCTGTTGTACTTCTAAGTCTACTTCATTTTGAATGTTACTACTGAAATCAGCCACAAAGTCAGCTAAAGCCTGAGACTTTATGGCATTTCTAGGCTCATAAACTAAATCATAGGCACTTAATTTTACTGACCACTTAGCCATCCTGCCTGACATCTCGGGTTTCCTAAGCACATTTTTAACAGGGTAGTTGGTTTTAACATGAATCCTATGTGTTTCAAAATAATGTCTAAGTTTTGTTGATGCCATAACTAGGGCTAATATCAATTTTTCTAGATGAGAATATCTAGTTTCAGCATCTAATAAACTTTTACTAACATAATAGACAGGATACTGCTGACCTTCGTGATCCTTGACCAAAACAGCACTTACTGCATTCCCTGATACTGCAAGATACAGGGATAATGGTTCGCCATCCTCAGGCTTCATCAATAAGGGTGCGGTTGAAAGATACTGCTTCAAATCCTGCAAGGCTGCTTCATGTTTCGCTCCCCATTCGAATTTCTTATTCTTCTTGAGGATATCGTAAAATTCCTTGCACTTCTCCGAGGATCTTGAAATAAATCTGTTCAACGCTGCTACTCGGCCTGTTAATCGTTGAACATCCTTCATATTTGAAGGTGATTATATATCCAGGATAGCTTTAATCTGCTCCGGGCTTGCCTTTATCCCCCTTTTTGTCACCATATATCCTAGAAACTTTCCTGCCCCACTCCGAAATGACACTTAGCAGGATTCAGTTTCATGTTATATTGATCCAGGATATCAAATGCTCCCTTAATATCCTGGAGATAATCCTCAGCCTTTTTAGATTTTACTACCATATCGTCAATATATACCTCCATGGTGTCCCCCAGCTTGTCTTTAAACATCATGTTTACCAACCTCGGGTATGTTGCACCTGCATTTTTCAAACCAAAGGGCATAGCAGTATAACAATAAATACCTGTGGGTGTCATGAAAGCAGTATCCTCCTGATCGGAGGGTTCCATTTGGATTTGCTGAAATCCTGAAGAGGCATCCATGAAGGTTAACATTTCATGGCCGGCGGTAGCATCTACCATTGAATCAATATGGGGTAGAGGAAATGGGTCTTTTGGACAGGCTTTGTTTAAGTCTGTGTAGTCTACACAAACTCTCCATTTCCCATTTTTCTTTTGTACCACGACTACATTCGCAAGCCATCTAGGAAACTTCACTTCTCTAATCATCTTGCTTCTTAGTAGTCTTTCAACTTCCTCTTGGATGATCGCATTTCGCTCCGAAGCAAATTTCCTTCTCTTTTGTTGGACTGGATTGAATGACCTGTCAATACCAAGCTTATGTGTTATAATATCCTTGGAAATACCTGTCATATCCTCGTGCTTCCATGCGAATGTTGACATCCTGCATTTCAAAAAATTAGTCAATTGGTTTTCAATATCCTGAGGGATATTGGTTCCTACGAGCACTGAGATATCCGGATTATCTTGATCCAGGATAACTTTCTTTACATCCTGCTCCGAAGCCTCCACGATATCCTGGGCCCGCATCTTTAATTGCTATGCTGCATTAGGCTTGGTTGAGGATTTCATTGAGGATGAGTAACATTCCTTCGCCTCCTGCTGATCACTATTAACCTTGACAACCCCCCAAGGAGTAGGGATCTTGATGCACTGATGATAAGTTGATGGCACAACCTTCATATCATGGATCCATGGCCTGCCTAGTATGATGTTATAGCAGGATAGGGAGTCCATCACACAGAAACGTTGTATCGAGTTGACCCCTTCAACATATACTGGTAACTTTATCACCCCTACGATATTCCTAGCTTCTCCACTGAAACCAACGAGCATGGTGGACTTTGAAGTAATGTCCATCGGAGATATGTTCATCCTCTTCAATGTTTCCAGCTGAATTATGTTGACAGAGCTGCCATTATCCACTAATATCCTGCGTACAAAATGGTTAGCAACGTATAATGTTATTACGAGAGCATCGTGGTGAGGATCCTGGACAGTATCCCTGCCATCACTGTCGAAAGTGATCACTTTATCATTTGTGAGGGTAGTCATCCTGGCTGGTTTGTCTCCCCTTTCAGTCTTTGCCTTTTTTGCATGTCTCTTGGCCGCAGAATACGAAGTCCCACAAATGTCGGATCCTCCTGAAATAAATTTAATTATTTTGGCATCTGCTGGGGGTGATGCTGCTCGTTCAGGATCCTTCTCAGAATCCTGCCCTTTATTCTTCTTTCTTCCCAGTAGATCCTTCAGATACCCCTTGCTCAATAGGTAGCTTATTTCTTTCCTTAGAGCAATGCAATCCTCAGTTACATGTCTGAAATCTTCATGGAAGGCACACCATTTGGTATTATCCTTCCAATAAGCTTTTTGTTGATTCTTACGAGGCCACCTAGCTTTATCTCCTAAACCCTGCATTGCATACATTAACTCAGGTATATTAACAGAAAAGCAATATTCAGATAATTCAGGATATTCTTCAGGATCCTCGTCTTCAACAGCATTCACTTTCTTGTTGTCATTTCTGCCATATGGCTTAGAGCGATATGGTTTATACGAGGATTCTGATTTCCTGTTTGTTGATTCATAGGTCGAGGTAGAATTCATCCTCTCTTGCATCTTTTTGTCATCTTCCAAGCGAATATATCTTAAGGCCCTGTTACGAGCTTCGTCGAGATTCCTGCAGGGATTCATTACAAGATCCTGATAAAACTGAGAATCTTTTTGTAATCCCATCTTAAAAGCCTGCACAGCTGTTGCAACATCAAGATGTGGGATATCCAAGGATTCCCAACTAAACTTGTTCACATAATCCCTCAAGGATTCCTGAGGTCCTTGAGTTATCCTGTAAAGATCACTGGTTAGTTTCTCAAAACTCCGGCTGCAAGAAAACTGACTATTAAATAAATTAACCAAATGAGCAAACGAAGTAATTGAGTGAGGAGGAACATTTAACAGCCATTTTAAGGCTGATCCTGTCAAGGTGGAACTGAAACCCTTGTACAAGCATGCTTCCTTGAGCTCCGGAGGGATAGGGTTAATATCCATTCTTTCTCTATACTGGGCAATATGCTCTTCAGGATCCGTAGTCCCATCATACAGTTTCATGTTGGGGGTTTGAAATCTTTTTGGGATTTCAGCATCACAGATATGATATGCAAAGCGGGATATCCTGTGGCTGTCTTGGGATACTTCCGGAATCGGCTGGACCACTCCAGGTACACCGGATATCATGTCCTTCAATTTCTGAAGTTCCCTAGTAAATGTTGACATCATACCTGCATCCTGCAAAGACCCATTATTGTTAGCAGCAGGAATATTATTATTTGATACGTTACCAGTCTGAGGATTCTGGCCATATCCTGAAGCATATCATGAGCTTCTCACAGTTGACATCCTGACCGAGGAGGGTATCCCAGGAGTATGATTCTGAGAATGGCTTGTCACGATATTTCCCCGGTTATCCTCAGTGTAAACTGCAGAACTGAAGTTCAAAGCCCTAGGCTGCAAAGGAGTGAGAGTTTCTTCAGCAGGTCTACTTGGGCCGGATTTCAAGAGTTGTATCTCTCTCATCAGCATCCGATTAGTTTCCTGCTGCTGCCTCATCTGTTCCTGTACACTACCAAACAAATTCAGAATTTCATCATTAGAAGCCAAAACAGGAGCAGATCCCTGGGTACTGGGAGCGGGGATAACGTCCCGAGCCACATGAATCTCAGTTCCGTGTGAAGAAGCTTGCATTCTTGGAGGAGGAGGTGGAAGCACCGAACCAATTGTTGCAGAGGTCGCAGCAGACATGGTGGAAGAGCTCATGTTTGATCTCGAGGCCATTGAAAACAATGTAGCAAAAAGTTTTGATAAAAGAAAACCGAGGTTTTTAGTAAAAATAGCACCACTTTCCCCACGGTGGGCGCCAAATTGTTTTGGTCAAAAATTACCGAAGCAATTAAGTGATCAAATTAGTTAAGTGAGGTAGTGTGCTAGAAATGAGTGTCGAGAATATGTTAAACAGATTAATTGCAAAAACAGTTTCAGGATACGGCTCAGGATATAAAGCTATATCTATGATCAAACAATGAGTAAAAAATGTAAAGGATGACACGAGATGTACGAGGAAAGCCCTTGATCAATCTAGATCGCCGGCACAAAACCTCGAGAGCTGACAATCGCAGCTTCCTTGTTCTTCTATTACTTCGAATATCAGGATACAGTGCAGGATGTGATGCGGATCAACTAGGTGTTACAATGTAATTTGAATACAAGTGTTTGTGTAACATCTGTGCTTGTTATCATTGTGAACAGTTCAATTATCAATAAAACAATGTTATTTGATCCCAATGTTTGTTTGGTTATGTTTTACATTTTTCGTGTTTTGACTTTTGTCCAATTTCAAACTCTATATCACTTTCTGGAGATTTATACGCAAACTGGTGCGTAAACGTAATCAGTTTAATGCGACAAATACACTGGAACATCAACATATACTTAACATACCTTAAATAACCTTTACATAACCTAGAAATAAGTTTTAAAGGCTTTGGTATGGCAAAAACAAGTTAATTCGCTTACAGGGACTAAACTTGACAAACCCGAAACTTTGTAACGGCTTATTACGCTCACTATAATGCACGATAAAAATTTCATAAAGTTTTGTTATCATACGAAAAAGTTATGATCAAATTCGTGTACTAGGGGTTAAAGTGTTAACGTTGAAAGTTATGACTTTTCGGGTTAACCGGAAGTGTCCAGGGACTTGGCAAGTGGGTACAAGTCTTAAAGCCCTTGTAGGTAAATACTAAGGGGTCAAATTGCAATACATAAGCTTAGTTGACCTTTCGTGAAGCCAAGGGACAAGTTGCAAAAACAAGAAAATAAAAAAATCTGATTCTTAGGCTCATGCGGGCCACGTAAAGGATGCTTAACCTTTACGCGGGCCGCGTCAGATGCCCAGTAACAGAATGTAAAGGCAGCAGCCTGTATACGTGAAAACTCGACCCAAAACGGATGTTTCACTTCATGTGCGAACCCTAAGTGTCTCCTAGGACCTTAGGGACATGTGTTAGTGATTTGTGGTCAATGGTAGACTTATGTGTCAACAAGTTATGGTGATTTGATCACTATATAAAGCCATGAAGTTGCAACCAAGTTCTTCACACCTTCATTCAGCTTTCTGATCATTTCTGGAGCACAAGTCTTCTCTCAAGTGATCTCTGGTCATTCATAGGACTCTTGTAAGTTTGCCTAACCTTCCTTAGTTTAAGTTTTAGCTTAGTTTAGCTTAAAAGTCAACTGTCGTAATTAACGGTTGACTTAACGATTAATCACTAATGGTCCAGTGATTAGTCGAATCAAAAGTAGTTATAAGTTGGTAATTATGTGGGTAATAGACCCTCAAAAGGTTTTCCCCTGATTCCCATTCTAACTGGGTCAAAAGTCGGGTCAAACTTGCTAATAAAAAGTCAACAGGATGCTTAAATTCTAATTTATGCATAATTAACAATGTAGAACATATACAACCTATTTGATCATTATTATAACTTGGTAATTAGTGTAAGAACATGTCTAAACATGTTCAACCCGACAATTTCCTGTTTAGACCCGGTTCGGAACCGAAAGTCGCATTGTTTGACTTTTGCTTTGACTTTCAGTTCTGACCCGCTTAGGCATGTTTTAGAAATGCCTCAGACCTTTAATTGGACTAGGTTACATACTAGTATAACCCTCTGTGATTATACACCTTGGTTCGTTAGTTATCCAATTAATATGCATGTTTCCGTTAATTGCTCATATGTTGACCATTATGCCCTTTTTACCTTAAAACGTGATTTTTGAAAATGTAAAATAGTAGAAACCTTTGTTACTAATATATAAACTTGTATCCAAAATTTGAGATCAATTGGTGGTGTAGATTGAGAGTTATGCTCATTAGCGCAAAATGAAAGCTTTATGTTAATTAAATGGCGTAATTAGCGTATAGCCTAGTTAAGCCTACTTTTTGATATCAAACTTACTACCCACTGATTTAATATATTATTTTGGGATTTTTGAAGATTTTTAATTAATTTTAGGCTGAGCATAACTTATAGTCGTAGGCTTAATCCGGTAATTGTCGGTTTTGCCCTTACGGGCTATAAAATGAGTTTTACATATCTAAACGACTCCAAACCTTTTGCTACTGATCTTAAATGATAAATAAATTATTTTAAGCCTTCTGGAATAATAAAAATATCAGCTTTATGTATATAACCCGGAAACGGCTCCTAATCGCCTTTCTAAGCGTTTTTAACGCATAGTATGTACTAGAACTATTCTAGACATACAAGGGTTGATACCTACTGATGTTTTAGGTAAATTATAATATTTTAATAGTAAGCAAAAGTTGTTAAACTCAGACTTCAGTTTTGAGCTTTACGGCTTATGTGAAATTACCAAAATGCCCCTACGGTGCATAGTTTGGTTATAAGTTATAAATTTCACATATATACTTTACCCTACTGATATAACTTAGCAAATTGAGTATATTTTCTGATTACATCAGACCTGTAACTCAGGTTAACACTTAAACTCTTTTATAACCTTTTAAATGACCAAACTACCCCTACGGGACCTAGTTTGTGTTTAAATTCGTTTCGGGCATAATGAAAGACGTCTTACTGATGTCACAACATATTTGAAGCATATTAACTTAGGAAACCTGTATATGGCCCTTACGGATACCCGTTACACTTATTACTCGTTCGGTTTGGTTTATATAACTAGTTTACATAAATTAGCCGAAGCGGGTCAAACCTTATCGGTTTTATCTAGAAATCCAGAATGTGTATGAAATACCCATATTAAACAAGTCTTCAAACTTGTCGGGTCTAAATCACATTCTATCCGATCTTCCGATTTAGGTCCGGTTTATTAATGTAGTTACCTATATTAGGTGCCGTTTGATATTCCGTGATCTCTAGCATTGCTTGGTGGTTATCTTAGGACTTCTGAGCAATCTCAAGTGAGTACATAGAACCCCCTCTTTTAAATGTTTTCAAGGTGTTTATGTGAGTACATAGACCCCTCTTTTACTGTTTTCAAACTGTTTTGGGGTGAAACACATGTGCCTACTTGTTACTTTCATGCTTTCCTGTTTTCACATCATATACTTGCTATGTTCATTAGTACATTTATAGTACATGATTTCGTTGTGTTTATGCTATGTATGCCCATTGTGTGCGTGCTTAGTACATTGTTTTACATTACATTTCATGCTATGTATGTCCATTGTGTGCATACTTAGTACATTATTTTACTATACATTTCTGCTATGTGTGTTGACTGATAGCATGCTAGCACATTGATTTACATGACTTTTCTGCTTTGTATGTTAACTTAGCATACTTAGTACCTTATTTTCATAAGACATGTATACAACTGCTATAACATTTGGTTTGCACAAACGAGTCTTTTATACGTTCATTAACATTTGCTACGCCGCTCGGGAGAAAGTAGTGGTACCATAGGACTTAACAAATCCCATTCCTGACATCCCGGGTTTGTTTGGATGTAAGGAATGACTGAATCCGAAAACATTTCTTTTGATAACCTTGACTAAAAGGGTTATCCGACTGTCTCAAGGCTTGAATGTATGCGTTAACTTACGACATAAATGTTTGTATCAATGTAACATGCATCACTTTACAAAACATAACTTTTTTATATATTCAAAATACTTTGTTTTGTACATTTCTACATTTGGATTATGTGACAATAATTTACTTACAATACATAACATTTGTTACACATTACTTGACTACATTTGGACTTTTTAACTTTTGACGTGACTTATACAAGGACTATTTAACAACTGGATTAAACATGGACTTTATACACTGGTGGTTTGTTTAAGTGATGTAAGTAACGAAACGTGTGTAATATGATACAAGCATGGTGGATACGCCGCTGGTACTTCCTATATATAAGTGTTTGTATGGTATTACATATCGTAGCGTTATTTGAATCATTTCAATTTAGACATATAACATTTTATACAAATAACATACTTTTCACAATACATCGTTTTATAAACAATTTATCTAATACAAACTCATTTTACTTGGTTATTCATTTAACCATACATTATTCTCTTATTTATACATATCAACTGATTTTATCGTTTTTCAAATGATTTACAAAACAAAGCAAATTACAAGGTTCATGACTAAACATTCTCTTAAACATAAGTCATGAATCTTATTTTCACAAACCTATGTATCTCACAGGCATTTTTATGCTGACGTACCTATTTTCACATGTGTTTTCAGGAGCTTTTCGATAGGATGATGATCGTGACACTAGGGCGGACCTGTGCCTTAGAGACTTAAAATGAAGATAGACTTTGTTTAATTATGTTATGAACTCTTTATTTACTGTTTAAGACAATGTAACCCTCATGTTGATAAATAAAATACAACTTTGAATACCATGGTTATGAAACAATTAATTCTGTTACAACACTCCCCGACGTTTTCCGCCACGTTTTGTATGTTATACGTGGTCGGGGTGTGACAGTTTGTGTCTAGTGGTTGTCAATAGCTAGAGAGTAAAGTGTGCGAATGGAAAGTGAGTGCCTTAACTGATCCGATCCATCTATTTATAGTAAAAGAAATGTAACAAACTACCCTATTAAACCAGGATCCGGCGGATATTCCCTTCTTGAACGTTGTAGACCTGGTCCTTTGGGTTCAACGTCTCTCACGTAACTACTTCGCCTGAGTCTTAAGGAGAAGAAGTCCATCTGACCGTTAGTGACCCACAACTTCTAACCTGCACGTGGTCAATTTAGTTAACACCAGGATATCGCCAAGGATGTTACCAATATCCTAATCCGGCATCCTGATCACAAGTAAACAATCAAAAACAGGATATTAGTCAGGATATATACGCTCAGAAAATAGCCCATATCATTAATGAATGTTATTCGTTACGTAAATACGTCCAACAAGTTCGTTCACATTATCGAAATCGTTCTTTTTAATATAAACCATAGTATTCGTTTTTGAAATCATCGTTAAAAGCATCGAAATTGTTTAACACATATGAATCACCCAAAAACAATTGAAAACAGTAAAATAGGGGAACTATGTACTCACATCGAAGTGCAAAGTATCCTTGATCTAATGAACTAGCAAAGCTCGAGTAAACCAAGGAATTCAAGTAGCACCTATTAATCGGATCGCTAAGTTAATAAATGGACACCTAAATCAGAAGATCGGGTAGAATGAGGTTTCGTAAACCAAATGAGTATTGGAACTCATGTGATATGGTTTAACAAAGCCTACATTCTAAATCGGAACCTCTCCAAAGTGCTTACGACCCGTTACGACCTATTAAGGTAGCTTACGCTACTTTAATGCGTCGTTCGCGCAAATGCACGTTTGAGACGCCTAACTAGTCCTATGACAAGTATTATGTGCCCTAACATGTTTAAATATGTTGCATAATCAGTTTAGGTGACAAAAGTTAGGTTACATATGCTTAAAATCCAATTATGCATGAAAAGGGCATTTTGGTCATTTACCTAAGGCATATAAACTTCCTATCATAACAACTAATTAAACTAAGTGACCATAAGATATAACCTCGGAAGATTATTCCCTATACAAATATGGTCACAAAACATGCTTGGTCAGATCCTAATGATCGACCAAACGGGCCAGGTTCGAAAGTCTAAGCGGTTGTTAAGACCGCTTATCTTACGACCCTATACAAGCACTAGACTAAAAGTGACGAGTTAAACATGTTAAAACATGTTTAACTAAGTTAGAGAACAGGTTTGATATGAAAACAAAGTGTTTTGATACCCGAAAATAGCTTCGACACAAAATACGCATAAACACGTATTTTGACCGAAGCTTTGACTGGTCACTTTGACTAATCGACGTGGTAATCAGTAGGTATAGTCACAAGGGACTATAACCATCGTGATTACGCTCACGTTGCAAAGTTCAAACGAACTTTGTGTTGACCAAATCATGGTCAAAGTAGAAAGTCAAACACCGTTTGACTTTCACGCTTGAAAAGCATAAACGAGCATGAAAGAAACTTACAAAGGGTCCAAGCGATGAAGATTTGATCTAAAATACTCAGGTATGAAGCTAAGGCTTCAACTTAGAGCAATATTCAGATCAAATGTTAGGAAGTGAAGTGAAATCAAGTGGGTATTTATAGAATTCCAAGAACCGTTAAGATCATTCCTTGTAAATCGGGCTTTAATCTTGGCCATACACTTGGGGACATGGTTTTACAATACAATGGGTACTCAAAATAAGTCCATAGATTCCAAAATCAGGAGTTAAAAACCATTAGAATAGGTGGTAAAGGCCAGATTCAATGTTTCTGCAATTATGCTATGCTGGTGGTAGCTTACGCACCATAAGGTCCTAAGCATACGGTCCGTAAGGACCTTGCAGACCAGCAACTTTCATAAATTGACAGTTTAGCCCCTGCACCTTGTTTTGTCGTGTTTTGGCACTTCTAACACCCGTCAAACCCATTTTCAAGCTCCACAAGGATGTTAAAGCATAGGGAACAAGAAATATGCTTGAAAACATCTCGGATGTCGGTTCGTTTGGCCGTACGGTTGTGTTGTTCGGTTAATTATGATGGAAATCGTAACGAACGCGTGTACGCCCCAAATTGCGAAAAGAATGAAGTTTTTTGCATTCCTATCACTAAAATACAATATTTTAATGATTACAAAATTTTTTGGATGTCCTTATATGTTCAGAACGTAAGATATGCGCGAAAATGCAAACTTATGCACTTTTTGACGCTTTTAGTCCCTGTTTGATCAAAAAGTTTATTTTCGCATACCAAACCCCTCAAAGCCTATTTCAAAGCTATGTAAAGGATATTTAGGGTATGTTTAACTTATGATAAAGTTTCAGAATGTTCGCTACCATACGAATCGGCATACTTTCGCAGTTTGACACAAATAGTCCATGCGATCGAATAAACTTGTTTTCGACACACCAAACCATCCAAAACTTATTTCTAAGTTATGTAGAGGTTATTTAAGGTATGTTAAGCCTATTTCACTATTCCAGAGTGTTTGTCGTGTTATACTAATTACGTTTACGCATTAGTTTGTGTATAACTTTCCAGAAAGCGATTTAAAGCTTGAAATCCAACTCGAATCAAATCGTAAAATCATCAAACACAAATACTCATATAATAACACCAAAACACATATTTTTTTTTTATAATTGATATTGTTTTACATTGTACATCGTTTACAGAGCATAGTTGTCACAGATTGGTACGGTGTTTCCGAGGCAAAACAGACCGTAAAGTTGGGACGGATGCCGGCCTGGTCCCAAGGAAGGGGATCCAGGGGGTTCGTACAACTTCGTGTATTAAATTGTTATATTAGTAAGATATATATATTGTACGTGAGGCAGACATCATATTGGTCTCGAGTGGACCCTGCGCCCATGATGTCGTTTGGTATATCTATCGGGTTGACAACCCCGTCGTGACCGGTCGCTCCGAGTCAAGTCAAATGACGAATTGATATTCTAATTATTGTCTAGATTTGATTATCCCTGCATGGTAAATATATAGTTTGTATTGTCTAGCTAACATACGAGTCTGAAAATTGATGCAATAATTTAATATACAAAACCTGGGTAAGAGTTTTATTGTCGGGTTATTGAACCGCGACGGAAGACCCATGGATTTTATTAAGGAAGTAAAAATGGACTTTCTAAAAATTATATGGATGTTTTCAAATAAACACATAATCAGAAAGTTTCCTTTGGAATGAATTGTTTGTATGTGAATATGTGAACTCACCTTCCTTTGTGTTGACACTTGATTTTAACGTGTTCTACGGGTACTTGAGTTCGGCTTCGAGAATTATGGAGTATCTTGTGGTTGTTGATGCATGTTTGGTTTGATTTTTGGACAAACTTTTAAAACTATTCGGGACCAATGTAATAAGATCCATAAGGCTCAAAACAATTTAAGAATGGTGTGATTGGGACGAACTTTAAGACTTTATGTTTAAAAATCTATGTTTTAATTAAGTTGAAATGTCCAACATTACGATGCATCGTTTAGCAAGATACAAATGGGCACCAGCTTCCGTCACCACTACGTTTTATATTCCCATGCGATGTTTTTGGGGTGTGACAGAAGTTGGTATCAGAGCCAATGGTTGTTAGCGAACTAGATGTTTTCGGAGGAAAACACTAGACTTCAACCGAAGAATTTTTAGATTTAAAGTCCAAAATTCTCGATGCCAAGATTTTTAAATAAACATGGAAAATTTTATCATGTATGAAAACCCTTATGTGTTTATGTGCATACGTGATTTTCTGTATATTTGGGCCTTATGTGTTACTTTTCATATTGATCACACACTTGCTTTGTACGGTTACGATATGTCACGTCTCGGCCTATAGAGCCATTAGTAGTCCTGCTCACTGATACTGTCGAGCCGACACTTGAAGATTCCTTCGCCCGTCATTACGGAATCGTCTATTCCGTTACTCAAGTCACGTGTTTTGCTACACATCTTTTAGTCTACACACGCCGTAGGAAGAGGACTCGACCCATTAGAGAGATCGCATTGACTTTGAGAGCTGAGAGAGCGTCCGCTTTGAAGAAGCAGAAGGAGATTTGGGTCAATCGCTCTCACTGCGATCATTAGTTCGTCATGTTACGAGGAGACTTGGAGATGACAAAGGGCAAGATGATGGACTTAGAAGGACAGATGGACTGGTATGATGAGATTAAGGGCTTGGGTGACAGTGCTAGAGGTTAGATGGACTAGGGGAGAGTTGAGCTAGAGGAGCTTGTTAGGAAGATGTTGGACTTCCAGGGATTGAAGCGTTAGTTGTTGGTTGTTTCTGTTCTTTGTTTTGTATATCTCATTTGATGAACCCTATTTATGGCTTACATGCCAAATTTTCAAGTATTTAGGAGGAAATTTCATATAGACTTGTTTCGGGTGTTGATGTAGACACGCCGAATTTTGATTAGTCTTCGTACTAAAAACAAGCTTTGTAAATTTCTGGTATAAATATCGAATGGGTTCCTTTTGGTTTAAAAATTGTTCTCATTAATATGTGGATATTATACATGCACAATGTTTGTTCCACTATCATTTAATGATTGAATTAGTTTGGATATCGTCTTATGTTGATATTATGTTGTAATAATAGAAACGACGAAATGCAGCCCAAAAGTGAGATAGGGTTCTGGACTACCTACTACCCCATAAGAGTTGGCACAACTCATAACCCAACACGTTAATACCGCCATGGAACAGCGCGATGCTAACCAAAAAATGGCCAGGAACATGGACGTGATGCTCATGGGCATGGTTTTGGTGGGACACAGATCGGAAACCCATCAAGTAATATAATGATCGGAAAGTTTTAATAGTTCCTATGTTATGATATAATCGGAGCGTAACCCAAGATCATTTACTTGTACCCTATGCAATGACGTGGCAACGGAATGCGTGATGTCGGGCCGTCACAGTGGATCGACCATTCAAATAATTCTGCATTCCGAGCCTAGATCTGGGGATTCTCGAAAGCGAAAGTCTAAGATTTTGAAAAACGCAGTTTGGGGAAAGCCTATGTGGTTAACTCTAGTGGTTTGGGAAAGGATAATGCCAGGGATGGCAGGAGTAGTTTTGAGAAGAAGACTCACGAGGATGAGCGTAGAAAGTGCGCCAGATGTGGTCAGACTAGACATATGACTTGCGAGTGCTATGCTAAGAGTACATCGGAGGGAGGTACACTCGAGGGATGCTACGAGTGTGGTGAGCAAGGACATTTCGAGAGAGATTGTCTGAAAACCAAGGGTCAGGATGCCAGGGGTAGAGCGTTCGAGCTAAACGCTGGGAAAGCACGAGACGATCTTGCTGTTGTTACCGGTATGTTTCGAATCAAAAACCAATCTATGTTCATACTTTTAATACCAAAGCTGACTTGAGTTTTGTTTCGAAAAACTTTGAACCATTTTTGTGTTCACCAACAAGTAAGCTGAGTATAAAGTGCCCGATTGAACTAGCAATTGGTAAGTTGATGGAAACTGGTGAGGTTGTTTGGGGTTGTAGTATTTAGTTAGGTGATTATAGTTCTAGTGTCGATTTATTTCCAGTGGAGCTAGGGAGCCTTGACTAAGATGTGAGGATGGATTGATTATCCAAGGACAAAGTGGGGACTATCACTTGAAGAAGCTAGCTAGGATATCTCGTCTTGATGACGGTAGAAAGGTGGTAGTTATTCACGAAGATCGACCGAGTCGAGTGTTGAGTGTTGATAGTTGAGAGTCGTCAGTGTTGTAAGGATGCTCGAATTGTTGCGAAAGGGCTATCCTGCATTTTTAGTAAATGTGGTGGATGCGGAAACCGAATGTAGGAATGTCGGAAAGATTTCTATCGATCGCAACTATCCAGAAGTCTTCCTAAAAAGACTTACCTGGATTTCCCCCTGTGAGACAGATCGAATTTCGAATCGATCTGGCACCCGGTGCTGCGCCTAATTGCACAATCTCCTTATAGAGTAAGCACCGTCTGAGATGATAGAAATGTCGAATCAGCTTCAAGAGCTACTAGACAAGGGTTTCATTCGATCAAGCTTTTCGCTTTGAGGTGCATCTGTTTTGATGTGAGAAAGAAGGACGGATCCTTCAGGATGTGTGATGATTTCAGAAAATTGAACAAGTTAACTATCAAGAATCGGTACCCTTTTACCGAGGATTGACAAATTGTACGATCAAGCTACAAGGATCCAGTTGCTACATGAAGGTCGACCAACGATCAGGATATCATCAGTTGAAGGTTGCTGACAAAGATATTCCGAGGACTGCTTTTTGAACACGATATGGCCATTATGAGTTATTAGTCATGCCTTTGACTAAATTAATGCGCCATTTATATTCATGAATCTCATAAACAGGGTATGGAAACCCTAATTGGATAAATTCGTGATAATATCCATTGACGACATACTTGCTTATACGTGAGCCAAGGAGAATCATGAGTAACATTTAAAGTTGACTATGGAGTTGTTGAGGATTAAGGAAGGCATGCATGTAGATCAGTCTAAGATTAGAGCGATCAAATGATGAGGAACGCCAAGGACCCCATCGGGAGTATGACGATTCATAAGACTAGTTGGATACTACCGGAGATCTATTAAGAATTTCTCTAAATTAGTGCAGCCTTCGACACTAATAACCTTAAAAGGAAAGGGGAAATCGATTGGGCAGAAAAGTAAGAGGAAGCTTTTCAAAACCCTTGAAAGAAAAAAATTGAAAGCGTGTACGATAGATTTTGAAGAAAGTTAGGATACTCACATCCCCTTGGCAGAGTTATCCTACAATAATAGTTATCACGCTAGTATTTAGGTTGCTCAGTTTGAAGCCTTGTATGGATGGAAGTGTTGATTTCCACTTTGTTAAGCTAAAGTTGCAAAAGACGATTAACCAGACCCTAGTTTATCTGGGACACCAGTGACAGGATTTGCCTAGATCGAGGAAAGGTTAAAAGTCTCCCATTTGATCAACAGAAGGATTACATGGACAGTTGAAGGAAACTATTGCGATTTCAGATCGAAGATTTGGTTCTATTGAAGGAGTTATTTTACAAAGGATGTTATTAAGTTAGCAGAGAAGGGGAAAAGCTGAGCCACATTGATTAGGTCCTTTCAAGAGCCCATCTTGAGTTCGATCAGTCGCTTATAGGCTCATGCTACCATAAGGATTGAGTAGTGTACATGATGTAGTGTTTGGGTCCAGTTTGAGAAAGTGTATAAGGGATAATACACTGATTTTGTTCTTTGTAGAGAATTATTTAGAAGATAAACGGAAGTTTATCGAAGTACCATAGAAGTAGTACGTATAGCTAGAAGAGTTATGTGGACGCGATTTCAGAAATTCTAGTAGTATACGAGATTTATTAGTTGTGCAAATTGTGGATATCTGAAATGAATGCAAGGAGGAAAGAAAACGAGTTCATGAGATTAGATACTTTCGAGAGCCCATCTCGAGTTGGATCAATCGTGTGTAAACTCAGATTATCTTAGATATAAAGTAATGTATACGTAAATATACGTATGTTAAACCCAAAATGGTGGAACATTGATTTAACCTTTCCTAATTAAGTGCTTGTAAATATTGAACCTTGGAAAAGGTGGTGAGCGTTGAGACGCGAGATTAGGAAATGCGAATATATGTAATATAGGTCTACGAGGATTCTTCGTGAGAATCAAAGTTTCTTGCAGCAACTACAAGACCATATTCATCAAGCCTGTTTTAACTGTTTCCACCTAGTGCGAAAACAAAACCTGTAGAGTAAAAATTTCGGGGACGAAATTTCCTAAACAGGGGGAGACTGTGACACCCGGCTTTTCAGGCCATACCGTACAATTGTAACACGTGTTGTGAATAGATAGAAAGGCTGTATTTGATTGGTTATGATGTTTATATGTGAAATCTAATGAGTTGATAAATTTAAACTTTGGTGAAAATTATGTTGGCAACGATAAGATAAACGCTTATCGAGTAACGATTAAAATGCGAAACGAACGTCGGTGACCACCCGATCAGTGTTAAAATCCTAAAAATAGTCTGTTATGATTAGAATAATAATTTTAATCATATTCGTGAGGAAAAATAAATTAAAACGCTAAGAAACTCTGTTTTTTTTAGTTTAAGCTCGTACCGCGCGATGCTGCACGTATACCGACAAAATACTGTCAACACAGCCTGTCGAGGCAACTGATAATCATTTTAGTAATAATTTGATGAGTTTTTTACTATAGAACGATAAAAATAAATAAAAACTCTTAAATCCCTATTTTTGCAATTTTAAGCGCGTACTGCGCAGCACAGCGCACATACTTCCAAATACCGGCAACGTAGCCAGTCCGGGCAAACAAAATATTGTTCAAGAATATTTTGGTGAGTTTATTTATATAGAGTGTTAAAAATAATTTAAAACGCACTTAAACGGGATTAAAACGCTAGATAAAATACCCGGTATACAGTAAAATACTAGTTTTTGGTCTAGATTGTATATATATATGTATATATATACGATATATGTGTGCGTTTATGAGAGAGAATGAATTGTGGCAGCCATGCTTAATGTTATCTCTCCTCTCTCATGTTTCTATTGGCCCAAAAAGAGGTGCAATCATGATATTCTTACACCATGTCCCCATATAATGCAAATATCCAAGGAATATGTCTCAAAAACAACTTCATCTCTCTCTCTCTCTCTACAATAATTCAGCCAAACACCCTCAACACCACCTCCAATTTCATTTTCAAAATTGTTCATCAAGATCCAAACTCATTCCAATGTGTTTTCAAGTAATTTTAAGGATCCAAAGGTGATTTTAAGGTGTTTTAAGCAACAACCAAGCTCCATATCATCATTTTTGTCAAAAACCCACTAAGAACCTTGAAGGTATAAAAATCATTCTCTAAATTTGTTCTTGTTTCATAATGATGTTGATGATCTTGAAAAGTTTCTCTTGTTATTGGAATAAAACACAAACTTGAAAACAATAACAAATGGGTTTTTGTACAAAATGGAAATGGAAATGGATGTGTATGTGTATGTATGTATGTATGGCCGTAGGTTTTTGCGTGTGTGTATATTATTGTGTTTTGATTTTTGATTGAGTGATTCTTGAATAGTATGATTCTTGAATGGTAGAATGCATGCATGTAAATTTTGGTCATATACTCATTAATGAAAGATACTTGTAATTATGTATGAATGATTATGTGATAATGGATGATATAGGTTGAGTTATGTAAAAACATGATATAAATGTGTTCTTGAGTATGATTAGAACATAAAATATGATGATGATGTTGTATGGGTGCATTAGATGCATTTACTTGAACATGCATGATGATATGTGATCATAAAAAGGTGATTGAGTATGATTTAGTAAAAATCAGTTTTAATCAGATTATAAACACTAAAATAAAGTTATTTTAAAGTGTTTAAGTGACATATAACTTTTTCATAATGTTTGCTAGCCTTGCATGTTGTACTTGGTGCATTAAAAGTTGTAAAATACGTGTAATCGCATGATTTATGTGACTTTCACAAAAACTGCACTAATCTGATTATAACCACTATTTTAATATGTAAATAATATGTATTGTGTTAAAATATCAAGTCATTCCAAGTTGGGATGATTATAGAAACGTTTAACGCAAAACTATGCATTAAAACGGTCAAAAAAATCGGCTTTTCAAGTGATTTTTATAAAACTAATTTAGATCAGTAAGTAAACTGACATTTTTAGTTTAAAAATGATTATTTTAACTAATTTTAAGTTTACTTGGTGTTTGGTTGATCATACGTGACTTCCGACGCCCGAAACCGTTACCGAATCGCTAAAATACGCATTTTTCAATGTACACTAGTATAGGTAAAATTTTGGGTGAACCTTATGTGTTAAAAAGTGTTATGTGATTTAAACATGAGAATGTGAAAATATGTTAAGTTTTTAACACGATATTAGAAATCTAGCTTACGCATGTATGCTTGTACGTTTTGTGCGGTAGAAACGGTAAAAATTGCGTTAAACATGAAACTTGTTTGTCGAGCATGAAATTTGATACATATAAGATATTTTATGTATATTTTCTTTAAAAATGACAAAATAGATAAGTTAACAAGATTTCGCGTGTTTCGGTGTTAAATTATGTAAACGTTTATGTATATATGTTACGACGCGCAAATCGTAGATATATTGCGTATAAACGGGAGAGTTAACGGATTTACACAATAATGGTCACCAATAAAATTTTTCAAGTAGCAAAACCATAAAAATATATACATGTGGACTCATATATATATTAACGTGCCAACATAATTGTTAAGTCCCCCGACCACACCCTGGACGGGAGCCGTGAGCAGTCAAGTGGTACCGGTGGTTATTTTAAAAACATTGCAGCGGAATTGTTCATCAGGATCGTTGAGTTAGGAAAAAATATCAGAGTTTTGAAACACCGGATTTTATTTATTCAACATATGGGAATACACCCATGTTTTACAGAGGTAGCTTTAGTATGGGATAAATCCGAAAAACATTTCTTGATTTAGTTTAATTGATAAAATAAGCCACTTCTTTAAGCCTTTTTGGTGCCGTATCACAACTCTTATTCCGATCTACTGTAATCACCTTGAACGCGTTTTAAAAACATTTGGTCAGCAGGAAATACTGGTGAGTTCATTCATTTTGTACAAAAACACATTTGTTATAATTTACAACATTAAGAGTTTTTACATTTGCCCCTTATCTTATAATTAACTGGTTCAGTTGTCACTCGACCGGATCTATGACTGTGGTCATACCACTATTGGGTCCTGTCACCCAATAACGACGTATATCACTAATTATGCTCGCCCACCTAAAGTGATAAAAACAGCAGTAATGTGCACAATACCCCACTTACTTCCAGTAACTTAAGATTAGCAAAGACTTAATCACTGCAAGGTATAACTGGAAAACATTTAGGGTTTTGTAAAGCAATTTGATAAAAAGAGAATGACTCACAAACTGTGAGAAAAGAGAATGGACTCACCTTGTTAGCATATAGTCTTGATTAAACAAGTCTCTTGATTCTAAGCACCTACTTTATAGTTCTGAATCTTCTGATGATTAAACATCTTGTTTGATAGTAAGGTTATGGATCAGAGTTTTCTGATAGTTAAACATATAGTTTAACAGAGTGGAATACATTTTAGTGTTAAACCCAATCAAACCTAACGATGGTCACGAGATCATAACCTTAACGAAATTCACAAAGTATAGTCTTATTTAGACAGCACTTTGGCATTCGTCCGTTGGTTTCCGAATCGATCGGACAGAATATCGTATTGGTGATTATTGGTTAGAACACCAACATATAGAGAGAAGAATAGAAGGAATGAGCAAAGAAAATGAATCCTAGGCTTCCTATTTATAGGTAGGAAATATGAAATTTCCAGGAAGTTTCCTATGTACTTTCTAGGAAATTACATATACTTTTCTAGCAAGTTACCTATACATTTTCTAGGAAGCTTCCTACCCACATATATATCCTCTTACACCTTCCTTGCACCTTCCTCACATATATCTATTTAGGTGTTTAATTTACTTAGTTAATTAATTTGACTTAGCTGATTAATTAATCTTACTTAACTGATTACTTTTCCTTAACTGTTTAATTAATTAATTTACTTAGCCGATTAATTAATTAACTTAATTAGCTGATTAATTAACTTACTTAGCTTGCTTAACTGTTAAGTTTCCTTAGCTATTAAGTTTTCTTAACTGCTAAATTTTAGATAACCATTAAGTTTTCTTAATTACTAAGTTTACTTAGCCATTAAGTTTACTTAGCCATTAAGTTTACTTAACTACTAAGTTTACTTAATCGCTCAGTATTCTAGTTTAACAACTTCCTGATCATGAGTTCTAATTCTAGATACAATAGAACTCGTATTAGCGTATTTACCCCATTTCAACTTTAACGATAATCACGAGATCAAAACTCACAACGAATGACAAAGTATAGCCGTATATAGGCATCACTTAAACATCCATTGGATCAGTTTCAATCAATCGGATATAGTAACGTGTCCGTTATTAGAGTTATTACCCTGATAACGAGCAGAGTTTCGGGAATTTAGGGCATTCACTGAAAGAAACAGAGATACGAGAGAGTAATTTCGTCAAAATTTGATCGAACTGGTGCACAGATTTCAGTCCTACTGTTGCCTGTTATATACTCCATTTGGGTCTCCCCCACGTGTCGTGTACGGGTCGGCCTCCCCTGGCGTGTGTCGCGGGGATGGTTGACCTGGCTTTGGTCACCACGTGTCACACGTAGGCCTGACAGTGTCGCAGCGCCGTGACGCGTGTCCTTGGCCGCCCTTCTCGTCCAATCGCGCGTTTTTCTTGATTTTCGTGCTGGTGCTTATCGTGTATGTTCGGGTCTTGATTCCAATTGATTTGGTTTTAAATTGCAAATCTAATAAGACTATTTTTACACGATTTGGTTTATTAACCGTACACTTCTGGTTTTGATTACGGATTGCTTGTCGAGAATATTTTTGGAGGGTTGTTGTCACACCCCCAAAAATTCCACCTAGGGAGTGTCCCTCATAGGCATGTGACGTACTGACAATGAGCCACTAATTACATTGAACCCACACGTTTCAAAATAAAGTTCTCAAATTAATAATAAAATTCCATCACAAGTTGATACGAAAACCATTATCTTCAGCGGAAGCAAGTATTAAACCATAACTAAATTATTCAAAAACCAATGAGTAACAGTAAACAATTAATCACATGACTCTCTTCAGTCGACCCATGACCACTCCTGCTCCTCCAGACAGCAAGTTCCCAAATCCAAGATACCTAACGACCTGCGAGCATGCAACACGTGTATCAGACAAAGCTGGCGAGTTCACAGTTTACGAAAACGTTTTGTTACCAGTTGTATGTAAAACAGTTCACTGACAAATGCAAGTAATTTTGTTAATATCTCAATTCCGAACAAGACGGCTCCTGATGTACATGACTGCCCTTTCCCACGTACTCCTATCCAGTACTGGGCCCGACTGGGTCATTAGTTCACATCCGTCCTATCTAGGAGCGGTGTGAGGGTGCCAAACCTAAGTAGCGCTACCAAGTAATACCCATTACCCTCCAGGTAACAACATAAGGGACTTACAAGAATGATAGGTGAGAATATTAACCAATATACCCGTTTTTACCCAAAAGACTTATCCCTCCACGGGATACCCACTGACTGTCCCCAACCACTGGGACGCATGCTCGAATGTAGTGAACTCACCTTAGAGTGCTCGGTATGTTCTGTTACGTGTTTACCGTAGACCGACCAACCCTAGAATAGTTATCATTATTCATCAGTTTTGTATTCACATTGCATCACGTAGATTGTCACAGACTACACACGCAACAAACAAGTACAGCACATAACCCAAACCAGCCCAGCCCAATTATGCCTTAGGCGCTGCCCCATTTAAGTGCAGCCCAACGGCTTAACACAAGGCCCAAATCAAAAGATCACATTATATGTATGTGCGTATCTGACAGTTGTATGCGGCCCAAACTAACAAACCAATCCAATAACTATAACAATCCAATTAACAATTGTCAGCCCAAGTGATATATATATAAAACTTGTTAAAGTATTCGGCCTCATAAAACAATTATCAAAGCCCGCTAATATAAGTATTCGGCCTCATAAAACAATTATCAAAGCCGGCTAATATATAAGAATAAGTGACGGCACAGAACAGACGTGGCAGTTTGCGATGTGTAGTCTTAAGACATCAGGCCCAATAAATAGTTAACATAAAATCACCACAATATCATTCCATCAATTAAATCTATTCGGCCCACCCTCAATTCGATCCATCCAGTAGGTGGGTTACATTAGATTCTAATAAAAAATCACATGTTATCAATCAGGTCACATGTTATCAATTCAGGTTTCAATGAGGAAATTCAACATGTCACACTAAGAATAGCATAATAGTTCATGCATATTCCCACACACTCAGTTTCATTTATTTTCTATGTACACATTAACAAAGAATGGCATTAACATAACACTTACCCTAAACATCACCAAATTACCAATCATCAACAAACATCATCTTTGATTTTTAATTAACGTATCACAGTCCATTCATCATAATATTCTATGGCCATTGTATTTGTGTAATCCATTTGCATGTGATCTAATCATTTTATCAGCCCAATGCATGTGTATTGTCAGATCCATTAATTCTCAACAGTCCAATTAATTGCTTTAGTTGTCAGCCCACTACATAATCATGGTCCAATAAGCATTTAGAGTTCAATTTGTTTGTCTGCCATGAATTCTCAAGACAATTAAGTGGATAATTCGGTCCAATCAAGCAACAACTTTCACCTATTTCAATTATTCACGAACCCACATTTATTCTAATCATTATCTATATCATATCAACAAGTGTAACTTAAGATCCATACGCCATATTAACCTATCTTATAAGCATGTTGTCACACAAAATCATTGACCCCCAATACTTGTCTCAAAACAGATATCATTATCATATATATTACCCTACCATCAACATAGTAATCGGCCACAATTAATAATCATGTTAGCGACATCCAATAACTCATACATTCGCATAGCATAATCATCATGGAACATAATACACGTTCTTTGTAAATCAAGCACACACATGAATAAGGTCGACAATTAAGATTTACATAAATACAAAAGTACTAACCAAAGAATTCGTTCGAAGGAGATGAGGGGCCTCGAAGATGATGGATGGATGTCTATTGCCGTACACACGTTTAGGATGGGTAGGGTTTACAAAAGTTGTAACTTAAAACACCTACCCTCACATTATGTAATATATGAAGAATAGGGGAAGAATGGGCCGAGTCTTACCATTAATGGATTGGGCCGATGGGTTCAGAGAATAAGATGAAGGTTCAAAGTGTGTGATCTAATACATGCATCGCGGCCCGAAAAGGAGTGTGGTCTGAAAGAAGTGTGTCGCGGCCCAAGTGTATAACTAGACGATTCATACGCCAATGCAACATAAGCAATTTAACACATATATAACACGATTAATACATATAACACGTTTAACGACTTCGTGTACAGTTAATATGCACACATAAATATCTAGTGATGTACACATGTAATCCAACGCCAAAGATTGTGGAGTTTAAGTAACGCTAACCTTAGAGATTTGGGTTGTCACAGTTGTTACATCCTCCCCACCTTGTTTTAAATCTTGTCCTTGAGATTTACTGGAACAAGTGTGGTTACTTCCGTCTTATCTTCGATTCCCAACTATATTCTTGTTCACGTTTTAAATCCTACCTTGACCAGAACTAATCTCGTATGCTTTGGAAGTCTCATATTTAACTTGTAAGGTCTTTCAATGAACATAGATGTTCATTTATCTCTATATCTTGAAGAGGTACTACTAAAGATTTATCAGTAAAGCATTTCCTTAAATTACATACATGAAATATATAATGTATACCTGCCATTTCTTCTGGAAATTTTAGTTGATAAGCTACTGATTCAATTTATTTAATGAATGGTTCAACAAATTTTTTTTAGACTTAACTTTTCTTTCTTGCCGCATCGGACTATTCCCTTATCATGGAGAGACTTTTAGTATCATTCTTATTCTGATTTGAAATTCCAATAGTTTGCCCATCTTACGGCCCGATAGTTGCTTTTCTCATACTTCTGCTTGACATAATTGATGGTACCTTTATCCATAAAGTGCTTTAAACGGGCAATACTAATACTTGAAAAATCTTATGGATGATAGTCCCACTTTCACCAATATTTATTGCACATGTACTTAGCACATCTTTCTATGTTTTGTAGTGTTCCTTTACACTACTCAAAATAAGTCGGGTTAAAATTGTCCAAGAAATGAAAAGTAAAATGACTGTCTCGATTTAATACAATAAATAACGGGATTATATGTAATGAGACTATTTCGTCCCCACACCACTTAACTAAGCGTTTTATACTAAAGGGTTTCCTTCATTTGGTAAAGATTTAAATGTCTTGGTTAGTCGATCCACAATCTCCCAGATTGTGTCGTTACATTTTCTTATGTTGGGTAATTTGGTAACAAAATCCATTGTTATAAATCTCATATGCATGCTTGCAGTTCTAATTGCTGAGGTAAACCTAAAGGGTTCTAATGTTTAGTTTTGCAAATAAACTAAATACTTGTAACTGGCTACATCATTCTTTATTCCTATTTATCCTCAATTCCTATTCAAATATTGATACTTAGTCTTATGAGCTTTCCTAAGAATTAGGTATGTTTCCTTAGATCTATCCAAATTCTTTTCTTATGGAATTTCCAAATTCCATTAGTTCTTTTTTTCTGATTCCTTCATTAATCCTTCAACACCATCCTTGATTGATGTTTCTTGGGTACTCTTTAATTATTCCATTTAATTTGTCCGTAAATTTAAATTAAAAACACGTACTTGTTTCCACTTCTTATGAAACTTATGACTTAAAGCATCAACTACAACATTAGTCTTAACTTTGTGACATAACAATCGGTGTTGTTCCTAGTCTCAGATGAATTCTGAGTTTCTCCTCACGATCGGGTGATAGTCCAAGTAGATCCTCTGGGAAAACGTCGGTCATAATTTCTTTCAGTTCCATGCGTCTAGTGTTAATGAACTCCGAGACCATATATGCTATGTCTTACTTCCATGCATAACTCGCAACTTTCATCACAGAGACGAACTTTGTCGGCTGGTCTGTCTTGTCTCCTTATGATCACTTCTCCGGTTGGCCTGCAAATCTAAACCTAATTTAGCAAGCTTTCCACCTCTTGAAAGGTATGCCATGAAGGCATATAATCTCATCTGTATAGATTCGAGCAAGCTTTTCCACCTTATAATTTTCGCGAATAGGAAGAAAGTGGGCGGATTTGGTCAAACGGTCAATGATTACCCAAATACTATCATGACCTGTGGGTGTACAGGGCAGCTTAGTAATGAAGTCCATAGCAATGTTATCCCATTTCCAAACTGGAATTTCAGGTTGTTCTAAGAGTCCTGAAGGACGTTGATGTTCAGCCTTAACCTTTGTGCAAGTAAGGCATTTTGAGACATAAGCAGCAATGTCCTTCTTCATGCCAGGCCACCAATAAGTCATACGCAAATCATGGTACATCTTATCAGCACCCGGATGAATAGAGTATCGGGACTTGTGAGCCTCATTCATAATGAGCTCAAAGAGATTATCGCGATTTGGCACCCAGATGTGATTGAGATAGTATTGAAGTCCATCAGACTTAGTTTCGAGTTGATCCACAGCAGCACCACGTATTTCCACAAATAGACTACCTTCATTAGCTGACGAATACAGAGCTTCGCGAATACAAGTATGAAGATCACTAGAGATATGATAACAACGAATAGTATTAACATGAATCTTACAACTAAGAGCGTCGGCCATGACATTCGCCTTGCCAGGATGATTGCTAATTTCACAGTCATAGTCGTTAAGCAATTCCACCCAACGCCTCTGTCGCATGTTTAGTTCTTTTTGGTTAAAGATATGTTGAAGGCTCGTATGGGCAGTGAAAAACACACACTTAGTTCCGTACATGTAGTGTTGCCAAATCTTTAACGCAAACACAACTTCACCAAGCTCCAGATCGTGAGTAGTATAATTTTTCTCATGTATCTTGAGTTGGCGAGAGGCATAAGCAATAACCTTGTCCCGCTGCATGAGCACACAACCCAAACCACGGTTCGAGGCATCATAATACACCACGAAGTTGTCATTCCATCGGGAAGAGTAAGAACAGGAGTGTTACACAAAAGGGTCTTAAGAGTCTGAAAAGATTCCTCTTGCTCAGAACCCCAAGCAAAAGGTTTCTCTTTTTGAGTTAACTAAGTAAGGGTAACAGCGATCTTAGAAAAGTCTGAGATGAATCGGTGATAATAACCCGCAAATCTTAGGAAGGAACGAATCTCAGATGCAGATTTAGGCGTACTCCAATTCTACACAGCTTCGATCTTAGAAGTGTCAACATGAATACCTTGCTTACTAACAACGTGACCAAGAAATTGTACTTCATTGATCCAGAACTCACACTTAGAGAATTTAGCATATAAGCGTTCACCACGTAGAAGTTCAAGCATTAATCGTAAATGACGAGCATGATCGGCTCTAGTTTTTTGAATAAATGAGAATATCATCAATAAAGACTATCACAAATCGATCAAGATAAGGTTTACAAACATGATTCATAAGATCCATGAACACGGCGGGCGCGTTGGTCAAACCAAAAGGCATGACCACGAACTCGTAGTGTCCACATCGAGTGCGAAATGCGGTTTTGGGTACATCATCTTCAAGAACACGGAGCTGATGATAACCAGAATGAAGGTCAATTTTTGAGAAACAGGACGCGCCTTGTAGTTGGTCAAATAGATCGTCAATACATGGGAGAGGATAACGATTCTTGATGGTAAGCTTATTTCGTTCACGGTAGTCGATACACATATGAAACGAACCATCTTTCTTCTTGACGAATAGCACGGGAGCACCCCACGGAGAGGTACTTGGACAAATGAATCCCTTGTCAAGCAATTCTTATAGTTGGCTGGATAATTCTTGCATCTCAGAAGGTGCAAGTCGGTAAGGAGCCTTGGCGACAAGAGTCGCACCAGGTATGAGATCAATACGAAAGTCAACGGATCTAGGAGGAGGAAGACCAGGAAGATTTTCAGGAAAGACATCGGCGAAATCACACACTACTGGAACGTCGCTTATGTTCTTCCCCTTGCCCTTTTGTTCCACCACGTGGGCCAAGAAGGCAAAGTTCTGTTTACGTAACAATCTATTTACTTGAGTGCATGACATCAACTTTAGTCCTCTCGAAGGTCGGTCTCCATAGACATGCAAAATATCACCGGACGGAAGAGGTAGATGAACAAACTTCTCGTGGCAAGCAATCTCGGCATGATTCTTACGCAACCAATCCATGCCAATTATGACGTCAAAACTACCCAATTGCATGGGTATTAGATCAATAGTAAATATGTGGTCGTTAAGACTCAAAGAACAACCACTGAGAATAGAATCAACTAGAATCGATTTCCCATCGGTATTCTCCACCGAAAACGACTTAGGAAACTTAGAGCGTGCACAATTTAGCAAAGATTCAAATTTTACGGATACAAAGCTTCTATCGGCAGCAGTATCAAATAGTATCGAAGCGTAAAGGTTATTGACGAGAAACGTACCATTAACGACGTTATTGTCGTTGCGAGCCTGGTTAGCATTAAGATTGAACGCTCATCCACGAGCGGCTGGCTGTTGGTCCTGGTTCAGCCGAGGACACTGATTACGAAGATGAGTAGTATCTCCACACTTGTAGCATGCACGAACAACATTGACTGGCCTTGGATTCTGCTAAGGAGCTGGAAGAGCTGGTAGGGTTGCCTGAACTGGGGTTTGCTGAGCTGGTTGGGCCGGGTTAACTTGACGGTAATAGGGAGTCGTGTGACCATAGCGATTGTAGTTTGTACACAACCGACATACAGAGGCGACATGATGATGAAAGTTGCAAGTTGTACACTTAGGGTGAGGACCAGTGTACTGTTTCTTGATTTCAGGAGCAGCAGGATTTGGAACCGCAGCGGCAGGAGCAGGTTTAACAGCGGGGTTTGAAGCAGGAACAATAGCATTGCATCCTGAACCCTGTGACTTTCTCCTCTTATTCTTGCTGCCACTAGGCTCCTGGGTAACTTGATGTGCTGACTTAGAGGGAGCAGGAGTAGCAAACTGCTTATCACGAATGCGGTTGTTGTTGAGACTAGCTGCAAGACGGTAAACTTCCTCAATAGTTTCGAGCCGAGCTGCTTCAATAGAATCACGCATAGCAGGAGGTAGAGCACTGATATACTTAGTTATCATTCGCTTCGGAGTAGAAACTAAGTGAGGAACGATCAAGCTGAGCTGCTTGAATCCGGTAGTATAAGCCAGATTGTCATCACCAATCTGCTTCAAATGCTAGAACTCTTCTTCAAGCTTCAGTTGTTCATGGGGAGGGCAGAATTCAAGCATCATCAACTCTCGCACCTCAGCCCATGGAACAGCATAGGCTTCTTCTTTAGAACGGATGTTTCTCTCATTTGACCACCACTCCAGAGCTCAGCCTTGAAACATTCCCGTTGCGCTCCTAGTCTTTAGATGATCTGGGCATTCGCTATTAATGAAGGTAACCTCGATGCTGTCAAACCATTCCAGTATAGCAGTCACCCCATCACTTCCCGTGAAAGGCTTAGGGTTGCAAGAGATGAAATGTTTGTAGCTGAACTTTGTAGGCTTTAGCTTCTCGCCTTTAGATTCCACAAAGGTTGGAGGAGTGTTTGATCCTTGGATCTCTGAGATGATCTTTGGCACGACTCGAGCGATCTTGTCGGCCATGAAGGACATCATCCTTTTCTGAGACTTTTCCCTGGATCTCTTGAGAGTGTCGGATAGCTTACGGGAACACATCTAAAGATCCAGCAAATGTGCATGATCTAGTTTACAAAACAAATGAATTTCTGATTACTGTTATATACATACAATGGCATTTCATGTTTCAAGACTTTTATCGTTGCTACATGCAACACGATATAGTTCTAATAATGCACATAACAGAATTGGCACCATTACCAGACAAACAAAAATGCTGACGAAGTTCAGTACATAGACAGACAGTGTTTTGACGCCCAGTATGAGCCAGAGACTACGTAATACCCTAGTATAGTGTGTAGGGAAGTAAGGACCACAAAACTGCATTCCTAAGTGATAGTTTAAGTGTCGGGAAGTGCCTAAAACTCACCCAAAGTGCAGAATTCTGCATAATTCAGCAAAAATCAGCTTTTTAACAAGCTAGTTTCATGTAAAAATATGACTAAATGGTCCTGAATGCTTTCCTAAGTGTCGGGAATTAAAAGCGTTACAAAAGGGTACATGAAGAACACTAAATGGAATAGTTTGACACATTAACGAACCAGTATCTAACCGAACAACCGGACATTACCGGAAACACCAAAATTTTACTAGAAACATTGTTTTAATGTTTCTGAGCTAGTTATGATCCCCGAACACCCTAACACACTATATAACATATCTTATGCATAACACCTAAACTAATACACTTAGTTTTCAATTAATTACCTACTTATCATTCAAATTTACACTAGACCCCCCCCCCCCCCCCTCATGATTCACGGTCACCAAGAGGTGTGGCCCACCCCAAATCTCTCATGATCTCCTAGATTGCATATGATCTTGCTTGGATTGCTTGAAGATTTTGCTTGGATTTGGGAAGATTCCTTTAGATCTTGCTTAGATCTTCCTTAGATTTGATTAGATATCTTCCCATGATCCAACGAGATATTGTGAGATCTTATGTGATCTTGTTTGATCCTATTAGATATGATACTAGATTTTGCCTTGCACTATTAGATAACATAAAATCTATGAAGATCTTGGTATATGGGATGATAGATTATATAAACCACAAGACCCTACTCATATTCTCATTCATCACAAACACCACACCACTCTCTTGCTCTCTCCCTCTCCTCTCGGCCTAGGTAGTGCCGCCACCACCACCACCATACATCCATCGTCCTCTCATTCCAAGATCATTCCAAGGTTGTAAGAAGGTGTCTTGTGAAGCTTGGTGCTTGTAGAACTTGAAGAACCTTCATCACTTGCTTGCATCCACCATTTTCATCATCTTTTCTTCAAGTGTTCTTCCCTAGCTTAGAGCTAGTAGTAAGACTCTTACAACCCTTTGATACTTCTAATTTTGACTTGTTAAAAGATGTATTATGTTATAACTCACAAGAATCCTAAAAGACATAATCTTGAATCATGAACTTGAAGCTTACATATGATGAAATCTTGTTGAAATAATGTTGATTAGAGCATGCATGACACTTTATTGTTATTTTCTTGAGATTATGATGTTGGTCATCATAAGGAGCTTGCTAGATTGTGATTAAACACATGATCTAGCAAGTTAGTGGATGATTATGTGTTAACACAAGAAGATCATCCTCATATTTATGCATGAACTTGAAAATAAGATGATTTCTTGAAAAATAATAAATAAAGTGAGCTAGTAATCTTATGAATCTAAGATGAATGAGTGGTTTTCCAAAAGAACCAAGTCCAAAATGTGATTTTTTTAGAAGATCTTGATGCTTGTTTAAATGTACACTATTTTTTGTGATAAAATAAGTGTAAGAGCACTTTATTTACAAGAAGAGTTCAAAAGAATGATTTTTGAAGGATCATCTAACAAGTTGTAAACACACAAATTTTTCGAGAATGAGATTTGTAAGGTAATAAACACACTATAAAGGGTAACTAAACCCACTAAACACTTTACCAAGTTACTACAAGTTTTTGTGAAACGATCAAGTTCATATTGTTATGTAAAATGTGTTGTTCTTGCACTTGGTGAGAATAATATTGTTTAGGTCGGATTGTTGATTATTGTGTGTTGATTTTGAAAAGAAAATGATATGCTTACATAGTATGGACACCTCCATTTTCAAAGGAAACTATGACAAAATTTTCTAAAAATATAAACACTTAAAGAAATATTTTCTAACAAATATTTACTAGTGTATTTTAACTATGGTTTTCAATACGAACCTTGCCATAATTTTTTTTGTAACAAAATACAAGTATTGGAGGTTGGTTTTTATGAATAGAAACATATAAGTATATATTCAGAATATATATTTTATACTTAAGACACTTGTGTAATTATTTGTATACGTGGTGAAATGGTTATATTATTTTAGGGTAAAATAATATAACTTAACAAAGTACCGTGAAAATTTACTATCCAAAACATTACCGTTACGAATACATCTTTGGTAAATATTATTTGGATACAAGAAAGGAAAATATGATTTTGTAAATATTACAAAGTTATGTCATACTTTGACAAAAGGGAAAATATTTTTTTTGGGAAGTTAAAATATATTTTCTTAGTATATTTAGAAGATATGTAATTTTCGGGAAAAAATATATATTTTATTGGAATACATTATTTTGGACAAAATAAGTTTAGATATGTTTTCTGAAGTAAGACTTGAAAATATATTATTTTGGAAACTACAAATACGAGAATACAAATACACATGTATGAAATACTCCCATCCTTGGGAAGGAAATACGAAAATAAATACTTGAGAAGTATTATAACTTTGGATAATGTTAAAGACATAAAGGAAACGTAACTCAAAACATGAACACTAAGGCAAGGCACGGGCCGCTCGTCTAATAGACCCTAGCACATTGTAGGTAGTCGTGTTTGCTGACGAGATTTGAGTTACGAGTACTGAAGACGCAAAACAGTGAGTTCATGCTCCCCCTTTTCTTTAACTGCTTTCGGTTTTATAACTCTCGGTGGTGGAATACATGTACGAATGCTTAAAACGGTATGAAGTGCCTATGAAATGCCTATGAAATACTAGATCATGTGAGCATAGACTAGATATTGAAATGCCATTAATACTTAATTAGGGACGAGGGTTAGATCTAACGGGTACGGCCGAGCCCCACTCATGGTCCTCAAGTGATCACTTGAGTGCTTCGGTGTCCTAGTCGAGGGAAATCGACAATAGTCGAGGGAAATCGACAATAGTCGAGGGAAATCGACATCCTCGAGGTAAATCGGCATAGTCAAGGGAAATTGACATAGTCAAGGTAAATCGACATAGTCGAGGGAAATCGACATAGTCGAGGGAAAATCGACAAGGGTATAAGCCTACTCATTACGAGTGCTCCCTATGTCCTCACATACCTTAAAGTCCTTGTAAAACATTTATGTTCATACACGCTTTTCATACCTGTTTACAAAGGAGTCTCTCAAAGATTTACAAGATTACAATACTCACACAAAACGCATGAACTCGCTCAACTTTTGTTGATGTTTTCCAAAATTACATGTATTTCAGGTGACATGATGGATCTTGGGCGCGGGTGTCTTAACTAGAAGTAGACTTCAAGTTTAGATGTCATCCACTTTTGTTGGTTTGTAACCTAGTCGAAGGTTGTGTTTTAAAACTTAAATAACTGGTGTTTGTAATACTCAAATTTTATGAATGGATGAACATCGTTTTGATCATGTAGTTATTTATTACGATTGAATGCAATGATATTAAACCAGTCTCACATCATACGCTTCCGCAAAAGTCAGGGTGTGACAGTTTGGTATCAGATCTTCGATTGTAGTGAACTAGGATTCCTTCTCGAGTCTAGACTACAATCACTAGAACTCTCTCACAAAAACATTTTACAAAAGAAAAGGTTTTTCATTGCATTCACGTAAGCGTCAAGATCCATGAGTCAAACAATTTTCAAAAAAGAGACAAGGCACGGACATTAGTAGGGAATACCCTAAAATAAGGTGCCAACTAAGGCATAGTCTAGACGAGTTAGACTTACCAAAGACAAAATGACCCCCCCCCAAAGGATAAACGAGAGTTATACGTGATATAATGTATTAAATTGCCTGCTTATGCTAAGTAATATACTTGTCTATTGATATATATACATACGAATCAGTGTACGGAATGATTATTGACGTGAATAAGATACTTTCAACTCTGAATCCTATTATTGTACTTACCCGCACGATGAAGCTATCGACCTCGCATTCATTGCAAAGCTCATGGCAGGAGTGATTACCAAACGAGATTCCGAGCTTGCTTCCGTAGGAAATGGATGCTCTTCCCTCTCGATCGTGAAGGTGCCTGACAATGGTAGTGACGGCAAGGCAGAGGCGGTAACCATGAACAACTTCCTAATCAGCGAGATGAGATCCCTGCGGCTTTTGTGAAGCGAGATTGACGACACACTTGACCAGAAAAGGAAGATGAAGCATTCATCTTGAAGGTGCCCCTCCAACTATTAGGAATTCTCCTTATTCCTATTTCATTTAATCATCGTGCCTATCCGCGTGTAACGATAACGAGTGTTAGCGCGTGGACCACCGCAATGGTCCTTTCCATGTCAGAGGTATAAGGACAGTAGTGTCCCCTCCTTGGTTGATCATCTGTTGGACGAGGGAAAATTGGGCTAACTATGCAAGACAGTTTATTATTACGGGGACCCACGTAATAACAACTTGTAGTGCATGGAAATCCTGGTGGACTCTGCGGGTCAGGTTGATGATCACCATCCCCCCAAAAATAATCTATAGGTGTTCACACCTTCATCTGGTAGAACAATACATAGACCATTGCTTTAGCACTTTATAAAGTAGCAAACCTGTCTTTGCCTACTTCGTGTCTGACACTTCTACCCGTGTACAAGAAGTTTGAGAAACGATATTTAAGCAAGTGAAGATGGATAACATTCAGAATGATTCAGTGACGTTACACTCTCTATCACCCCTACATAAACAACCCCCATCTCAGGGAAGGTATACCCGTCTTGTGAAGCTAAAGACCAAAGAGAGCTAACGAAGGAGGAAAATCATTACTACCTTATGAAAACTCAGTAATTGTTTCCTCACTCGTACATTGTTGATTATATAAAGATTGGGTGATTACATGTTGGCTTATGGTGCTATGTACCTCATAAACAATTATGGAGTGTTGTCTAACCTACCTCATACCTTTTGACAGAAGAGAATGCCGCCCAGACGAGACACAGACACTAGTATGTTACCAAGGACAGAAGCCGAGCTTCAAGAACGTATCTCACAGGCAATTGCACGACATGAAGCCCTCCACTCTAAACACAGCGGTGGCACTTCCGGAAATAGCCCTCCAACTGGCTGCACCTATAAACAGTTCCTGGACTACAAGCCATTGAACTTTGATGGCACAGGAGATGCCGTTGCATTTGTCTGATGGGCAGAAAAGACTGACTCTGTTCTAAGAATGTGTAACTATTCACCCCAGCAGAATGTTACCTATATCTCAGGGTTGTTTTTGGATGGCGCACTCTCCTGGTGGAACCTTCAGGTTCAGACCCTTGGTGCAGATGCTGCTTATGCACTGAGCTGGGACGAGCTCAAGGAAATGATGGAGAAGAAATACTGTTCTAGGGCTGAAATCCAGAAGCTTGAGGTGGAGTTCTGGAATTTGAAAATGGACGGGCCGAAGATTTCTGAGTACGTCCAGTGATTTCACGACTTGTCTAGGGTCGTCCCCTACTTAGTCAAGCTGGAATTCAAGAGGATTGAGCGATTCATTTGGGGACTTGCACCTCAAATTAGGAGCATGGTTACTACCTCAAAGCCCTCAACCATTGCAGAGGCTATCGATTTGAGTGTCACTCTTTCTGAAGAAGCTCTACGCATGGGGAAATTTTCGGAATCTGAGGATAGCAAGAAAGAGACTCATGTGGAGTCATCAGGCAATAAGAAAAGGAAGCCTTCAAACCTAAAGATAGGCACCCAAGTCGGCTATGGAAGCTCTAAAGCTAACAAAAGAAAGGAAGTGAACCCGCCGCATGGCAGGAAAGTTTATGGAGCCACTAATAAGACTTGTGGTAAGGTTTACTTGGGGACTAAGCCGAGGTGCGAGGAATGCAATTTTTACCATGAAGGTAAATGTCTTAGGCCTAAGTACGGGAAGTGTGGAAAAGAAGGGCACAGCAAGGATGCCTGTTGGGCGAAGGATCCAGATGGAAGAGATAATGGTAGAGTACCAGGTTGCTACAGGTGTGGTGAAGCAGGGAACATTAGGAAAGATTGCCCTAGGAAGAAACAAGCAAGGAAGGGTTTCCACGATCGAAGCTCGTGAAGCACGCCAAGATCCAGATGCGGTTACGGGTACGTTCCCTATTAACCAACCTTATGCATCTATTTTTTTATTAATACTGGCACCAACTTTAACCTTGCATGCTTAGAACTTAAGAAACTGCTTGGCCTAGTTTCAAGTAGAATAGACGTCCCGTATTCTTTAGAAATGGGCATATAGAAGGCTAGTTTAAGCAGACGAAGCAATTAAGGATTATATTTTGGGGACTCAGAAGGCCGAAACCTTCTGTTACCACTGACTTGGAAAGTCATGATATGATAATCAGCATGGATTCGAAATCCAAGTATAGATATGATAATCCCTCTTGCGAATGATGAAACGTTTATAGTACACAACCTTCCTGCAATAGGTGCAAGGGTGCTAGACCCCATAAGGCAGATGGCCTGCGACATCTCTCATTGATCGAAGAGATACAGAAGCGCCTCCGAGTAGACTGCAGAGCCTTTCTAGCTCATGTTGCCGTTAGGAAGGCCTAGGAGCTGGAGCTAGAAGACAACCCCGTGGTGGAGGAATTCCCAGAAGACCTTCCTGAAGACTTGCCAGGAACACCTCCACAGCAACAAGAGGAGTTTAGAATGAACCTAGTGCTAGGAGCGGCAGTAGTGCCGAATGATGCCTTACCGACTAGCTTCGTCCACAAAGCATGAGCCTCCGTTATAACTGCAAGAGCTGCTAGACAGAGGAAATTTAGGACATGACACCCTTAGTTAGGGACACAAAGAGAAAGTTGACAGTCTCCACTTTGCATAAATTCCAGAGAATTGGATATCAAGGATTGGTATCCTTTGCCAAGGATTAATGACTTGAACAGACCAATCGTCAAGTTATAGTTACCACTCAAAGATCAACTTGAGGACAAGATGTCCTCAACTGTGAATACAAGAAGGAAACATCCCTAAAACGACCGTTAGGACTCGCTTCTAGCGTTACGAGTTCCTTGTCGTACCGTTTGGCTTAACACATGCATCGACAATATTCATGGACCTCATGAATCGAATGTGTAAGCCATACCTGGATAGAACATGATTATATTTATTGACTACATTCTTATATGGCCAACGACCAAGGAAGGTCGTGAACAACATCAGCAATTTATCTTGCGACTCTTGGGGAAAGAGCAGTTATGTGCTAATATGTCGAAAAGCGGATTTCGAAATTCGCGAGGTAAGAACTTTAGCATACATGGTGGATAAGAGTGAGATTTATGCCAACCCTGCCACCAAGAGCTAAGGAGTTAGAGTTGCAATTATGTGACGCTTCTCGACAAAGTCTCGACTGCGCGTTGATGCAACGAGACCACGGCATTGCATACGCGTCACGTTGATTAAGGGATCATGAGAAGAAACCTTGATCTAGATACAGTAATTGCGCGCCACAAATTTGACCTCATTACCTGTAAGAAAACGCTGCACGACCTTCACTAATCACAAGGGTTGCAGCACACCGTTGATCGTAAGAACTAGAATATTAACGTAGATGGACTAAGCTACTGAACGATGCAGACTGTATAAACATGATACGTGCTTGTGTGATAAACTTGATGAAAAGTTGGAACACTCACTTGCCCTTAGTGGAGTTTTCCTACAACAGTATTTATCACACCGCCGTTTAAACCGCTTCGTGTGAAGCTTTAGATGGAACATAATAAGTCGATCCCCGTCGTGTTGAACGGAGACCGGAGATAAAATATCTACTGGCCCGAATTGGTCCGGTAAAAACTAGAGGCAAGATCATTCAGATATGTGATCATATCAAGAAAGCCCGCAAAATACAGAAAGATTGCGCCGATGAGCGGCAGAAATCGTAGGAATTTGAAATAAGAAGTATGGCTTTAATGGGAGCCTCGCCTAGAGAAGGCGTGGTGTGAGTTGGAAAACGTAAAGGTTGGAACCCCGGTGTAGGGATCGGAACCATTGCTCACAAATTGAAACTTCCAGAAAAAGATCAGTAGTGATCGTGACACATTCCATGTATCTAGTCTTTAGAAGAGTCTGACTCAAGGAACAGTCGTTGTTCCCACAAATAAGATTCACGTCAATGACAAACGACAAAATTACTATAGAACCTGTTAAGGTTACGGACCAAGAGTCCATAAAACACAGAAAAGACGTAATTGATTTACTTGAGTACGATAGAATTCATATCATGACCCAGAGTTACATGGGAACATGAAGATAAATTTTAAAACTAAGTGACCACATTTGATTCACAACTCCCCGGCGACCGATGGCATCGCTTGAATTTCGGGACGAAATTCTTTTAACGGAGGGAGTCGGTGACAACTGTCACTTTTTCGTACATTCCGTACACTAATTGAACAATAATCTGTGCTATAATAACTGTGCATGATCTAGTTTACAAGACAAATGAATTTCTTATTACTGTTATATACATACAATGGCATTTCATGTTCAAGACTTTTATCGTTGCTACATGCAACACGATATAGTTCTAATAATGCACATAACAGAATTGGCACCATTACCAGACAAACAAAAATGCTGACGAAGTTCAGTACATAGACAGACAGTGTTTTGACGCCCAGTATGAGCCAGAGACTACGTAATACCCTAGTATAGTGTGTAGGGAAATAAGGACCACAAAACTGCATTCCTAATTGATAGTTTAAGTGCCGGGAAGTGCCTAAAACTCACCTAAAGTGCAGAATTCTGCATAATCCAGCAAAAATCAGCTTTTTAACATGCTAGTTTCATGTAAAAATATGACTAAATGGTCCTGAATGCTTTCCTAAGTGTCGGGAATTAAAAGCGTTACAAAAGGGTACATGAAGAACACTAAATGGAATAGTTTGACACATTAACGAACCAGTATCTAACCGAACAACCGCACATTACCCGAAACACCAAAATTTTACTAGAAAATTGTTTTAATGTTTCTGAGCTAGTTATAATCCCCGAACACCCTAACACACTATATAACATATCTTATGCATAACACCTAAACTAATACACTTAGTTTTCAATTAATTACCTACTTATCATTCAAATTTACACTAGACCCCCCCCCCTTCATGATTCACGGTCACCAAGAGGTGTGGCCCACCCCAAATCTCTCATGATCTCCTAGATTGCATATGATCTTGCTTGGATTGCTTGAAGATTTTGCTTGGATTTGGGAAGATTCCTTTAGATCTTTCTTAGATCTTCCTTGGATTTGATTAGATATCTTCCCATGATCCAACGAGATATTGTGAGATCTTATGTGATCTTGTTTGATCCTATTAGATATGATACTATATTTTGCCTTGCACTATTAGATAACATAAAATCTATGAAGATCTTGGTACATGGGATGATAGATTATATAAACCACAAGACCCTACTCATATTCTCATTCATCACAAACACCACACCACTCTCTTGCTCTCTCCCTCTCCTCTCGGCCTCGGTAGTGCCGCCACCACCACCACCATACATCCATCATCCTCTCATTCCAAGATCATTCCAAGGTTGTAAGAAGGTGTCTTGTGAAGCTTGGTGCTTATAGAACTTGAAGAACCTTCATCACTTGCTTGCATCCACCATTTTCATCATCTTTTCTTCAAGTGTTCTTCCCTAGCTTAGAGCTAGTAGTAAGACTCTTACAACCCTTTGATACTTCTAATTTTGACTTGTTAAAAGATGTATTATGTTATAACTCACAAGAATCCTAAAAGACATAATCTTGAATCATGAACTTGAAGCTTACATATGATGAAATCTTGTTGAAATAATGTTGATTAGAGCATGCATGACACTTGATTGTTATTTTCTTGAGATTATGATGTTGGTCATCATAAGGAGCTTGCTAGTTTGTGATTAAACACATGATCTAGCAAGTTAGTGGATGATTGTGTGTTAACACAAGAAGATCATCCTCATATATATGCATGAACTTGAAAATAAAACGATTTCTTGAAAAATAATAAATAAAGTGAGCTAGTAATCTTATGAATCTAAGATTCATGAGTGGTTTTCCAAAAGAACCAAGTCCAAAATGTGATTTTTTTAGAAGATCTTGATGCTTGTTTAAATGTACACTATTTTTGGTGATAAAATAAGTGTAAGAGCACTTTATTTACAAGAAGAGTTCAAAAGAATGATTTTTGAAGGATCATCTAACAAGTTGTAAACACACAAACTTTTCGAGAATGAGATTTGTAGGTAATAAACACACTTTAAAGGGTAACTAAACCCACTAAACACTTTACCAAGTTACTACAAGTTTTTGTGAAACGATCAAGTTCATATTGTTATGTAAAATGTATTGTTCTTGCACTTGGTGAGAATAATATTGTTTAGGTAGGATTGTTGATTATTGTGTGTTGATTTTGAAAAGAAAATGATATGCTTACATATCATGGACACCTCCATTTTCAAAGGATACTATGGCAAAAGTTTCTAAAAATATAAACACTTAAAGAAATATTTTCTAACAAATATTTACTAGTGTATTTTAACTATGGTTTTCAATACGAACCTTGCCATAATTTTTTTTTTTTTTTTTGTAACAAAATACAAGTATTGGAGGTTTGTTTTTATGAATAAAAACGGATAAGTATATATTTAGAATATATATTTTAAACTTAAGACACTTGTGTGATTATTTGTATACGTGGTGAAATGGTTATATTATTTTAGGGTAAAATAATATAACTTAACAAAGTACCGTGAAAATTTACTATCCAAAACATTACCGTTACGAATATATCTTTGGTAAATATTATTTGGATACAAGAAAGGAAAATATGATTTTTGTAAATAATACAAAGTTATGCCATACTTTGACAAAAGGGAAAATATTATTTTTGGGAAGTTAAAATATATTTTCTTGGTATATTTAGAAGATATGTAATTTTTGGGAAAATATATATTTTCTTGGAATACATTATTTTGGACAAAATAAGTTTAGATATATTTTCTAAAGTAAGACTTGAAAATATATTATTTTGGAAACTACAAATACGAGAATACAAATACACATGTATGAAATACTCCCATCCTTGGGAAGGAAATACGAAAATAAATACTTGAGAAGTATTATAACTTTGGATAAGGTTAAAGACATAAAGGAAACGTAACTCAAAACATGAATACTAAGGCAAGGAACGGGCCGCTCGTCTATTAGACCCTAGCACATTGTAGGTAGTCGTGTTTGCTGACGAGATTTGAGTTACGAGTACTGAAGACGCAAAACAGTGAGTTCATGCTCCCCCTTTTCTTTAACTGTTTTTGGTTTTATAACTCTCGGGGGTGGAATACATGTACGAATGCTTAAAACGGTATGAAGTGCCTATGAAATGCCTATGAAATACTAGATCATGTGAGCATAGACTAGATATTGAAATGCCATTAATACTTAATTAGGGACGAGGGTTAGATCTAACAGGTACGGCCGAGCCCCACTCATGGTCCTCATGTGATCACTTGAGTGCTTCGGTGTCCCAGTCGAGGGAAATCGACAATAGTCAAGGGAAATCGACATAGTCGAGGTAAATCGACATAGTCAAGGGAAATTGACATAGTCAAGGTAAATTGACATAGTCGAGGGAAATCGACATAGTCAAGGGAAAATCGACAAGGGTATAAGCCTACTCATTACGAGTGCTCCCTATGTCCTCACATGCCTTAAAGTCCTTGTAAAACATTTATGTTCATACACGCTTTTCATACCTATTTACAAAGGAGTCTCTCAAAGATTTACAAGATTACAATACTCACACAAAACGCATGAACTCGCTCAACTTTTGTTGATGTTTTCGAAAATTACATGTATTTCAGGTGACATGATGGATCTTGGGCGCGAGTGTCGTAACTAGAAGTAGACTTCAAGTTTAGATGTCATCCACTTTTGTTGGTTTGTAACCTAGTCGAAGGTTGTGTTTTAAAACTTAAATAACCGGTGTTTGTAATACTCAAATTTTATGAATGGATGAACATCGTTTTGATCGTGTAGTTGTTTATTACGATTGAATGCAATGATATTAAACCAGTCACACATCATACGCTTCCGCAAAAGTCAGGGTGTGACATCACAGCATATAGATTCACACACGATAGATTAAGACTCAAGATTAAACAAGTTTCACGTAGTTTAAAGATTCAAGTTTCCAACAAGTTTCACATAGATTCCAATAGATTCAACACCCCAAACCCACGACCTTCGCATGGCACGTTGTACGAAGTTTGGCAACATGTCAGAAATGCTTATATATGGGAAGTACCAGCGGCGTATCCACCACGCTTCGGGCACATCACTTCCACCTCGTACTCAATGTCATGTTTGTCACACCCCCAAAAATACCATAAGCGGAAACCCCTGCGAGGCGTGTGACGTACCAGGATCTAGCCACTAATCACATTGAACCATAAATAAAATAGAACTTTCCCATTAAATAAAATAGTATAACTCAAACACCAGTTTAGGAAAATCAAACATGTTCAGCGGAAGCATAATAGTTTATTTAATAAGTTTAATGAAAGTGTTCAAAACAATGCATCATCAAGGAGCGTTCCAATTTCCACAACCCATGACCACTCAAGCTTCCCAGACAGCAAGTTCCATGACAATGTACCTAAGGACCTGCAAGCATGCAGAAAAGTGTATTAACGAAAGCTGGCGAGTTCACAGTTTGTTTAACCGTTTCTTACCAAGTATTGACTTATGTTATGTTGATAATAACTCGATACCGCAGACGGCTCCTTTTTGCCCTTCTCCAATGCTCTATCAAACATTGGTCATGATTTTAAAGTTATTAGTTCACGTCCGTCCTATCCAGGTACGTCGTGAGGGTGCCAAACCTAATAGCGCTGTCAACTAATAACCCCGTTGCCCTACAAGCAACTTGTTCGGTAGTATGATGGGACTTAAGTGATAGAAAGTGAGTGTATTCTCCAACATCAACATTTACTGAAAACCGCTTCATATCCCCTACAAAGATATGGGTTTGTGAAAGTTTGTTTGTTACTGAAAAGTGCCTCATATCCCCTGCAAGGATATGTGTTTGTGAAAACTGTTTGTCTGTTTGATTGTCCCCACCGGACGCATGCTTGTATTGAGAGAAGTGAACTCACCTTTGACTGCTCGGTATCTTACATTACATTACCCGTTCCAAGTTGGTCAACCAAACCCTACCGAGGTTACCAAAGATGGTCAGTTTCGTAAGCATATATCTAAATCACCTATTCAGCAAACCACATGTAACACCATTGTCATGTAACACATAGCAACCACTTAGATTTCATACACGTTCATATCATAAGTTCTCGTTCCAAACAGTAGTTAACAATAAAATCAGTTTCATAATAATTAGATCACGTATTTTCACAGCTTGCATTCTTCGCAAAGATCACCATATAACACATAGCAAATACTCAATCGCATAAAAGTCCACATCCCATGTGCATAATGCATGATAACATTTAACAGATGAATTGGCTACTCACACGAGTCAACTCAAATCCCTCATTTCTAATTAACATTGATAACATGCAACAAACGTAATTGTATAACTAGAAACATTCACCATCATATGCATCATGTAGTATTCGAAACTTTATATTATGTGAACATATCTACTGTTTGAACAATTCTGTTTATTTTGTTTACTTACAGCATCTCCACGAAGAACTAATTCTTCGTGGGATGTCCTCATGGCGAAGAACCATATCGGTGAAGGACCATTCTTCGTCTAGGAGTATTGCGATGAAGAACCATATTGGCGAAGGACTGTACTTCATCAAGAAGTGACTTCGACGAAGAACCCTAGTGGTTCGTCAAAGGCTAGCCAACGATGGATCATAATCTTCGTCGTCTTGGGTTCTTCGTGGGGAATCCTTCGTTGCTGCACTTCAACAGATAGTGGTGATTTCCTACAAACCCTAATCATGGCAGTTTCATGTATCATCGTTCAATTGTTAACTGATTTCCTTATGAACACTACTTCTTCTATCACAGTTTTTGCAAGCATCATCAAGCCAATAGCAATCTATTCATCGACATCATACTTACCATAGTTATTGATTAGTAACAGTAAAAAACACTAATAGATCAACCCTAACCTGTTTGTATTCAACAAATATTATTACTCATGTTATGAATCAGGTTAATCAACAACCCTAGATCAACATGGTTCAAGATCATTGTTGCACACACATCCACCAATTACACATAGCCGATTACACTCAAACAAATTACCACAATCGTATTACTCACCGAGAGATGATCGTTGCTTGTGTAACATCCCTCGGAAAGATCCATAAACAAAATCCGAAGTGTGCGCGATGAAACTTGAAAACTTGATGGTTAATGAACCAAACCGCACAAAAGCACCTTTATTAGATTCGAAATTAAATACCGCACCAAATGGAATCAAGATCCGATCATACGGGATAAGTGTCAGCACAAGAATTGAGAAAAATGCACGATTGGATGAAAAAGTGGCCGAGGACACGCGTCACACGAAGACGACACGTGTCAAAGCTACGTGGGACACATGGCAGTCGAAGCCGGGCCGACTATCCCCGCGACACGCCCAAGGGACGGCTGAGCCGTGCGCGACATGCGGGAGAGGTCAAAACTGGCTATAAAGCCAGGGGTTTGGCACTTGATCAAATTGCTCAGTTCGACAGTCTAAAATGTCATCCTACTCCTTGTATCTCTGTTTCTTTCAATCAACGCCCTAAAACCCCGAAACTCTACTCGTTATCAGGGTAATACACGGACACGGTACTATATTTGATCGATTGAAACTGATCCAACGGATGTTTAAGTGATGCCTGTATACGGCTATACTCTGTCATTCGTTGTGAGTTTTGATCTCGTGATTATCGTTAAAGTTGAATTGGGTTAATACGCTAAAACGAGTTCCATTGTATCTAGCATTAGAACTCATAATCAGGAAGCTGTTAAACTATAATACTTAACGATTAAGTAAACTTAGTAGTTAAGTAAACTTAATGGTTAAGTTAACTTAGTGGCTAAGGAAACTTAATGGTTAAGTAAACTTAGTAGTTAAGTAAACTTAACAGTTAAGTAAACTTAGTAATTAAGAAAACTTAATGGTCAAGTAAACTTAATGGTTATGTAAATCTTAGCAGTTAAGAAAACTTAAGGGTTAAGGAAAACTTAATAGCTAAGAAAACTTAATAGCTAAGGAAACTTAACAGTTAAGCAAACTAAGTAAGTTAATTAATCAGCTAATTAAGTTAATTAATCGGCTAAGTAAATTACTTAATTAAACAGCTAAGTAAGATAATCCGTTAAAAAGCTAAGTAAACCTGATAGCTAAAACAATTAAGTAAACTTAATAGATAAGTAAACTTAATAGGTAAGTAAACTTAATCAATAAGAAAAACCTAATAAATAAAGGAAACTTAATAAGTAAGAAAACTTCATAGCTAAGAAAGGAATCTGCATTACCTATAAATAGGATCCTAGGATTTCATTCTTCCTTGCTCCTTCCTTCTATTCTTCTCTCTATACGTTGGTTTTCTAACCAATAATCACCGATACGATATTCTGTCCGATCGATTCAGGAACCAACTAACGAATGCAAAGTGCTGTCTAAATAAGACTATACTTTGTGAATTTCGTTAAGGTTCTGATCTCGTGACCATCGTTAGGTTTGATGTGGTTTTACACTAATACGTATTCCACTCTGTTAAACTAAAACTCTGGTCCGTAAACCTACTATCAAACAAGATGTATAATCATTAGAAGACTTAGAATCAAGATGCTTGTTTAATCAAGACTATATGCTAACAAGGTGAGTCATTCTATTTTATTAAAATTGCTTTATAAAACCCTAAATGTTTTCAAGTTATAATTACAGGGATTAAGTGTTTACAAATCTTTAATTACTGGCTGTAAGTGGGGGTATTGTGCACATTACTACTGATTTATCACTCTTAGGTGGGCGAGTCTAATTAGTGATATGTCCACAGTCATAGATCCGGTCGAGTGACAACTGGACCAGATAATTATAAGATAAGGGGCAAATGTAAAAACTCTTAATGCTGTTGTTAGGATCTGAGTTTGATATGATTGTGTTTTGTTTAATTAAAATGAAGTATGAATCAGAAACTAGTGCAACGGAAATAGATGAATAAACTCTCAATACAATCAAAGAGAGAACAATTTTAACCAAACATGTTTATCATAGAATCGGATGATTGTATTTGATTACAATAAACAAAACTATTGCACGCATGCACAATGTCTCCCCCTCAGCCTGAGCTCACAATGGTTTGTTCGTACAGAATGACTTGGGGAAGAAAGAGCTAATAGAACAGTACAGGGTACTGTTCTATTTATAGTACAGAACAAACCACTAAAGCATCTTTGCTGACGTCACCATGAAAGCAATATCTAACCTCCTAACAACCTATAACCACTGCCTATTACAAACACTGCTTTCTAACTACTGATTACAATACAATATAATAAGTAAACTAACCACTACTTCTCATTCCACTGTTATACTCCTAGCAGTGCTTTGGGTCTTCAGCAGAACTTGAACCATGACAGTAGATTGAGCATCAGTGCTTAGTCTTCAACAATCTTTAAGTCTTCATCAAATGTTGAAGATCAGCAGTTGTTTGTGAAGGGCAGTACTTATAAGTCATCAGATGTTACGCCACATTCAAGGAGGAAGACTGATGCAAACAACTGCTTATTCTGAATCCACTAATCTGATCCATTTTTGGCTTTATCAACTGTTCCTTTGGTAGGGTTCAATCCCAACAATCTCCCCCTGGAACAGATGATGCCAAAACTCTTCATTATTTTGGATTTTTATTGCCTCATCAAAAATTCCCTGACTTGTCCTTTGAATTGTAATTCAAAGTCCATGGAATTTGTATCATACTCATCCCTGCATAGTGGAAGCTCAAGGAGATCCTGCAGATCTTCAACACCCAGGCCAAGTGCTTGTTCTCTTGATATGTGCTTCACCTCACCACGGTTTTGAGCAGAGTCAATACATGGGTCTTTTGATCAAACTTCCACTTTAGTATTTTTTAATCCAGTGGGTTTCTTGGGAGAGTCTTTATTTTAGATGAGTTTGGGGATGGAGGTCTGTTCAGGACATTTTTTACTATATTTTAAAGTTTTTCTGTGTCATCACTCTCTAGAGCCATTTTCTTGATAGCCTCTTTAAAGTATTCAGCTTCCTTTTCTTTTTCTTCTGCATCAGTCAGCTTTTGCCTCCACCTTTGGTTTAGCACAATGACAGAGGTATCTGATGATGTGAATAGTGGTTCAGAAGTGTGGGCCCGCTGCTTTGATTTGTCAGTGGTTTTGTAATCAGGCTTCTTTGGAAGGCTAGGATCTGTTTCTCTCCTTTTTCTCAGCCTTTCATAAGCCTCATCAGTGCACTGCCTTGTCCATTTTGATATGGATTTGGCAGACCCAACCTTTGCATCAACCAATTCTTGCTTCTTTCTTTTATACTCCAAAGTAAGATCATCAATCGCCTTTTTGTATTTACTCCAGTTTGGTGCTGACCTCTTCATGCGTGGATCTCTTTTTATTCTTACAATTCTATTTAGTTCTGTTTTGAGAGCAACAAGTGGCCAGTCTTGAAATTGTTCAGCTGTGGCAGGGTAGAATTTTTCACTCATGATCAACTTGATGATGCCTTTTTTCAGATCTACCTGCAAATCAGCTTTTGGAGGCAGGTTGGACATTTCTTTGCTCAGGTCTCTTGCATAGTCTTCTAATTGTATAACCTTGGTGAGCAAAAACTGCATATGACTTGAGGATTCATTATCACTTTTCCCTTTGCATTCAAGTTTAGCTCTTAAATCTGCTTGCCTGACTTTGAGTTTTAGATATTCATCCATGTTTGCTGGATCTCTAAAACCAATCAGAGAAGGGAATTTTCTTTTTAAAGGATCACTCATTATGTAGAACTGCTTCATTTCATTTTTTACTGCATGTAGTTCTAGTGGATAACTGGAAGCTACTAGTATAACATCAGCAGGGTCATATCCTTGAAGAGCTATTGGATCTTTTATTGGGTTGGCCAATTTTGGAGGAATGAAAGGTTGAGGTTTGGTGACATTGTAAGGAGCAGATGAAATGGAATCAGGTGCTAGTATGTCATCATCATGCACCTGAAATTTTCTTTTTCTTGTATACACCTTTTTGGGAGAAGGTGTTTTTGTTTGATTTTTAGGAACTGAAAGAATTATGGCTTGTGTGGGAGTGTTTGTGGTAATGGGTGACAAACTAACAGTGGTCGAAACAACTGGTGTCTCAACTACTGTTGTCATTACAACTGTTGATGTGTCAACTGTTGTCTTCTGCACTATGGCAGGTGGTGAGGGGTTTTGTAGAGTGGCAGTGGATTGAGTAGTGGGTGGCATGATGGTGAGGGCAGTGGTTGAAATAACATTTGTTGAAACCAGTGAAGTACCAACAACTGTTGAAACAACAGGTGTCTCAACATCTGTTGGTTTGGAGGTTTGATGAGAGGAGCTTTTGGGGGTTTGAGGAGTATGTTTTATGGCTTTGGAAGGTGTGGTTTTGGGTTGCCTTACTTTTCTAGTAGGCTGTCTTCTTTTTGGCTTAGGACTTTCCTGCTCTTCCTTAGGCTCAGAAGTACCCTGCTCTTCCTTTTCCATCAAGACTTTCTTCTCCTGCTTAAACCTTTTAGCCCCTTTTATCTCCATTGACTCTTTCATGTTTGCTTTTAATGCAGCAAAGACATTTTGAGTCTCATCAACCTTTTTGGAACCATCTGGCCTTGGGATTTCCACAACCAGTTTAGATAATGGATCTGGTTTAATGTATAGCCCATCTTCATATCCCTTCTTCTTCTTCTCCCCCTTTTTGGCATCATCAGGTGGATTGTCAACAAATATGATTGAATGAGGAGCAGTGCCAGTGGTTTGTAGCAAATGGGCCTTAATTGCCTTGATATCTGCTTGTGTATCCTTGAACCTAGCTTCCATTAGGTTTCTGATCTTTTGAATTTGAACTTCATGTTGTTGATCAGCATATTATCTTTGTTGATGAAGCATAGGTTAAAATAAGTTCCAGAGCTCAGCAGGAGATGGAGCAGATGTTTCAGATGCAGCAGCATTGGGTGTTGCCTTTTGAGCTTGTAACAACTGTTGCAGCATAGACTTGATTTCTGCAACAGATTTGTCAAGTTTGTCAACCCTCTCTGTCAATTCTTGGTATTTTAAACCATCACCCAAGTTAATGGGATTATCTTATTTCCCATTGGCAGTGGTTGTATCAGCAGTTGACTTAGCGAAAGTTTTCTAGAAATCATCCACTGATGCCTCTTTTTCTTGGTACTGGGGACTTCTTCCTTCAGCAGAGGTTACCATTCTAAGCTCACCAGTGAATATTGGATACACACCAGTGGATTGTATGGTTCCCAAAGAAGAAATTGCCTTCAAGGGAGTCTGACTTATGAAACTACTGTCCAAGTGTAAACCAGTGGGTTCAACACTTGTAGTAGCTGCTCCACTTGAACTACTGACAGGAATTACTTGTAATTCCTGCAGTGTAACCTCCTCAACTATTGGTGGGTTAGCAGAGATAGAGACACCAGACTCAGTCACTTGTTGTGGCATATTCTCATTGATAGGTGATTGAGAAGAACTGATTTGTGTCTGGGCTAAATCAACTGCATCCAATAGAGGTCGTATTGTTGGTGGAATTTGTGAAGTGAGGATAGGGGTAGAAAGCGAATTTGCCCCGGGAGGAGGGCTGTGGATGATGGAATCAAGTGATTCTAGAGCATCATAATGTGGTGTCCCAGTTGTTACAACCTGATCCTTTTGAGAGGAAGCAGGAGGAGTTTGAGGCTCAGGTTGAGATCTTTCTTCCATCTGCTGTGAGGAAGTAGCAGCAGTGGTTATTGGTGACTTTTGTGTTGTCACAGGTATAATCTCTGGGATCTCATCTTCCAGAGTTACCTTTTGAGTGGGTTTGGGGGCCTTTTTGATATTTTTCTTTTTGGGGTTTTGGTGATTTTAGGTGTGGGTTTCACAGCAGTGGTTGTGCTGCTGTGATCACCTTGAGCAGTGGGCTCAACAGCAGTAACCTGGGGAGCAGTTGTTGCTGCTAAATTCTACTCAGGTTCCTCTGTTTGTGTTTTTGAAGGTTTTGACAGCCTAGTAAAGGTTTCAAAAGATAGGCTGTTGATTTGAATAGGATTTCCTTAGATAAGTACATGAGCACTATCGTTTAGAATCTTCTTTTGCAAATAAAAGCTCAAAAACCTTGGAAACAGTAAAAATGGTTTTTTATTATCTTTGATATTATTAACATTTTTGACCATGTCATTAAAAATCCCTTGGGAGTAATTAAAAGTTTCGTTTTGCATGATAGCATACCCCAAGTATTGAATTTTTAGTGGAATTTCATTAAAAACAGTGGTCTTGTTTGAAACACACATGAGGAGGGTATGGAACAAAAACCTCATGGCAGGTGGAAAACTGCCTTTTTGCAAAGTATCTTTTTTCATTTCCTCTGCATACCCTCTCTCAATGAAATCAGTTTGATAATCGGTTTTTTGGGAAAGAAGTTTTACCTGTAGTGTCATTCAATTTGAACACCTCAGAAATGTCTTTAGGTGTGACAGCAACCTTAATTCCCTTTACCGAAGAAGTAATTGCCCAGGGTTTTTTGTCCTGAACTTCCAGTTTCGCATTTTTCCAGAAATCACGAAGGGTATCGAGATATATGGATGGGTTGCATATCAACAGGGTTTTGTACCTTGAAGACAAAAGTGCGTCAATAACGGAGTGAAATGTTGTGCGGTCACTTGGTTTTTCAAGTATGCACAGGTAGTTATGAGGGGTTTTGAATGGAAGTGCCATGGTGAATCAAAAGTGGTAAGAACGAATGACGAAGATGAGTGATTTGTGAGAGAATTTTGGGGATAACTTCTTTTAGAAAAAGAATTTTGAATTCGATTCTACAGTGAAAACCCTGTTTGGGGTTTTGATCAGGGTTTTATAGGTGGAAAAAGTGAATGCTGACGTGGCAGCGGTTACAAAAGATGTGAACGCTAAGTACTGTCCACGTGCCAACCTCTGATGAATAATGGAAGACAGTTGTTTTAGGAAACCACTGATGGATCAATTATCAGTGGTTTACAGTGGTGAAAATGAAACGGTGGCTGACTTTTAACTATCAGTGGATAGCCAGCCATCAGTGGGTTAAAACACTGATTTTGGACAACAGTGATTAACAATGAAAATGAGAGAATAGAGGTCGACTTTCAACAGTGGACAACATTTAGAAGAACAGATGTTTGAACCAAAACAGTGGTTATGGCAGACTTTTAAGGATTAATAATAATTTTCATTTTTAGCTATTTTTAATGATGAATTTTTTATTTTTTGAAAACATTTTAATGCTTTTATTCATAGAAAAATAGGATTTTTCCTGTTATTCCATGTTCAGCATGCCAATCCTAGAGATCAAGCTTTCAAAGGTGGATGTGTCTAAAGCTTTTGTTAGCATATCTGCCAGCTGATCTTTAGTTGGAACATGGTGCAGAGAAATCAAACCTTTTTTCATAGCAATCTCTCACAAAGTGATGTCTGATATCAATGTGCTTGGTGGTTGAGTGAGAAACTGGATTTTTGATGATATTTTCTGCTGCCTGACTGTCCAACATGAGAGGTGTCTTTAAGGCAGTGATACTAAAATCCAGCAGTTGATTTTGAAGCCATAACAGTTGGGATGTACAACTTGCAGCAGCTATATACTCTGCCTCAGCAGTGGATGTTGAAACAGCTTCTTGCTTTTTGCTTTACCAAGACACTAAGCAATTGCCTAGGAATTGGCACCCTCCAGAAGTGGACTTCCTTGTTGTATTACATCCAGCAAAGTCACTGTCTGAGAAACCAGAAAGCTTGATATTTCCATCAGTTGGATACCAGATACCAAGTGTGGGAGTACCTTTGAGGTATCTGAATATCCTTTTTACAGAAATAAGGTTTTACTTTCTAGGGGCTGATTGGGATCTTGCACAAACACATGTTGCAAACATGATGTTTGGCCTAGATGCAGTTAGGTACAATAAAGACCCAATCATGCTTCTATAAAGAGTTTGATCAACCAAATCATCCTTTTCATCAGACATGACTAACTTGGTGGTTGCTATGGGTGTACTACATGGTTTGCAATCATTCATATCAAATTTTGTTAAAAGTTCTTTGGCATATTTTCCTTGATGAATGAAAGTACCATTTTGTAGTTGCTTTACTTGGAGACCAAGAAAGCACTATAGTTCACCCATTGCGCTCATCTCAAACTCAGCTGTCATGAGTTGTCTAAACTCTTCACACATTTTAGAACACGTGCTTCCAAAAATGATGTCATCCACATAAATTTGGACAATCATCAAGTCTTTCCCTCTCCATTTTAAGAACAGTGTTTTGTCAATTTTACCTCTTGTGAAACCAATGGAAAGAAGAAAGGTGGAAAGAGTTTCATACCAGGCTCTAGGTGCTTATTTCAAGCCATACAAAGCTTTGTTTAGCTTGTAGACATGATTTGGATTAAATGGATCCTCAAAACCAGGAGGTTGACACACATATACCTCTTCTTGAATCTTACCATAGAGGAATGCACATTTGATATCCATTTAAAACACCTTTATGTTGTGGTTGACAGCAAAGGCCAAGAACAGTCTAATAGCTTCCAATCTTGCTACAGGGGCAAAAGTTTCATCATAATCAATGCCCTCTTCCTGTCTAAAACCTTGAACCACTAGCCTTGCTTTATTCTTGACAACAATACCCCTTTCATCAGTTTTGTTTTTGAAGACCCACTTTGTGCCAATAGGACTCACACCCTCTGGCAGTGGTACAAGTTCCCATACTTGTTGTCTTTTAAACTGTTGGAGCTCCTCTTGCATGGCCTCTACCCAGCTGTTTTCTTTCAGTGCCTCTTGGTACTTGACTGGCTAATGGAGAGATAGAAAGCCAGCAAAAAGACAGATGTTTTGGGATTGGATTCTTGTAAGCACCCCTTCACTGATGTTACCAATGATTTAGTCTGGTGGATGAGACTTCAAGAAGATTAGATCTCCTTTGTATGGATCAATGGCATTTAATGGTGAGGGCTGCAGGTGTGAATCATCTGAGCTAACAACTGTTGGTGACTTTGATGATTCAACAGTGTCTTGAAATGGAGGTGGAGGAATAGGTGGAATTGGTGTGAAAACATGTTGACTTTTATCCACTGTTTGAGGACTTTTATCAACAGTGTTTGATGATGTGGAAGTAGGGGTTAAAGGGCAACTTTGGTTAACAACTGTTGAGGTAGCAGTGGTTGAGCTTTGACAGCTGTTTTGAACATCTGCTGCTTTGGCAATGGATTTGAAGGTTTGTAGTGGAAGGATCACTTCATACCCATTGTCTGATGGAGGTTTTTGAGATGAACCTGCACTGTTAGTCTTGACAGAAACATTTTTGTTGGTGCATACATCTGTCGACTTCGTCTTGTATCGTGTCTTAGATTAGATTAGATAGATCAGGGCTCGTAGATCGAAGAAATGTCAATTTTTATGTTGTATAAATGCTGATTTCGCTCCTAGGTCTAATTCCGCCTGAAATGTCATGTTGACACTTTCGAGCGGAATCACCAAGTTCTAATTCCGCTGCAACCGGTTTTGTGTCATTCTGAGCGGAATCAAGACCCTATAAATAGGTCACTATGAGCGAAATCAAAGAATAGTCCTTGTATTCCATACCGAATTGCTGCTGGTGTGAAGAACTGATTGTATTTGTGATGAAATCAATATAATCGGTGTTTAAAGTGAAGATAAAGCTGATTTCTACCTTTGTTTCTTAGTTTCCGCCTCTGAAACGAAGTAAAACTCCTCTGATAAACTCATTCGGGTTCATTCACGATCCTACAAGTGGTATCAGAGCTCAGGAGGAGGAGTTCTGCAGAGATTAGCTGGATTTCATCGAAATTTCTTGCTTCTACACCTTTCTTCATCAGAACGAGATTTAACGGTCAAAACTGGTTCAAATTTTCACAGACTGTGTAAAATTGAACATTAACAAACCCTTGAAAGTTTCACAGCTAAAATCGGCTTAAAAATGGCAAAAATTGAACCCCGAACTGATTCCGCTCGAAATGGATAGTTTCTGATTTCGCTCCAAATTGTATGATTCAATTTCAAAAGTCTGATTTTGCTCCAAAACTTACTGTTGATTCCGCTCCAGGATGCAAATATCTTGAATTTGCTCCAAAATCAATGGTGATTTCGCTCCAAAGCTACAATCTTCTGATTTCGCTCCAGTGTACATTCTGATTTCGCTCCAAGAATACATTGTGATTTCGCTCCAGTGTACAGTCTGATTTCGCTCCAAGTATACATTGTGATTTCGCTTCAAGTGTACAAATTAGTGATTTCGCTCCTAAAGGTTGTTTTGCTATTCCGCTCGAAAGCTAATGTTTTTGAAAAACGTGATACGTAATCATGAGTGAAGAGTTCTACAACTCGTTTGCTTCATCTCCGACTACTCCGGCTTCTATTGCTCATAATATGAATTTGGAAAATGAGACCAGAACGTTACAAAAGCCCCCGAAACTAATGAGTATTGAAGAATATTATGGGTGGAAAGACAGATTCGAAAACTGGGTCCAGGAAAATCATCTTAGGTCATGGGAGTGTATTCTGAAGAAATATGTTTTACCTCGTACTGATTTGCAAGTTGTGAAAACAATTTCTGAGTTTAGTGATCAAGAACGAGATATGTATCATGCTGAAAAGATGATGATTAGTCTATTACAGCAGGCAATCAAAGAAGACATTTTCATTCTGCTTCAGCATGATAAAACTTCAAAGTCAATCTGGGATGCTCTACGTGTTAATTTGGAGGGGAGTGAGAACATGATTAAGAGCAAGAAGGTGTTGCTCAAGAAAGAGTTTGATCTGTTCAGTAGTTTACCGGGAGAAGACACGAAGAAGCTGATTGAACGTTATTGCCACTTGGTGCGATCTATGTCGATGATTGGTATAACCAAAGATCCTGATGAGTGGGTAGACAAGTTAGCGGACGCTTTACCGCAAAAGGAGTGGGGTACATATTTGATGATTCTAAAGAATACGAGTGTTTATGATGGATTAACGATTTCTCAGTTCATTGAGAAAATTGAAAGTCAGGATTTGGAACAGCAAAAGATTGCGAGGATGAATAGTTCGTGTGACAACCCGCACCAAACCAGGTATCCGTACGACTTAATTAATGATTAATTACTGCTTAATTACTGTGCTTCTTTGAACTAGCTGATGAATTGCTACTTGATATCTGATACATGTACTTACTTGCATCATACTTTACTTATCGTCACTACATTATTTACATGCTGAACCCTAGTGACAACCATGATGCACAAAAAGCACAGTAGCACTATAACGGATAACCTATTGAACATGTTGATAAAGCCAGCATCAGGCAGACACTGCCTCTAAGGCCTGTAAGAGCCTGAAATATTTTGCTACACTAGTGGTGAGTGTAGGGATATAAGGGTTGTGGAACTACGTCTCTAGGAATAAGTTACAATGACTGGATGTGCCTAAAACGTACTCTAAGTACAAAACTCAGCACTTTACATAATAACTCAGCTTTTAGCTAACTAATAAAGTGCGAAAACATGAGAAAAATATTACTAGACACTTTCCAAAGTGTCAGGAATGAGTCGTGTCACTAAAAAGAGTATTAACGACACTTTAAAGCTTTAGTAACGCTTTAACGGATTACTATCCAACCAAACAACCGGACTATACCCGGAACACGAAAATATTGTTATTTTCATTATTTATCTTTTTCTGAGCCAGTTAGGGTCCCTGATTACCCTAACACCATTTGTAACGCGTGACACACAACTAACCAAGTTAATCTCTAAACTTAACTTAGTTAACCTAACTAAGTAACCAACTAATAGTTGGATTCGAACTAGGTACCCCCCCCCCCCATTGCAAACCGTCCCCATGTAGGGGGACACACTTATCCTTGTTGATTTGTGTAAATCCCATGTGCTTAATATCTAGGAGGCACATTATCCTTTGGTTAATTACACAAAGTTTGTCTATAAGATTAACACTAAACACAAGACCATCATCCATCACATTTAACCACAAACACAACTCTCTCTCTTTCTCTTTGGCTCTCGGCCGAACCCACACCCACACATCCATCCATCCTTCGATCTTGTTCAAGCCATTCCAACATCATACAAGCTTCAAGGATCACGTATTAGGAGGCTTGGTGCACTCGGAGTTTGAAGGACCTCTCTACTTAGCTTTTATTCACCTCTTTTGCGCATAGATTCTTCCCTAGCCTCGAGCTAGAGGTATAATGCTTGAAACTCGTTCTTGAACTAATCTAAGGTGGTTAATAAGATGTATGATGATTAAAACTCGGAATTTTGCATTTTGAAGCTTTAAAGTTTACTAAAAACACTAATAATGGTGGTTAATAGCACATGAGTTGTGTAAATGATGTAGTATTCGAAATGTATGATTATTTAGGCCCGATCTATGATGTGGTAGCTCGGATCATCGTTTAACCCGGTTTGGTAAGATCATGGATCTTAACATAAGCTTGTTTTGAATAATACAAGGGTTAAAAGGTGAAACTCTACCACACGCGAATCATGAACTTGTGTAAAAGAGTTTTACTTGTGAAATTGTGTTTAAAACTAGCAGATCTACGCATCTGCAAGTGGTATTTTCAAAGAACCACGTATCAAAGAAATCATGTATTTTAAAAGACGGATCTTACACTTACAAGCATGATTTTTATAAACCACAAGTGTGTAAACACTTGTGAAATGAAAAGATCCGACAAAATAACAGCTTTTGTAAAAAGATGACGGGAAGTTGTAAAGATGGATTTTCTCTAAAAACGAGGTTTTTACAAGATCAAATTACCTTATATGAGGATCTACTAAATTTAAGGAGATTTACACCACAGTTTTGGGAAAACTACAAGTTCATGTAATTTTTGGCAAGTTACACATATGTTGATTAGTTGTTGTGAGAAAAGTTGTTCTGATCAAATAAAGAGAATTGTTGAGTTGATTTGATAAAGAAAATGATACGCTTGAAAGCGTGGCCACCTCCAGTTACAGAGGAAACTCTGGCGAATTTTTTCTAAAAACCTAACACTTAGAACTATTTACACTACAAGTGTTAGAAATATTCTGACATGTTTTCGAAATATAAAATTTCGCCATGACTTTATTTACTAAATATTCGGAGGTGGGATTTTCACAAAATTTAACGTGATAAATATATATTTTCACACACTGTTTATGATTATTTTGCGAAAATACATAGATATTATTTTTAGAGTAAAAATAATATTTACGAACGTTAACGAATCCAAAATAATACGAACGCTTTCACCATAAATATATAAGTTACACCGGTAAGTATATTACCACTCAATTGTTAAAACGTAACTTACGCATTTAAGGAAATATTTATGAACGCGTATTTTAACAACGTATTATTGGAGAAAAACTATGTGAAATGAAAATATAATATTTTTGAGAAAAATACTTATATTTTGGAATTGGAAATATATATATATTAAGTGAGACTTAATGATATAATTTGAACGCACATGTATTGAATCCCCCATCCTTGGGAAGGAGATTAACTACCAAGTATATACAGAACGTAAACACGAAATAGTTGTCTAACTATTTCCCAAAGACTTAAACTATAAAGCTAAGGCACGGCCGTCCGTCTAATAGAAATTAGCACCTGTAGGTCGTCGCACAGCTGCGTGAGCAGGAGATACTTGGTAGAGACGCTTCACTGTGAGTTCATGTCCCCCTTTTCTCTAACTGTTTTCAGTTTTCTTAACTGCGGGGGTGAAATACATGTTACTTTGATTACAAGTACTTTATACATGGTATGGTTAGCGTAAGGAGGTTTACTACTTAGATCATGTGAGTGGCTAGGTAGAAACTGGAAACCATTAATCCTCATTGTAGGACCGAGGGACGTAAGCGGTAGATCTATCTGGGTGTAGCGAGCCCAACTCTAGGCCCAACAGAACGGACCTCTGAGAGGCCCAACAGAACGGACCTTGGAGTGACTTTGTGCCCAACGCGAAATCTGCTAGGTTTGAGTCTTCCTACTTGCACTTCACACATACTAATGGCCATGCAAACCATTGGTGATCTCTTTTTCCTTACACTGCTACATACCAGGGAACTTTTATACTTACAAGTGTTTTACATACTCACTTACACATGAACTCGCTCAACATTATTGTTGATTTTTCAACTTACATGTATTTCAGGAAATTAAAGATCTGGCACGGTATGTTATGTTTTCCCGCTGCATAAGGGTTCCAAGGTCATCCCAGTTTAGGAAATGTGACTCTTTCATGGACAAGTCACAGATCTTAAACTGCGTTTATTTCATGTTAATGGTTATGTTGTTAAAGACAATGTTTTATGTTACGATGTTGTAAGTCTTTAAGACAATGGTATGATACTCTGGTTCTAAAACTTAATCAAATGGATGATCTTGCATGATTTTATTTCATATAGCTTTGTTATGGTTAAGCTATGGTATTAAGAAGTCGCACCAAAATTAACCACGCTTCCGCAAAGCCAGGGTGTGACAGCTTGGTATCAGAGCTCTGATCATAGCGAACTAGGATTCTTTCTCGAGTCTAGACTATGATCACTAGGGCTCTCACGAAAACATTTTACTGCATACCACTTAAGTCCAGATCCAAAACTTTTTACAAACAAATGTTGAGCACATATATTATTTATAGGCTCAGCCTGGAGGGCTGAGGCTCGGTCTGGAGGATCGAGGCTCGGTCTAGGTGACCGAGGTAGTTGAGCACGTTGATTTATTATAGGCTCAGCCTGGAGGGCTGAGGCTCGGTCTGGAGGATCGAGGCTCGGTCTAGGTGACCGAGGTAGTTGGCTAGTGAGGCTAGGAAGAGTAGGCTCAGTCATGAAGGCTGAGGCTCGGTCAAGGGGACCGAGGCTCGATCTAAGAGGTCGAGGTGGAGGATAGAGCAGTCTTAGAGACTGGGAGGAATTTGGCCAGTGGGACTAGGAGAATTATGTGATACCTTACTTGGTGACTATGTGATTATCTGATTGTATGACTGATTATTTGAGCATATTTGTGTTTATGTTACAGACTCATGGACTCCGCCGGTACTGGCGATTCGGACACCACTGGACGCATACCTATCGTATCTGATGACCTCACATCCTCCGAGCACGAGGTGTACACATCTGACTATACCAGTACTGACGAGGATGATTTCCAGCCTTTCGCACTACCCGATGGTGCTGATGAGCCTGCAGATGGCCCTCCCGCTGAGTACCTACCCCTAGTAGAGATTCCGGCTCCTATACCCTTAGCCGTTTATCCAGCATATGATTTCCTTCTTGACGCCGAGGCTGACGGCGATGTTGACCTGTTTGAGGAGGAGCCCTTTGAGGATGAGATCCAGGGCGAGGCCCTTCTTCCTGCGGACGATCTTCTGATGATCGCTGACGTTCCCGCTGAGGATTCGCCTGCACATTCTCTTGTCCCAGACTCCTTCGAGTCTGTGGCATCCGCACCTTCTCACACATTGAGCGCACAGCACTTTGCGCATGATTCTGATCCTGACCAGGCATCCTCTGTTGCACCTATTCCCAGCTTTGCGTTTGACCATGATGACATAGAGGATTCTGATCCTATCTTTCCCCCGGGATACGACCCGGATCGTGATATCGAGTTTATACCTATGGATCAGCCCATGGAGGATCCAGCTGACCCAGTGGACCCTATCGACCCCGAGTTTGACTTCGAGATGGCTTTTGATGATCCCGAGCCTGTCGTCGCCCCTGAGCAGGCAGCCGCTCTAGACCCCATACTTGAGCATGACCCCGTACATGCTGGCATCCCTATTGAGCCTGTTATAGCAGACCCACCTGTTGATGATCTCCCCGCGGATGTTCCTTTGTTAGAGGGCGATCATGTTGTTGTTGACCTTGTTGTTCCTCTACCTGTTGTTGATATACCTGATCCCATCCTGCTAGAGCCCGAGCATGCACTGTTCGCGGCACACATGGATCCACCAGATGAGCATGCACAGCACGGTTGGATACCTGCTGATGAGGATGTTCCACCTTTTCCCCCTCAGATCCCTGATACACGACATGTTGATTCTTCTTTTCAGGTTCCACAGTTTGTACCTCCAGCGAGGACTGGAGAGGGTTCTTCAGCCCATCCTTTTGGGCATATACCGATGTCTATCCCCTTCATGCCCCAGATGTCATCTGTTCCACCCTCTGTTGCTCCATTTCATGTGGCACCTTTTGATCCCACCAGTGAGCCGTTCCTTTGGGCACCAGACTCTGCTATGCCACCTACTGACCCCTACCATTCTTTCCACATGGGGTATACTATCAAGGACGTTTTGATGTCTTTTGTCGCCCAGCACGAGTCACACACGCAGTGCATCCAGGAGCTTGAGAGAGCTCAGCTGCCACCATGCCAGTGCCATGGTCAGACACACTCTCCTCTGCAGCCATTTCGACCCTTATCTCCAGATTATGCTGCCCGTCTCTTTACACTAGAGCAGCATGTTGCTTCTATCATTTGTACCCAGCTAGCCATGGAGGAGGACTGGCTCCAGTTACGTCGTTTGTTTTACACCCACTTTCCCCCTCCTCCACCACCATCTGTATAGAGCTCATCAGTGCTGTTTGGGTAGACGTTGGTGAGAAGACGGCGAATGCTTTTGACTGCACAACATTTTTGGAGACTACTCTATGATCCTGACTTTTGTTGATATGTATTTGATGTATTTGACACTGACATGATATAGTTTTTGGACAGGGTTGATGTAGCCCCTAGTTGATTGATGATTGTATGACACAGGGATGTACTGATACACTTACTATGTGGTCTCGATATATGGCAATCGCAGTATTCTCACCATATTTGATTCGCTTGATTGCTTATTTATATTTTTATGACATGGGATGTTGTGTGATTGATTGATAACATGAGATGTTATGTGCTATTACTATTACTATATACGTACGTTTCACTATGGCCTGACCAACGTAAACCATCTTTTAGAAGATGCCGCCGAGACGTGAGACACACATGCCTACTAATGAGGCAGAACTCCAACAAATTATCGCTACTTCCATTGCACAATACGTCGCCTCTCAAGGAGGGACTAGTGGAAGCAACTCTGGCAACACTGGCAACAACAATAATCCACCTCATGGTAATACCAAGTCATTTAGACCTACCATGACCTAATTGGATATCCTTAGCAATGATGCTAATGCCAAACGTATGTTATAACGTATGTGCAGGATGCACCTACAAGCAGTTCTTAGACTGCAAGCCCGTAAACTTTGATGTCACAGGAGGTGCTGTCGCCTTTGTTCGTTGGGCTGAGAAAACCGAATCTATTCTTCGCATGAGCAAGTGCGCGCTGGATCAGCAAGTCACCTATATCTCAGGGCTGTTTCTAGATGGAGCCCTATCCTGGTGGAATCTACAAGTACAGACACTTGGCGAAGCTGCTGCCTACGCGCTGACCTGGACCGAACTGAAGGAACTTATGCGCAAAAAGTACTGTTCCCGCGCAGAAATCCAGCGATTGGAGACCGAGTTCTGGCACTTGAAAATGGACGGTCCAAAGATAGCAGAATACGTTCAAAGGTTCCATGACTTATCGCATGTGGTACCCTACATGGTCACTCCTGAGTTCAAGAGAATTGAACGTTTCATTTGGGGACTAGCTCCTCAAATCATAAGCATGGTAACCTCATCCAAGCCTGCGACCATTACTGAGGCGATCGATTTGAGCGTAGCTCTCACTGAGGAGGCTATTCGCCTGAACAAGTTTGACGAGATCAAGACCAAGAAGGCAGAGACTCACGTCGAGTCATCAGGAGGTAACAAAAGGAAGTTCTCGAACTTCAAGCAGGGCGCCAGTGTGGTGGTTAAGAAAGGAGGGTCAGACACGCCAGCTCAGGTTACAGCTGGTAGAGGAAAGAAAGGAAAAGGGTATATGGGCACCCAGCCCAAATGCAACACCTGCCAGCGCCACCATTCTGGTCATTGCGGGCCAAAAGTATGCGAAGCATGTGGGAAACGTGGCCACTCGAAGGACACTTGTTGGGCCACTGCTGGTCAGGGAGGCCAAGGAGGATTTGGGAATAGGAATAATAATCGTGGTGGTAATCGCTCACAAGGAAACTATGGAGGAAACGGGAATCGAGGCAACTTTGCGAACCAAGCTAGCAATGCAAACCAAAACAACAACCAAGCTGGAAATGGAGGTGGAAACGCCAAAGACGCCAACCGAGATTCGGCAATTCTTGGGTTTGGCTGGCTTTTATCGAAGATTCATTGAGAATTTTTCAAAGATCGCTCAACCATTGACGCTCCTCACGCAGAAGGATAAGAAGTTTGATTGGGGAATCAAACAGGATGAAGCGTTTCAGATATTGAAGGATAAGCTTTGTAACGCGCCAATTTTAGCTCTACCAGAAGGTACTGATGATTTTGTGGTATACTGCGACGCATCGCGTCAAGGATTGGGTTGTGTGTTGATGCAACGCCAAAAGGTTATTGCTTACGCATCGCGTCAGTTGAAAGTGCATGAAAAGAACTATACCACACACGATTTGGAGCTCGGCGCAGTGGTTTTTGCTTTAAAGATCTGGAGACACTACCTTTATGGTACGAAGTGTACAATCTTTACAGATCACAAGAGCCTACAGCATATATTCAACCAGAAGGAGTTGAATATGAGGCAAAGACGATGGGTTGAATTGCTGAACGACTACGACTGCGAGATAAAGTATCATCCAGGGAAGGCGAATGTAGTCGCCGATGCCCTAAGTCGGAAGGAGAGGATCAAACCCATAAGGGTTAGAGCTTTAGAAATGATTATCCAAACCGATCTTTCCTTGCGCATTCGTGCCGCGCAAAAGGAAGCTCTCAAGGAAGGAAACCTGGAAGAAGAATATCTCCGTGGGATGGAGAAGCTACTGGTACCAAACGAGGAAGGAACGTTATGCTTCGAGAAAAGGATTTAGGTTCCTCTGTTTGGTGGTTTAAGGAAGGTTATTTTCGATGAAGCTCACAAGTCGTGGTACTCTATCCATCCAGGAGCGGATAAGATGTACCAGGATCTCAAAGATTATTATTGGTGGCCTAGGATGAAAGGCGATGTTGCTGTTTACGTGAGCAAATGTTTAACGTGCGCTAAGGTTAAAGCGGAATACCAGAAGCCTTCAGGACTTCTGCAACAACCTGAGCTTCCCAAGTGGAAATGGGAACAAATCTCAATGGATTTTGTTACAAAATTGCCAAGAACGCCAAGAGGCCATGACACTATCTGGGTGATAGTGGATCGAATAACGAAGTCAGCACACTTCTTACCTATCAGAGAGAAGGATAATACGAGCAAATTGGCTGAAATTTACATGAGAGAGATCGTTGCACGTCATGGAGTGCCTCTCTCGATCATTTCTGATAGAGACGGAAGATTTGTGTCAAGGATATGGCAATCCTTCCAAGAAGCCTTTGGCTCACAATTGAATCTGAGCACTGCGTTTCATCCGCAAACTGACGGCCAGAGCGAGCGAACGATACAGACTTTGGAAGACATGCTGAGAGCGTGTGTTATGGATTTGGGCGGTAGCTGGGATAAGCATTTGCCTTTGGTCGAATTTTCATACAACAACAGCTACCACACCAGTATTGGTGTCGCGCCATTCGAAGCCCTTTATGGACGCAAGTGTCGATCACCCTTATGCTGGGCTGACGCAGGTGATAGGCAGCTTGCTGGTCCCGAAATCGTCCAAGAGACGACAGACAAGATCGCGCAGATTCTTAAACGCATCGAAGCAGCTCGCCACAGACAGAAGGCCTATGCGGATCCAAACCGGAAACATGTGGAATTCCATGTTGGAGAAATGGTGTTATTGAAAGTTTCACCCTGGAAGGGTGTGGCACGCTTCGGAAAGCGTGGGAAGTTAAATCCGCGCTACATTGGTCCCTTCAGAATTCTGGAAAGAATAGGACTAGTAGCATACAAGTTGGACCTACCTGCTGAACTGAATGGTGTTCACGACACCTTTCATGTATCCAATTTAAAGAAAAGTCCAACTCAAGTCACCGTTGCCATTCCCACCGACGAGATTCATATTGACGACACGCTCCACTTTGTTGAAGAACCTGTTGAGGTCACGGATTGGAAAGTTAACAAGACCCGCCGGAGCTGTGTCAAGCTCGTCAAAGTTCGTTGGAATGCCAGACATAGTCCTGAATACACCTGGGAACGTGAGGACCGGATGAAAGAGAAATACCCCCACTTATTTCCTAAGAACCCTGCATCTACAAGCAGAACTTAAATTTCGGGACGAAATTTATTTAACGGGGGGAGAATGTGACAACCCGCACCAAACCAGGTATCCGTACGACTTAATTAATGATTAATTGCTGCTTAATTACTGTGCTTGTTTGAACTAGCTGATGAACTGCTACTTGATATCTGATACATGTACTTACTTGCATCATACTTTACTTATCGTCACTACATTATTTACATGTTGAACCCTAGTGACAACCATGATGCACAAAAAGCACAGTAGCACTATAACGGATAACCTATTGAACATGCTGATAAAGCCAGCATCAGGCAGACACTGCCTCTAAGGACTGTAAGAGCCTGAAATATTTTGCTACACTAGTGGTGAGTGTAGGGATATAAGGGTTGTGGAACTGCGTCTCTAGGAATAAGTTACAATGACTGGATGTGCCTAAAACGTACTCTAAGTACAAAACTCAGCACTTTACATAATAACTCAGCTTTTAGCTAACTAATAAAGTGCCAAAACATGAGAAAAATATTACTAAACACTTTCCAAAGTGTCAGGAATGAGTCGTGTCACTAAAAAGAGTATTAACGACACTTTAAAGCTTTAGTAACGCTTTAACGGATTACTATCCAACCAAACAACCGGACTATACCCGGAACACGAAAATATTGTTATTTTCATTATTTATCTTTTTCTGAGCCAGTTAGGGTCCCTGATTACCCTAACACCCTTTGTAACGCGTGACACACAACTAACCAAGTTAATCTCTAAACTTAACTTAGTTAACCTAACTAAGTAACCAACTAATAGTTGGATTCGAACTAGGTACCCCCCCCCCCATTGCAAACCGTCCCCATGTAGGGGGACACACTTGTCCTTGTTGATTTGTGTAAATCCCATGTGCTTAATATCTAGGAGGCACATTATCCTTTGGTTAATTACACAAAGTTTGTCTATAAGATTAACACTAAACACAAGACCATCATCCATCACATTTAACCACAAACACAACTCTCTCTCTTTCTCTTTGGCTCTCGGCCGAACCCACACCCACACATCCATCCATCCTTCGATCTTGTTCAAGCCATTCCAACATCATACAAGCTTCAAGGATCACGTATTAGGAGGCTTGGTGCACTCGGAGTTTGAAGGACCTCTCTACTTAGCTTTTATCCACCTCTTTTGCGCATAGATTCTTCCCTAGCCTCGAGCTAGAGGTATAATGCTTGAAACTCGTTCTTGAACTAATCTAAGGTGGTTAATAAGATGTATGATGATTAAAACTCGGAATTTTGCATTTTGAAGCTTTAAAGTTTACTAAAAACACTAATAATGGTGGTTAATAGCACATGAGTTGTGTAAATGATGTAGTATTCGAAATGTATGATTATTTAGGCCCGATCTATGATGTGGTAGCTCGGATCATCGTTTAACCCGGTTTGGTAAGATCATGGATCTTAACATAAGCTTGTTTTGAATAATACAAGGGTTAAAAGGTGAAACTCTACCACACGCGAATCATGAACTTGTGTAAAAGAGTTTTACTTGTGAAATTGTGTTTAAAACTAGCAGATCTACGCATCTGCAAGTGGTATTTTCAAAGAACCACGTATCAAAGAAATCATGTATTTTAAAAGATGGATCTTACACTTACAAGCATGATTTTTATAAACCACAAGTGTGTAAACACTTGTGAAATGAAAAGATCCGACAAAATAACAGCTTTTGTAAAAAGATGACGGGAAGTTGTAAAGATGGATTTTCTCTAAAAACGAGGTTTTTACAAGATCAAATTACCTTATATGAGGATCTACTAAATTTAAGGAGATTTACACCACAGTTTTGGGAAAACTACAAGTTCATGTAATTTTTGGCAAGTTACACATATGTTGATTAGTTGTTGTGAGAAAAGTTGTTCTGATCAAATAAAGAAAATTGTTGAGTTGATTTGATAAAGAAAATGATACGCTTGAAAGCGTGGCCACCTCCAGTTACAGAGGAAACTCTGGCGACTTTTTTCTAAAAACCTAACACTTAGAACTATTTACACTACAAGTGCTAGAAATATTCTGACATGTTTTCGAAATATAAAATTTCGCCATGACTTTATTTACTAAATATTCGGAGGTGGGATTTTCACAAAATTTAACGTGATAAATATATATTTTCACACACTGTTTATGATTATTTTGCGAAAATACATAGATATTATTTTTAGAGTAAAAATAATATTTACGAACGTTAACAAATCCAAAATAATACGAACGCTTTCACCATAAATATATAAGTTACACCGGTAAGTATATTACCACTCAATTGTTAAAACGTAACTTACGCACTTACGGAAATATTTATGAACGCGTATTTTAACAACGTATTATTGGAGAAAAACTATGTGAAATGAAAATATAATATTTTTGAGAAAAATACTTATATTTTGGAATTGGAAATATATATATATTAAGTGAGACTTAATGATATAATTTGAACGCACATGTATTGAATCCCCCATCCTTGGGAAGGAGATTAACTACCAAGTATATACAGAACGTAAACACGAAATAGTTGTCTAACTATTTCCCAAAGACTTAAACTATAAAGCTAAGGCACGGCCGTCCGTCTAATAGAAATTAGCACCTGTAGGTCGTCGCACAGCTGCGTGAGCAGGAGATACTTGGTAGAGACGCTTCACTGTGAGTTCATGTCCCCCTTTTCTCTAACTGTTTTCAGTTTTCTTAACTGCGGGGGTGAAATACATGTTACTTTGATTACAAGTACTTTATACATGGTATGGTTAGCGTAAGGAGGTTTACTACTTAGATCATGTGAGTGGCTAGGTAGAAACTGGAGACCATTAATCCTCATTGTAGGACCGAGGGACGTAAGCGGTAGATCTATCTGGGTGTAGCGAGCCCAACAGAACGGACCTCTGAGAGGCCCAACAGAACGGACCTTGGAGTGACTTTGTGCCCAACGCGAAATCTGCTAGGTTTGAGTCTTCCTACTTGCACTTCACACATACTAATGGCCTTGCAAACCATTGGTGATCTCTTTTTCCTTACACTGCTACATACCAGGGAACTTTTATACTTACAAGTGTTTTACATACTCACTTACACATGAACTCGCTCAACATTATTGTTGATTTTTCAACTTACATGTATTTCAGGAAATTAAAGATCTGGCACGGTATGTTATGTTTTCCCGCTGCATAAGGGTTCCAAGGTCATCCCAGTTTAGGAAATGTGACTCTTTCCTGGACAAGTCACAGATCTTAAACTGCGTTTATTTCATGTTAATGGTTATGTTGTTAAAGACAATGTTTTATGTTACGATGTTGTAAGTCTTTAAGACAATGGTATGATACTCTGGTTCTAAAACTTAATCAAATGGATGATCTTGCAGGATTTTATTTCATATAGCTTTGTTATGGTTAAGCTATGGTATTAAGAAGTCGCACCAAAATTAACCACGCTTCCGCAAAGCCAGGGTGTGACAGTTCGAGTGGTCAACAGGATGTAAAAATGTACTACAAAGGCAGTGTTCCAGAAATTGAAAGAAGCCCAAAGATACAAACTGCATTTAGTGCAGGAGATTCTACTGAAAATGTTGATCAAAGTCCTAAAAGCAGTAGTGGTTTCTCTTCATACCCGAGTGTTAATCCAAAGAGCACAACTTCAAGTTTCAGTTCTCAAAGTACAAAAAGTGGAAGTGGTTATATGATACAATGCAATATTGCCTTGAATCTTCCAGATGGTCAAAGTTTTTCTGAAGAGGTTGCGAAAGATCACATGGCTTTACTTGGTTCTGTGCTACTATCATATAAAGGTTTGGTTGCTAGTCGGATCGGGAATCCTATGCTCAAAAAGGAGGATTACGATCAGATAGACGCTGAAGAAATGGAACTTATGGACATCAAATGGTGTCTAGCTAGCGTTCTGAGAAGAGCTGAAAAGTTCAAGCTGATTACTGGAAGAAATGACTTTCTTGATGCACATTTTTCTACTTTAGGTTTTGATAAATCTAAAGTTACTTGTTTTCGATGCAGGGAAAAAGGTCATTTCAAGAGAGAATGCAAGAATAGAGAAGCGAATGATCCAAAGAATCCGTTCGGAAAAAATGACTACTACCGGAAAGCTATATATCAACAGGTTGGTCAGCAACAACATCAAGAACCACAGGTGGCTCATGGTAGAAAAGTGATCGAGGATTCAAAAAGAGCAAGTCTGGGGAATCAAGAGAACTTTAACTGGAATTTTCAAGATGATGAAAAATTGCCTGAAGGTTTTAGCTGGGATATGTTTGTGAATGATAAAGGAGATTTCAAAGCTTTCATTGCTAAAATTTTGAAAGAACCAGATATGTTTACTACATGGATGAAGTCTATTGGTGAAACTGTAAAGAATGAAGTTGAAACATCTGTTTCATCAGAAGAATGATCACAAAGTGCAGATGAAAGTTCACAAAGTGATGAAAGTTATGAAAAGGAAGTTGTTTTTGATCAAACACCAGCTGATTCTGGTTCTTCGGATGATAATGCTGAAAAGTCTATTGAGTTTGATCAGTCACCAACTGATGACGACAGTAGTGATGATGATGAAGAAGAATGACATATTAATGTTGCTAAAACTCATCTCACTCCTGAAAGTTTTCATTTTTATTTTGCAGATCGCTTGGAGAAACTGAAGGAGAAACGGGCTGCAAAAGAACAACAAGAAATGAAGACTGAAAGTGTTGTTCAAAATGATGAAGTTAATAGTGTTGCTGAGGAGAGTGTTGAGTCTGAGCAGGTAAGTGAAACAGAAAGGGTGACTGAAGCTGAGAAGATAATAGAAGTTGAAAAGATTGTGGAAGTCATCAAACCTTGCTTGAAGATTTTGCAACCATGCAAGGAATGTGCAGCAAAAGAAGAGAAGTTGGCTGAGCTTGAGAAGATGAAAGAACAATTACTGTTCAATCTCAACTATGTAAAGGAGTCTTATGATGTTTTGAACAGAACAGTAACTGGTCTTCAAAAGACAAACTCTGAAAGAGAAAATGCTTTGACGATGATGAATGCAACTTTGATGACGAAGCAGAAAGCTATAAATTTCTACATCGAAGGAAGTGCAAAGTGGAAGCAAGAGTTGGAAACTGAAAAGATTGAAAATGAGAGAATCGGACGATTATTACAGAGTTATTCTAGTTCTGATTATCTTATTGATAGAATTTATCCAACTGTTGCATGTTTTGAAGCCTTTAAAGATGATGAGAAGTCAAAGAAGAAGGATACTGGTAAGAAACCGAGTGTTAGCTATAACAAGTGTCCGCCTCCAATATGGGAAGGATATTCTCCTAGAAAACCGAATGAGGAGCAACTTGAAAAAGCAGTCAATATAAAGTTAAAAACTGACACAACTGATGAATTACCAGAAAACATTGACGTTACTTTCACTTCGTCTGACACTAATCATGAGTCTGAGTTAATCAAAAAGGTGGTCGATCAGGTGTTAGATACTGATGAGGAGTCTGAGTCAAAGTCCGAGTCTGGGTGTTCAAGTTCGTCCATCAAAAGTTTGAGTTCGTCGGTCAACAGTCCACAGTCGTCGGTTAAACGGGCATACAGTAAAGAGTTTTTGTTATCAAAAGCAAATTTTGATGATGAAACATTTGAAGTAGCATACACTTTAAATGATTCTGACAAATTATATTCTGACAAAGAGTTTCCAATAAGAAGTGTTAGAATTGAAATGATCAAAAAGGTTTTCAAAATGACAAAAATTAAGATTTCTGAAATAAAAGATTTAAATCTTACTGGAAAACCTAAAAAATACACTTCAAGAGTACAACAACGATTAAACAAGAAAAAGGGTTACAATTCTGATTCTGGTTTTCAAAAGAAACCAAACCATAATGGTAGCTACAAAAAGAAAGGTTTAGGCTTTATTCCACCAGAAAATTATAAAAATGAGAAAAATTCTAAAACAAAAACAGAATATGTTTCAGGTGGAAGTGCTGAGGATGAACAGAAGAAACCTTTCTGGAGACAATCAAATCAGGAGTTTCTTGCTGAGAAGAAAAGGATTGGAACTGGAGTGTTTCATCCAAAAGAGACTCGAACCTGTTTCAAATGCAATGAAGCTGGTCACATTGCATGGAACTGTGCGGAAAATGCTAAGACTAAACAGGGAGTTTCTGAAAAACTGAAAGAAATAGTTGTTGATGTTGAACCATCAACCGAGAAATTCAAAATTTTTGAAAACTCAACTTATGAGGTTGGTGAATGTTCTAAAAAGAATTTTTACAAAAAGAAAGCAAAAGATAACCAAATATGGGTTGTCAAGAAGGGTGATGTAAAAGTTGGCGATGAATCTGGTTCCACAAAGCCAGAAGAGCCACAAGGTGAGGTAAAAGAGGTAAATTATGTATCTTCAGTGAATGATGATGAATTTCCATCACTAAATTTTGAGAAGATTAAATAGAAAGTTAGTAAGGTTGAGATCTCAAATCAATTCTTTGCTGATCAGAAAGAATTTGATGTTGAGAAAACATTTAATGGAAGTGTTAAGAAAATTTTTGGGAAAATGATTGATGGGAAAGTGAAAGGGGTTAAGGATTTCTATGCAACAAAGAAAGCCACCTATAGCCCTACTGAGCAAGAATTGAAAACACTCAAGTCTGAAAAGACTTGGGTGGAAATTTTGTTTCCTTGAACATCTGACTTGCCGGAGATCCCAAGTTAGTAATCGTGGATCAGGAATCGGCATCTTTCTTAGTTATTGATTGTGTGATTGAATTTTATAATAGTTGAATTTTTACAGGATAATTGTGAATTGCCAGAGCTTCCAGGTTGGTAAGTGTGAAGCAGGAATTGGCATTTTTATTGGTAAAATGAATTTGTGTAGATGTGATATTCCTACAGGTTGGTTGATGAAGGTTTATACTTACAAGTGGTAAATCAATGACATTAAATTGTACTTGTTTTTCCTACAAGTGGTTATTCAAGGTCATTAAATTGAACTTGATTGGACCATACTTTCAAGTGGTATTTGAAAGAAAATGTGATGAACCACACCCCGAATCTACAGGTGGTAAAACCAACAAAACTTATTTTCCGGAAAAATCATTCTGGTTAAAACAAACTTAAGTGTTTTGAAATCATAATGAGAAAATAGTTTTGTGAAAGGGGGAGTTCTGATTGTTAATGCCAAGTGAATGGCGAATTAAAGTGATTTGATATCGGTTGTCAATGTTCTTGTACAGTTTATTTTCAAATTTCCTGTAATGTGTTTGCATTTTAGGGGGAGTAGAAATTTTTGAAAATCCAAAAACATTAGAAAATTTGAAAAAAGACAAAAACATGGTAAAATACAAAAATGAGTTTTAGTGTCAAAGAAGAGGAAATGATAGTACATCAGTAGACAGTCACAGTATGCTAAAGAAATGTAATGTTTAAATAGCATTAAACAGTCTCACTGATGATATGCCGATAGGTTTTTAAACATTTAGTAAGTTTTTTTCGGGATATAAACTTAAATTCAAACTTGCTTATTTCGTGGGGAACACTACTTGGATATATAGGTAACCCCTGAAATCTCGTTTGAAAGGTCCCTCTTTCTAAGATACTAGGTCTTTATGCTCAGTGATATCTGGGGTATTATTCCGGGACTTCTGCTAAATGGAAGTTCTGACCTAGTCCTCGAATAATACTTTCCGCATGCTTGAAAAATAGCGCCGCCCTTAGCAAATTGATGAAACAATAAAATTGATAGTCATTGCTATTGTAATACAAAAGATCCTCTAAAGGGGACACACCAAAAGTCGAGCCGTCATCTCTCTGCTGAACGGAAGTTCTGACCTGAGCTCTCACGGTTTCGTACTATAATTTATTCCCTTATAGATATCATCTGTGGTATACTCACCTGTAAGACTGAATATTGGGATCTGGATACGGGAGTATATTCAAGAGGTGGGACACATAAATGAGTTTAAGTACTTAAAACATCTAACTCATATCCTGAATCAGTTGAAGTTTGTGTGAAAATTTAAGTGGATCAGTATATTGGCAATCTAAGTGAATTGTTTAATTCTTAATGTGTAACTAAGCTCAACGGTACTTGTGATTTGTCAAAAACTGATATGATCCTCTTACACAAAACTCACAAAAATATTGTCTGTAAATATTTCTTTACTGCATTTCTTTACATTCAAGAATCCAAAAAGATTTTTGGTGTGTTTTAGCATAATTTTATGAAAAATCCAAAAAGATTTTCGACAACTGGTGTTGGAGAGCTGATTTTCAAAATCCCAAGTGCTAGACATGATGACATGTTTGTGAAAAGAAGTATGTGTTTTTTATCAAATTTTAAAGTGGTTCATCAAGAATATTGAGTTATTTTTTAGGGAGAGTCTGTGTTAGTGCATACATTGAATTGTTAAATTTAGAAAATTTACTTTGAGGTAGAGATTGTGCAGGATTATGAAAGAGCTGGATTTATCAATTCTGAGAATACCTGAGTTGGATAAAAGCCAGGTTACGATCTTGGAACAACCTCCGGAATAGCCAGGCCATTCGATTCTGAAGAAGCTTGTGTTTAAAGAGCCAGGTTCCGATACTTGAGGATGTTGTAGATAGAGATTGAGCCAGGCAAAGATTTTGAATTTGAGAAAGTCAGATTACGATCCTGAAGCAGATGATGCTGATGAACTGAAGGAATGCCAGCACATTGTTAGGGGGAGTCTGTTGATGCTGATAGAAAGAATGAAGCCCAGAGACTGATCAAGAATGAAGATGCAAAGACTAGACATATTCAGACTCGACACGTAAGACTCGTCAACATCTGAGGGGGAGTCTGTTGGTGCATACATCTGTCGACTTCGTCTTGTATCGTGTCTTAGATTAGATTAGATTAGATAGATCAGGGCTCGTAGATCGAAGAAATGTCAATTTTTATGTTGTATAAATGCTGATTTCGCTCCTAGGTCTAATTCCGCCCGAAATGTCATATTGACACTTTTGAGCGGAATCACCAAGTTCTAATTCCGCTCCAACCGGTTTTGTGTCATTCTGAGTGGAATCAGGACCCTATAAATAGGTCACTATGAGTGAAATCAGAGAATAGTCCTTGTATTCCATACCGAATTGCTGCTGGTGTGAAGAACTAATTGTATTTGTGATGAAATCAATATAATCGGTGTTTAAAGTGAAGCTAAAGCTGATTTCTACCTTTGTTTCTTAGTTTCCGCCTCTGAAACAAAGTAAAACTCCTCTGATAGACTCATTCGGGTTCGTACAACATCCTACAATTTTCAAAAGTAAATTTATCAAGATCAAACAAATCTCCAGGGTTTGCAGGGATTTTCATTGAAGAAAGTTCATTGAACTTTACATTCAAAGTCTATTCCACTGTTTTGATCCTTGTGTTAAACACTTTGTAGGCCTTAGCAGTGGTTGAGTATCCCAAATGATATCCACTGTCTACTTTGGCTGCAAATTTTGAAATTGAGTCTTTTAAGTTCAAAATAAAGCATGGGCAGCCAAATACTTTAAAGTATGAGATCGGTGGTTTGATTTTATACAGAAGTTCATAGGCAGTCTTTTGATGCCTGGGGTTGATTAAAACTCTATTCTGGACATAGCAAGCAGTGTTTACTGCCTCTGCCCAGAAAGTTAATGGCAAACCTGAATCAGCAAGCATGGTTCTGACAGCCTCAATTAGTGTCATGTTCTTTCTTTCAACAACCCCATTTTGCTCTGGTGTCCTTGGAATGCTGTATTGCCTTACAATTCCTTTTGACACACAAAACTCATCCAACTCCCTATTTCTGAACTCTGTGCCATTGTCATTCCTGAAGACTTTTACTGGCAAGTCAAACTGCTTTTCAACCTGTTTGACAAAGTCTTGCAGAATGCCTGCAGTCTCATCTTTGGAATGTAAAAAATAAGTCCATGTAAACCTAGAAAAGTCATCTACAATTACCAAACAATATCTTTTCTTTTTAAGACTCATGACTTAAAGAAGTGGCTTATTTTATCAAATAAATTAAATTAAATGTTGTTTCATATATTTGGGTTTATCCCGTATTAAAGCTACCTTTGTAAAACATGGGTTTATTCCCATCTGTTTAATAAATAAAATCCGGTGTTTCTAAACTCTGGTATTTTCCTAACTCACGGTCCTAATGAAATTTTCCGCTGCAATATTTTCAAAATAACCACCGGTACCACTTGACTGCTCGCGGCTCCCATCCAGGGTATGGTCGGGGGTCGTGACAGAGGTGGTATCAGAGCCACTGGTTTAAGCAATTAGGTGTTGTAATAATACCTAAGCTTAAACGAAAGAGTTAGGAAATTGTTATTTCGTATCAACAATGATAGTATTTAGACTTGAACTTAAGAAAGATACTTTAGTATTAGCTTCAAGATAAGCTTGCATAAACAAAGTGTGATGGGTATTGGTATGACGTGAGGATGATGACTAGAACATTGCAAGTATGGTAAATAAGCAATAACACTTGGCCACTATTATTTCTTATTTATTGGTACTACTTGGTTCTGGAATATGATCCATCATGTGAATACTAATTTCCTTGTTCTTTGATGAAAGCCCTAATAAAAGATTCATTTTTAAATCATGAATTAAGAAAATTCTATATAGGAGAAATACAAATTACCTCTCCGGTGAGAACCGGGTAAGACGGGGTTACCTCTCCGGCGAGAACCGGGTAAGATTGGGTATATGATATGTCAACCAAGTGATAGAATTCCCTAAATAGTATCATGACCTGATGAAATCTTTTAAATACATTGACCTTATGATTAGTATGTATATTACAGTATGTGAAATATATGATTATATAGATATGTATATCTATAAGGAAATCCAAAAACCATAAGGATTGACAATTTAGAATAAAGCACAAGCATATGTGTCAATGATAATTAGAGATTTCTTTATCAGGAATCTCTTGTATATAATTCCGATATCAAAAACTGTTTCATTTGATCATTCGTCTTGTAACTCGTGCGACAAGATAAACGATATAAACCCTTTATGTTGGGACGCCATCGAAGGTATAAGAATTCCCTTTGCATTACCGTATTAACGCATTAGGAAACCATAACTAAAAGTTGTGTTAGGCACAAAACGTCTCAAAACTTACGCTAATAAGAGTAATTCTACTTTTTTAAGAACTCTTGCTAAGATAAAAGTAACCACGACTAGATGCACTTACAAAGACTCTTCACTTATAATCCTACTAAGGTTACCAGTAATAAAGAAGCTGTTACGAAATATATGGGCTGCAAAGGACTAAAGTTATCCAAGCCATTAAAATATATGTTAAGAAGAACGAAGTAATGTATGCTTCAAAATTTAGACATTAAGATAGTGAGACCCGACCTTTGAAACACATGATCACGACGTATGCCATGAAATGGAAAGAATGAAAAGAACTGAGAGAAAGGAAATTCTTTCTGCTTCATCAAAAGGAACTAATGGCAACAATGATTCCTGAGGTGATTGCTGAATTAGGGTGAGATTTGCAAGCCAAGCGGAGAAGTGACCACAAGGAGACAAGACAGACCAGCCGACAAAGTTCGCCTCTGTGATGAAAGTTGTGAGTTATGCATGGAAGTAAGATATAGCGTATATGGTCTCGTAGTTCATTAACACTAGAGGCATGAAACTGAAAGAAATTCCGACCGACGTTTTCCCAGAGGATCTACTTAGACTATCACCAGATCGTAAGGAGAACCTCATAATTCATCTAAGACTAGGAACAACACCGATTGTTATATCACAAAGTTAAGACTAATGTAATAGTTGATGCTTTAAGTCATAAGTTTCATAAGAAGCCGAAACAAGTACGTGCTCTTAGATTAAATTTATGGATAAATTTAATGGAACAATTAAAAAGTACCCAAGAAACAGCAATCAAGGATGATGCTGAAAGATTTATAAAGGGATAATGAAGGAATCAGAAAAAGGAACTAATGGAAATTGGAGATTCCATAAAGAATTCGGGTACTTATTCAAGGAAACCTACAAGAAAGGATTCTCGAAGAAGCTCATAGAACTAAGTATATGATGCATCATGGAATTGATAAGAGGTATCAAGAGTTTGATAAGAATTACTGATAGACAAGAATGAAATAGGATGTAGCAAAGTTATATCTCTAAGTATTTAATCTGTTAGCAAGTTAAAGCTGAACGTTAGAAACCTTTAGGTTAACTTCAATGATTAGAAGTGTCAGTATGGAAATGGGATTGATAACAAATGGATGTTATTACCAAATTTCCCAAAACAATAAATCGTAACGACACAATCTGGATGATTGTGGATCGACTAACCTAGTCAGCTTAAATTCCTACCAAGGAATGAAGGAAACCTTTGGTATGGAAAGATTAGCTAAGCTATACGTAGATGAGATAATTTCGTTACATAAAATCCCGTTATCTATTGTATTGGATCGAGAGAGTCATTTCACTTCTCATTTATGGGAAAGTTTTCAAAAATCCATGATGTTGGTGCATATGTATGTCGACTTCGTCTTGTATCGAGTCTTGTATTAGATTAGAAAGATCAGGGCACGATATTCGAGAAAAGTGTGTTTGTGACCATTTCGCACGAAATGGGTCTTGCCCATCTCGTACGAAATGCTCAGCCTATATATACCTGTCCTGTTTATTTCATATGTATCTTTCTGATTCCAGAGCCGAAGTGCTGCTGAAGTGTCTACTTGCTGCAAAACGTTGTTATATCAATCAAAAAGACAATTAGAGTGTATATCAAGCTGTTTCTAAGTCGATACGTTAGTTTCCGCCTCTCGTATTGACAAGAACTCTTCTGAACGACTCGTTTTGGTCGTGCAAACGATCCTACAAGTGGTATCAGAGCTCAGGAGGAGGAGTTCTTACCGAATTCAGCTTGATTTCATCATAATTTTGACTTCTAGACCTTCTTTTTCAAAATTAACAGGTTTTCACGGTTAAAATGGATTGAATTTCACTTATAACATGCATAATACTGTTTTGACAAATCCTTGAAAGAATCAGACCTAAAATCAACCTAGAACCTGTTCAATTTGACAAAAATCAGACCGAAAGTATGACATCAGCAGTTCATTTCGCATGGATTGACAAGTAGTAGTTCCATTTCACATGAAAAAGTTCATTTCGTGTGAAAACATCTCCATTTCGCACGAAATCACCCATTTTGTTTGAAAGTTTATCATTTCGTACGAAATCACTCATTTCGCACCAAAGAGATCCATTTCGTTTGAAAGTGGTTCATTTCGTGTGAAGGATTCATTTCGTTTGAAACTGTGTTATTCCGTACAAAATCATTCATTTCGTACCAGATTGTTCATTTTGTTTGAAAAAAGCCATTTCGCATCAAGTTCATCTCGTTTGAATTGTGCCATTTGGCTTGAAAGCTGTGTTTATGAAAAAATTTACCGCAACACGGAAGAAGAGTTTTACAACGCATTTGCTACTGCCCTGGGTACACCTGTTACCATTGCTCAGAGTGTGAACATGGAAAATGAAACTGGAAGTTTGCAGAAACCTCCAAAATTGATGGGCATTGAAGAGTATTATTGTTGGAAAGACCGATTCAAAAATTGGGTTCAAGCTAATCATTTGAGGTCTTGGGAGTGTATTGAGAAAAAGTATGTTAAACCTCGTACAGATATGGGAGTTATCAAAACTATTTCTGAATTGACAGATAAAGAGAGAGATATGTATAAGGGAGAAAAAATGATGATTAGTCTACTTCAGCAAGCCGTGAAAATGAAACTGGAACTTTGCAGAAACCTCCAAAATTGATGGGCATTGAAGAGTATTATTGTTGGAAAGACCGATTTGAAAATTGGGTTCAAGCTAATCATTTGAGGTCTTGGGAGTGTATTGAGAAAAAGTATGTTAAACCTCGTACAGATATGGGAGTTATCAAAACTATTTCTGAATTGACAGATAAAGAGAGAGATATGTATAAGGGAGAAAAAATGATGATTAGTCTACTTCAGCAAGCCGTGAAAGAAGATATTTTCATACTACTTCAACATGATGGTACTTCACGTTCGATTTGGGAAGCACTTCAAATTAAGTTTGAATGAAGTACGGATATGATCAGGAGTAAGAAATTGTTGTGAAAGAAAGAATTTGATCTATTTACTAGCTTACCGGGTGAAACTACAAAGAAACTGATTGAGAGATATTGTCATTTAGTGCGGTCAATGTCATTGTTAGATATAAACAAAGATCGAGAAGAATGGGTTGACAAATTAGCTGATGCTTTACTGCAGAAATAATGGGGTACATATTTGATGATCTTAAAGAACACTGGAGAATATGATAAGTTGACCATTTCTCAATTCATTGAAAAAACTTTAAGGACAAGATCTAGAACAGCAGAAGATTGCTAGAATGAACAATCTAAGTGGTCAACAAGACATCAAGATGTATTACAAAGGGAATGTTCAGAATGTTGAAACAAGTCCGAAGGTCCAAACCGCTTTCAGTGCAGAAAACTCATCTGGATTAGTTAATCAAAGTCCAATCAGCAACAGTGGATTTTCTTCATACTCAAGTGTTAATCCAAATGTTTCAACTCCAAGTCACCAGTTCCAAAGCTCAAACAGCAGTAATGGTTATGTATTACACTGCAACATCGCGTTGCATCTTCAGAACGGTCAAAATTTCTCTGAAGAAGTCGCTAAAGGTCATATGGCATTACTAGCTACAGTGTTAGAATCATATGAGGGTTTGGTTGCAGGAAGAATCGGAAATCCTATGCTAACAAAAGAGGACTATGATCAGATCGATGCTGAGGAAATGGAGCTTATGGATATTAAGTTGTGTTTAGCGAGTGTGTTGAGGAGAGCTGAGAATTTTAAGATGATTACTGGAAGAGATGATTTCTGTGATGCTAATGTTTCTACTTTGGGTTTTGATAAATCTAAAGTTACTTTTTTCCGATGCAGGGAAAAAGGACATTTCAAGAGGGAATGTACCAATCGAGAAGCAGGAGGAGCACAGAATCCATTCGGAAATAATGATTATTATCGGAAAGCCATATATCAACAAGTTGCTCAACAACCATCATCATCAAATGCTATTGAAGATGGAAAGAAGAAGAAAGCTTATCTGGTTAATCAAGATGATGAAAAAATGGCAGAAGGTTTTAGCTGGGACAAATACATTCCGGCCGATTCAAAACTTGGAGCATTCATTGCACAAATAGTTCAAGAACCATATTTGATGAAAGAATGGATGGATGTTATTATCAATAATGAGAAAAGTCAAGATGAAGAGTCTGTTTCTTCAGAAGAAAGTTCAGAAAAGATAACAGTTTTTTATCAATCATCAACTGATAATAGTGATGATGAAGAAGAGATACAAATAAACATTGGAAAAACTCAATTATCTCCTGAAAGTTTTAAATTTTATTTTGCAGATAGATTGGAGAAACTAAAGGTGTGACAACCCGAATTCCAAGGTTTCTATTTGACTTAGTACTTGTTCACTAGATGTCGTTTCTGTATACTTGATGTGCCTTACAAGTGTGTTTTATTATTATTAAGGTGACAATTGATTTATTTGTCAAAATGGGAACCTTAGTGAAATCACCTCTTAGCCAAAAACACACACCATGAAATCAAGAAGTGATTTCGCCCATGTGTGGCCAACGAAAACATGGAATAGGCTTTGGCCCAGTAATGTTTTATATAGGATTCTGTTTAAACTAGTGCACATAATCGATAACTGGGGGAAACCCTAATCGCTTCACTCTCTCTCTCTTCATCTTTGTGCGACGGCAACTAGACTTCAACCTTTCTCCTTCAATCAATCTTGTGATCTATCATCTCGGTTAGTGGCACTGTTGTTCGAATTATGCATGATTACATGTTCATATGTATACGTTTGATTTAATGCTGATGATATGAGATTTTATTATGCCAGTACATGAATGATTTGATGATTATGTGATGATCTTGTTTTCACAATGAGTAGGTAATTTATATGGTTTCATGTGTTAACTATGTTGGATGATAAGATCGATCGTGCATGCCTGTTAGTGGATGATCTGGTTATGTTGTTGGTATGATAGTAGAATTAAATGTTTGCTGATTAAGAGGATATAGGGCTATGGTCATCACGTGGTAACATGTTAGGATCATGATTATTATGTTAAATGGATAAGTCATGGGGTAACATGTTGTCAGATCTATTGTTTTAAATTAGTGGATCACATGACAAAACATAATGAAGGAATCTGAATTAGACATGGTTTGAATGATGATTTGTATTATACGGATAATTGACTATTTAAACGACTGCATTAGTTCTGATTGATCATTGTTGTTGTAGTCATCGAAAACTGTTAGTGAGGATTAGAGTTTTCCCGTGACTGTTGTTGATAATGATTGAGATCAGCGAAAACTCAAGGACCAACGAAAACACTCAGTGTTTTCGTCACATGGGGGATTTCGGCCCAAGGGTCTCTCGGCCCAAGCTTGGATTTGGGCCCTGTTAGTTCTGTTAACTAGTTAACTTTATTAACTTCGTTAATTATTAACTCTGTTATGCTTTATTAACTCTGTTAACTTGGCAATATGTTAATTTGCTAACACTGCTAAACATGTCAGTATGTTAGGTATGCTTGATAACTCTGGTTAATTCTGAATGATTCTGTTACGTATGTTTTCTATGCTAAGTACGTAAACCTTGTCAAGTGTGGAACCTCGTTAAACCTGCTTAACGCCGTTAGACATGATTAATGATTAATATTGTTCGAATGAACTGAGAAAGCCCTCATGTGATGCATGGAATTGCACGACTTTGATTTAATTGCTTATGTGATATGTGATAACTGCTTAAACACACTTCGTGATATAAATGACATACGAACCTGAGCTGATTATATTTACGTGCGTACTTTAGGACGTGATTGATTTACCTTGAGCACATAGCTTAGCATACCGAGCAAACCAAGGTGAGTTCACTGCACTTTTCTAAGCATGCGTCCCGGTGGTTTGGGACATCTGGTAAACGTTTCTAAAGGGAATACTAGGTAAACTGTTATTTGGGATGTTGGTTATTGAACACAGAATCGATCATCTACCGTGTTGCCTGTAAGGCAATGGGGTAACTAGTTGATAGCGCTATTAGGTTTGACACCCTCACACCGGGCCGTAAGGACGGGCGTGATCTAGTTACCTGGACATCATTACCAATGCTTGGTTAGGGGCATTGGGGTTGGGCACACTCCCAGGTTATATTGGGCACACTCCCATGGTATATATTGGACACACTTCCAGTATATAAGACTCTCCTACGTTAATAAAAAATCCCAAAACGAAACGATGAGTTGACTTAACAGATATCTGGTAACTACACACGTTAATAAAACCTTGAACTCACCAGCGTCGTCTGACACACTTGTCTGCATGCTTGCAGGTCGCTAGAATTCGTGACGTGGACTTGCTATCTGGGAGTGCTGGAGTGGTCATGGATCGAGGCTCTTGGATTAACTTATAAGTGAAACGTTGGTTTTGAACATTTACTATGAAACAATTGTTAAACGATTTACTATATGCTTCCGCTACACAACTCTTTGGGAGTAACCCTATGTTTGATATTTTCTATTGGTAATTCATGACATGTTTTATTTAAATATTTATCATTGGTTCAATGTGATTGGTGGCTCGAACTCTGATGAGTAACACGCCTCGCGGAGTTCCCGCAGGTGGTATTTTGGGGGTGTTACAGTTTGGTATCAGAGCTTGGGATGATTTTAAAGAACTGATCAGGGAGGAGTATTGTCCTCGGGATGAGGTCCAGAAGTTGGAAAACGAGTATTATGACTTGAAGATGGTAGGATCTGAAGTCGAAGCGTATGTGAAGCGATCGTATGAACTGGCCGACATGTGCCCGAATTTGTCCCGGCCTATGTCTCGGAGGATTGAGTTATTCATCAAGGGGCTGCCTCCGCGTGTGAAAAGTTTGGTCACTGCAGCCCATCTCAATGATTTGACACAGATTGTCCGTTTGACCCACAAGATTGTGGATCAAGAGGTAGAGAGTAACTCGTTACCACCGCGTGTTTCAACCACTACTGCTGCTGCACCCACTGCCACTGCGTCCGCTAATGATAACAAGCGAAAGTGGACCGATTACGACAAAGCATCTAGTGCGGGTCAGACTCAGAAAAGGCCAGACAACAATAGCAATCGCAGCATCAGCCAGTCGTCTTCTGTCAATCAAGGCCAGGGAGGTAGCCAAAGTCAGGGTTCGTATGTAGGGAGGAAGCCACGGTGTAACAAGTGTGGCTATCATCATTTCGGGCAGTGTGGACGGATATGTAACAGGTGTGGTAAAGCGGGCCACGAGGCCAAAGATTGTAGGGCCCCACAGCCCAAACACCAGCAGCAACAGAACCAGCAGAACCAGAGACAGCAGGGACAACCACCCCAGCAGAATCAGGGCTTCAGAAAGGGGTGCTATCAGTGTGGTGATGAGGGTCACTTTAAGCGGGATTGCCCTCAGTTAAATCAAAACGCTAACGATAACAACCGCCCGAATAACAACAATGCTGGGAACAACAACAACAATGGCAACAATGGGGGTAATGGTGCTCGGGGCAGGGTGTTTCAGCTTGGAGCAGGGGATGCTAGGAATGACGGCAATGTTGTCACCGGTACGTTTCCTGTAAACAATCATATTGCTTCTGTGTTATTTGATTCTGGTGCCGATTGGAGTTATGTGTCCCTAGAATTTAGTCGATGATAGAGGCCTCGAATGTACTCTTCGGGTGAAAACTAGATCTCGTGGGTCAGGTGTTTGATATTGATCTCCTTCCCGTTACACTCGGTAGTTTCGATATAGTGGTAGGCATGGATTGGCTGTCTAAGCACCAAGCGGAAATTTTGTGTAAGGAGAAGGTTGTGCGTATTCCTCTCCCCGATGGGGAGTCATTATTAGTTCAAGGGCATCGTAGTGGGGCTATGGTTGGTATTATCTCGGCCATGCATGCGCAGAAGTATCTACAAAGGGGGTATCCTGCAATGTTAGCGTTAGTTACTAACGCTCAGTCTAAAGAGAGGAAGATCGAGGATCTACCAGTGGTGCGAGAATTCGCTGATGTGTTCCCAGAGGAGCTACCAGGGTTACCTCCTCACCGTCAGGTAGAATTTCAGGTTGATCTGGCGCCGGGAGCGGCCCCAATTGCTCGAGCTCCATACCGGTTGGCCCCTGGGGAGTTACAGGAATTGTCTAATCAGCTGCAGGAATTATTGGATAGAGGTTTCATTCGACCCAGTTCTTCGCCTTGGGGAGCCCCAGTTCTGTTTGTAAAGAAGAAGGATGGGACATTCCGAATGTGCATCGATTATCGGGAGCTCAACAAGGTAACCATCAAGAACCGATATCCGTTACCACGCATCGACGACTTGTTTGACCAGCTGCAAGGGTCAAGCTTCTATTCAAAGATCGACTTAAGATCGGGATATCACCAGGTAAGGGTTAGGGAGGAGGATGTTCCCAAGATGGCTTTTCGAACGCGCTACGGACACTATGAGTTTTTGGTCATGCCGTTTGGATTGACTAATGCACCAGCGGTTTTCATGGATCTCATGAACCGCGTGTGTAAGCCATATCTCGATGATTTCGTTATCGTATTCATTGATGACATTTTGGTCTACTCGAAGAACAAGGAAGATCACGAGCATCACCTACGACTCATCTTGGAACTTTTGAGAAAGGAACAACTGTATGCGAAGTTTTCTAAGTGTGATTTCTGGATTCGGGAAGTGCATTTCCTCGGGCACATCGTTAACGAAATGGGTATTCATGTGGATCCTGCCAAGATCGATGCTATTCGCAATTGGGCGGCACCAAAGAATCCTTCGGAGGTGCGTCAATTTCTTGGTCTTGCGGGATATTATCGTCGGTTTATTCGGGATTTTTCTAAGATTGCTCAACCCCTCACCGCCCTGACTCAAAAGAAAGTTGTTTATTCTTGGGGATCGAACCAGGAAGAAGCTTTTCAGCTCTTAAAGCAGAAGTTGTGCAGCGCGCCGATTTTATCTCTACCAGAAGGTACTGAAGATTTTGTGGTTTATTGCGATGCGTCTATTCAGGGTCTCGGCTGTGTGTTGATGCAGCGAGACAAGGTGATAGCTTATGCTTCTCGATAGCTGAAGGTACACGAGAAGAACTACACGACACACGACCTGGAGTTAGGAGCCGTAGTCTTCGCGTTGAAAATTTGGAGGCATTACCTGTACGGTACCAAGTGTACCATCTATACCGATCACAGGAGTCTTCAACATATTTTCGACCAGAAGGAATTGAATATGCGACAACGTCGTTGGATCGAGCTTTTTAATGATTATGAGTGTGCTATCAAGTATCATCCGGGTAAAGCTAATGTTGTAGCTGATGCTCTTAGTCGCAAGGAACCGAAACAGAAGCGTGTTCGTGCCCTACAGCTTACTATTCACTCTAATTTACCTGCCCGGATTCGTTCAGCTCAGATTGAAGCGTTAAAGGAAGAAAATATCGAAGCTGAAGGATTACGAGGTCTACACAAGAAGAAGTTCGAGCAACGGTCTGACGATATCTACTACTTCATGGAACGGATATGGGTTCCTTCATTTGGTAATCTTCGAGAACTTGTGATGGACGAAGCACACAAGTCACGATATTCTATTCATCCAGGGTCTGATAAGATGTACCAGGACCTCAAGGTTTTGTATTGGTGGCCGAACATGAAACCTATTATTGCCACCTACGTGGGTAAGTGTTTGACCTGTGCTAGGGTCAAGGCAGAGTACCAGAAACCTTCGGGTCTACTTCAGCAGCCAGAGATACCCATGTGAAAATGGGAACAGATCGCTATGGATTTTGTTACGGGGTTACCTAGAACACAGGCTGGGAACGATACTATATGGGTGATTGTCGACCGTCTCACAAAGTCAGCACATTTCCTAGCAATCAAGGAGACAGATAAGTATTCGCAGCTCGCAGCAGTGTACCTTAAAGAGGTGGTTTCTAGGCACGGGATGCCGACTTCTATTATTTCTGATCGAGATCCTCGTTTTACTTCGGAGTTATGGCAGGCTATGCATAAGATGTTCGGCTCACGTCTCGATATGAGCACGGCTTATCATCTGCAGACAGATGGTCAGAGTGAGCGTACTATTCAGACACTAGAGGACATGCTGCGGGCATGTGTTATTGATTTTGGGAAAGGATGGGAGAAGCACTTGCCGTTGGTAGAGTTTTCCTACAATAACAGCTACCACACCAGTATCAAAGCGGCACCATTTGAGGCACTGTACGGGAGGAAGTGTCGTTCACCTCTCTGCTGGGCTGAAGTGGGTGATAGTCAGATCACAGGTCCTGAGATGGTACTCGAAACTTCAGATATGATTGTGAAAATCAGGGAACGTATGGCAGCTGCTCGTGACCGCCAGAAGGCCTATGCTGACGAGCGTGCCAAAGAAGTAGTGTTTGAAGTGAATGACCGCGTCATGCTGAAAGTCTCACCGTGGAAAGGGGTCGTACGCTTTGGGAAGCGTGGCAAGCTGAATCCACGTTATGTTGGGCCGTTTAAAGTTCTTGAGCGTATCGGTAAGGTGGCTTATAGGTTGGAGTTACCTACTGAGCTGGGCAATGTTCACGACGTATTTCATGTATCACAGTTAAAGAAGTGTTATGCTGACGACCCATTAGTGGTACCATATCAAGAGTTGAGAATCGATGACAAGTTGCAGTTTGTCGAGGAACCTATTGAGATCATGGATAGGGAGGTCAAAGTACGCAAGCATAGTCGTATTCCGATTGTTCGAGTCCGTTGGAACTCGCGGCGGGGACCGGAGTTCACATGGGAGCGAGAAGATCAAATGAAGCTCAAATATCCTCACCTTTTTCCTAAAGACAAACCAGAATCTAGTAAAGCTGGTGAATCTCGGGACGAGATTCCTCTTCAAGTTGGGGATGATGTGACACCCGCGGAAAATGCACAGTCGTCCTGATTAGCATCGCATCGTGTTGCGGATGACTTATCAAATTTCGGGACGAAATTTCTTTCAAGTTGGGGATGATGTGACAACCCGAATTCCAAGGTTTCTATTTGACTTAGTACTTGTTCACTAGATGTCGTTTCTGTATACTTGATGTGCCTTACAAGTGTGTTTTATTATTATTAAGGTGACAATTGATTTATTTGTCAAAATGGGAACCTTAGTGAAATCACCTCTTAGCCGAAAACACACACCATGAAATCAAGAAGTGATTTCGCCCATGTGTGGCCAACGAAAACATGGAATGGGCTTTGGCCCAGTAATGTTTTATATAGGATTCTGTTTAAACTAGTGCACATAATCGATAACTGGGGGAAACCCTAATCGCTTCACTCTCTCTCTCTTCATCTTTGTGCGACGGCAACTAGACTTCAACCTTTCTCCTTCAATCAATCTTGTGATCTATCATCTCGGTTAGTGGCACTGTTGTTCGAATTATGCATGATTACATGTTCATATGTATACGTTTGATTTAATGCTGATGATATGAGATTTTATTATGCCAGTACATGAATGATTTGATGATTATGTGATGATCTTGTTTTCACAATGAGTAGGTAATTTATATGGTTTCATGTGTTAACTATGTTGGATGATAAGATCGATCGTGCATGCCTGTTAGTGGATAATCTGGTTATGTTGTTGGTATGATAGTAGAATTAAATGTTTGCTGATTAAGAGGATATAGGGCTATGGTCATCACGTGGTAACATGTTAGGATCATGATTATTATGTTAAATGGATAAGTCATGGGGTAACATGTTGTCAGATCTATTGTTTTAAATTAGTGGATCACATGACAAAACATAATGAAGGAATCTGAATTAGACATGGTTTGAATGATGATTTGTATTGTACGGATAATTGACTATTTAAACGACTGCATTAGTTCTGATTGATCATTGTTGTTGTAGTCATCGAAAACTGTTAGTGAGGATTAGAGTTTTCCCGTGACTGTTGTTGATAATGATTGAGATCAGCGAAAACTCAAGGACCAACGAAAACACTCAGTGTTTTCGTCACATGGGGGATTTCGGCCCAAGGGTCTCTCGGCCCAAGCTTGGATTTGGGCCCTGTTAGTTCTGTTAACTAGTTAACTTTATTAACTTCGTTAATTATTAACTCTGTTATGCTTTATTAACTCTGTTAACTTGGCAATATGTTAATTTGCTAACACTGCTAAACATGTCAGTATGTTAGGTATGCTTGATAACTCTGGTTAATTCTGAATGATTCTGTTACGTATGTTTTCTATGCTAAGTACGTAAACCTTGTCAAGTGTGGAACCTCGTTAAACCTGCTTAACGCCGTTAGACATGATTAATGATTAATATTGTTCGAATGAACTGAGAAAGCCCTCATGTGATGCATGGAATTGCACGACTTTGATTTAATTGCTTATGTGATATGTGATAACTGCTTAAACACACTTCGTGATATAAATGACATACGAACCTGAGCTGATTATATTTACGTGCGTACTTTAGGACGTGATTGATTTACCTTGAGCACATAGCTTAGCATACCGAGCAAACCAAGGTGAGTTCACTGCACTTTTCGAAGCATGCGTCCCGGTGGTTTGGGACATCTGGTAAACGTTTCTAAAGGGAATACTAGGTAAACTGTTATTTGGGATGTTGGTTATTGAACACAGAATCGATCATCTACCGTGTTGCCTGTAAGGCAATGGGGTAACTAGTTGATAGCGCTATTAGGTTTGACACCCTCACACCGGGCCGTAAGGACGGGCGTGATCTAGTTACCTGGACATCATTACCAATGCTTGGTTAGGGGCATTGGGGTTGGGCACACTCCCAGGTTATATTGGGCACACTCCCATGGTATATATTGGACACACTTCCAGTATATAAGACTCTCCTACGTTAATAAAAAATCCCAAAACGAAACGATGAGTTGACTTAACAGATATCTGGTAACTACACACGTTAATAAAACCTTGAACTCACCAGCGTCGTCTGACACACTTGTCTGCATGCTTGCAGGTCGCTAGAATTCGTGACGTGGACTTGCTATCTGGGAGTGCTGGAGTGGTCATGGATCGAGGCTCTTGGATTAACTTATAAGTGAAACGTTGGTTTTGAACATTTACTATGAAACAATTGTTAAACGATTTACTATATGCTTCCGCTACACAACTCTTTGGGAGTAACCCTATGTTTGATATTTTCTATTGGTAATTCATGACATGTTTTATTTAAATATTTATCATTGGTTCAATGTGATTGGTGGCTCGAACTCTGATGAGTAACACGCCTCGCGGAGTTCCCGCAGGTGGTATTTTGGGGGTGTTACAAAAGGAGAAGCGAGCAGCAAAAGAACAGAAAAAGGTAAAATGCAAGAATGTTGCTCAGGAAGAGAAGTCTGAAAAGAGTGAAGGAGTTAAGGTTGCTGAGAGGATAGTCGAAGTTGAAAAGATTATCGAAATTGAAAAGATTGTTGAAGTGACAAAACCGTGTCTGAAATGTTTGAAACCATGCAAACAATGTGAAGAAAAAGATGAGAAATATAGTGAGCTTGACAAGATGAAAGAAAAATTATAGTTCGATGTAAAGTATGTAAAAGAATCATATGATGTATTGAACAGAATGGTGAATAGTCTGCAAAAGACAAATTCTGAAAGCGAAGATGCTTTAACGATGATGAATGCAGTGATGATGTCTAAGCAGAAGGCTATCAATCACTATATTGAAGAATGTGCAAAGTTGAAGCAAGAGTTGGAGACTGAAAAGATAGAGAATGAAAGAATCAGACGATTGCTGCAAACTTATTCAAGTTATGATTATTTGATTGACAGAATTTATCCAACTGTTGCAGGTTTTGAAGTCTTTCAGGACAAGAAGTCGGAAGAGAAGGATACTGGTAAGAAACAAAGTGCAAATTATAACAAGTGTCCGCCTCCGATCTGGGAAGGTTATTCTCCCAGAAAACCAAATGAGGAGCAAGTAAAAAAGGCAGTCAATATAAAACTGAAGTCTGAAACAACTGATGAGTTACCAGAAAACATTGACGTTACGTTCACATCGTCTGACACTGATCATGAGTCTGAGTTAATAAAGAAAGTGGTCGATCAGGTGTTGGATAAAGATGAGGAGTCAGAGTCAAAGTCCGAATCCGAGAGTTCGAGTTCATCAGTTGACAGTCCAAAGTCGTCGGTCAAAAGGGTTTACAATAAAGAATTTATGTTATCAAAATCTAATTTGAATGACGAACCAATCAAAGTGGCATATACTTTGAATGATTCGGACAAATTATATTCTGATGAGGAATTTCCAATAAGAGGTGTTAAAACTGAAATGATTAACAAGGTTTTCAAACTAACAGAAATTAATATTTCTGAAATAAAAGATGTAAATCTTACTGAAAAACCTAAAAATTACACCTCAAGAGTTCAACAAAGGTTAAACAAGAAAAAGGGTTACAGTTCTAGTTCAAGTTATCGAAAGAAACCAAACCATAACGGTAATTTCAAAAAGAAAGGATTGGGTTTTATTCCATCGAAAAATCATAAAAATGAGAAAACTTATAAACCAAAAACTGTATTTATTTCAGGAGAAAGTTCGGAGGAAGAAGAAAAGAGCTCATTCTGGAAGCAATCAAACAAATAATTCCTTGCTAAGAAGCAAGAGGGAATGAAGAATGGAGCTAATCAGAAAAGGGAGACAAGAACCTGTTACAGATGTCAAGAAGTTGGTCACATTGCCTAGAATTGTCCAAAGGCAACCAACAGAAAACAGGAAGTTGTTTCTAAACTCAACGAAAAAGTTGTTGACAAAACTGAACCACCAACTAAAAAATTCAAAGTGTTTAAAAACTCAACATATGAAGTTGGTGAATGTTCGAAAAGATTATACAAAAGAAAAGTATATCTTAACAACCAAACATGGGTTGTTAAGAAATCTGATGTTAAATCTGGCGATGATTCTGACTCGTCAAAGTCAGAGGAGCCACAAGTTGAGATTAAAAGCGAAAATTCAGTTCCGCCGATGGATGATGTAAACTTTCCACCATTGCGGGCTGAAAACTTAAAATCAAAAGTTGGTAAAGTGGAAATCTCGAATCAATTATATTCTGAAAAGAAAGAATTTGATTTCGAAAAAGCTTTTAATGGAAAAGTGAAACATATTTTTGGAAAAATGGTTGAGGGTAAGGCCAACGGGGTGAAAGATTTTTATGAAGAAAAAAGAAATGTTCAAACCCCAAGTGAAACTGAAAAGGTCACACCTAAAGCTAGTCAGGCTTGGGTGTCTGTATTTCATATGTAAAAATCCTGACTTGCAGGAACTCCCAGGTTGGTAATTGGGGAGTAGGAATCGGCATCTTTCTTGAGAAATTCACAATTGTGATATTTCGACCTACATGTGGTGGTATTCTTGAAAATTGTCATATTTCGACTTACAAGTGGTATTGATTGTTGAGAACATACAAGTTTATGTACAAGTGGTTGAAAAAGAGGTTTTTACCTACAAGTGGTTAATCAAGGTCATTAAGTTGAACTTGTTTTAACTTTCATACATGTGATTGAAAAACAAAGTGATGAAACCCCTAACCTACAAGCGGTTTGTGTAAAATCAACAAAACTATTTTTTCGGAAAAAACCATTTTGATTAAAACAAACTTAAGTGTTTTGAAATCATAATGGGAAAATAGTTTGTTGTCAGGGGGAGTTCTGATTGTTTATGCCAAGTGGATGGTGAATTGAAGCAATTCTCATCATGTTGTCATTTAAACTGAACAAGTAAAGGTCAAACTGGTTATACAGTTTATTTTCAAATTTTCCTAGAAAATCGAAAATTGAAATATATTTTTTATTTTAGGGGGAGTAAAAATTTTAGAAATTTCGAAAATTTGAAAAAGCCAAAAGCATGAAAAATTCAAAATGAGTTTTGTTGTAAAAAAGAGGAAATGATAGTACATCAGTGGACTATCACAACATGCTAAAGAATTGGAAAGTCAAATGTGATAAACGGTCTCACTGATGATATGCCAGTAGGTTTTTACATGCTTAGTAGATTGTGTTCGAGATATAAACCTAAATTTCAAACTTTCTTATTTCGTAGGGAACATCTCTCGGATATATAGGTAACCTCTGAAATCTTGTTTGAAGGGCTTTCTATTTCTGACATACTAGGTCTTTGTGCGTGGTGATATCTAGGGTATTATACCTGGACTTCTGATTTTGCCGGAGCAATAGCCTAGTCCGCATATAATACTTTACATTGCTTTAATCTTAAAGCTCGCCCTCAGCATAAAAAATGATGAAACATTGAAAAATGCTAATCATGTGCTGTTGAAGAAAAGATTCTCTAAAGGGAACACACCTACAGTCGAACCATCATCTCTCTGATTTTGCAGAAGCAATAGCCTGAGCTCTCATGGTCTCGCATTTAACCCTTTACAGATATCACTAGTGTACATTCACTTGTAAGACTGAATATAGGAGTCTGGATACAGGAGTATATTCTGAGGTGGAACACGCGAATAAGATTAAGTCTTTTAAAACACTAATCTCGTATCTCGAAACAGTTGAACTTTGTGTGAAAATTTAAGTGGATCAGTATACTGACAATCTACGTGAATCGTTTAGAACTAAAAATGTTTAAAGCTTAACGGTGTTAGTGATTTGTCTTATAAACTGATATGATCCTCTTGCACAAACTCACAAAAATATTGATTGTAAATATTTCTTTACTACATTTCATTAATATGAAAATCCAAAAAGATTTTCAGTGTGTTTTAGCATACATTTTTGAAAAATTCAAAAAGATTTACGACAATTGATGATGAAAAGCTGATTTTCATAATTTCGAGTGCTAAACATGATGAACAAATGGTTTGGGATAGTTTGTTTGAAATAAGAAAAGATTTTGAAATAAATAATGTCAATTCTGAATGTTTTTCTTACAAGATTGTCATCAGAGATTATAAATGTTAAATCATTTTGAGATTGATTTTTACAAGTGATAAGCAGAGAATAAAATTATCAAAATTGTTAAATCTTGTATATTGAGAATCTTATTGATAGGTAGAGATTTGTGCAGGTTCCCGTGTTTAAACCTGAGCTGAATGAGAGCCAGGTCACGATCTTGGAACAAGAGTTATTTCAGATTGCGATCCCATCTTATCGAAAGGGGGAGTCTGAAGACATCAAGAGGGAGTCTGAGAATGTTTGAATCTTCCTGATTTCTCAAACTGCTGATGCTGAAGAACTTAAGGAATCAAGAGATCTGATCAAGAGAAGATAGAATCAGGGTGAGATCCTGGAGAAGAGAAAAGATTGAAGGATGCTTTACACTGTCAGATACTTTGGGAAAAGCACGAAGACTGATGGAGACTGAACAGTTGACATACCGAAGTTTTGTCACACTGAAGACTCGTCGACATCCAAAGGGGAGTCTGTTGGTGCATATGTCTGTCGACTTCGTCTTGTATCGAGTCTTGTATTAGATTAGAAAGATCAGGGCACGATATTCGAGAAAAGTGTGTTTGTACCATTTCGCACGAAATGGACATTGTCCATTTCGCAGGAAATGGGTCTTGCCCATCTCGTACGAAATGCTCAGCCTATATATACATGTCCTGTTCATTTTGTATGTATTTTTCCGATTCCAGAGCCGAAGTGCTGCTGAAGTGTCTACTTGCTATAAAACGTTGTTATATCAATCAAAAAGACAATTAGAGTGTATATCAAGTTGTTTCTAAGTCGATACGTTAGTTTCCGCCTCTCGTATTGACAAGAACTCTTCTGAACGACTCGTTTTGGTCGTGCAAACGATCCTACACATGAAAACCCAACTGAATCTAAGTACACCTTATTAAGAGCAGGGTGAAGGAAAACACAAACATAGGAATACATGCTAAGTACATGTATGATAAATATTGGCAAAAATAGGACTATCACTTATCACTCATGAAAATTGTCCAATAAATATATAGTTATCATACAAGTACTAAGGTTGCCCTATTTAAAGCACTTTATGGATTATAATATCATCCAGTATGTTGAACATACATATGAGAGAAGTAACTATCAGGCCATGAGATTGGTAAACCATTGGAATTTAAATAAAAGAAAGGATACTACTAAAAGTCTCTCCGTGTTTGGAAAGGAATAAGTCAGATTTAGTAATAAAGGAAAGCTAAGCCCAAGATGGGTTGGACCGTCTGAAGTTATTAAAAGAATTGAACCATTAGCTTATCAACTAAACTTTCCTGAAGAAATGGCAGGTATACATGATATATTTCATGTATGTAATTTAAGGAAATGCTTTGCTGATAAATCTTTAGTAGTACCTCTACAAGATATAGAGATAAATGAAAATCTATGTTCATTGAAAGACCTTACAAGTCAAATATGTGACTTCCAAAGCATACGAGATTAGTTATGGTCAAGGTAAAGTAGGATTAAAAACATGAACAAGAATATAGTTGGGAATCGAAGGTAAGACGGAAGTAACCACCCTTGTTCCAGCAAATCTCGAGGACGAGATTTAAAACAAGGTGGGGAGGATGTAACAACTCTCGGAAACATCCTTAAAAAAATCCGAAGTGTGCGCGACAAAACTTGAAAACTTGACGGTTAATGAACTAAACCGCACAAAAGTACCTTTATTAGATTCGAAATTAAATACCGAACCAAATGGAATCAAGATAAGAGCATACAGGATAAGTATCAGCACAAGAATCAAGAAAACGCATGATTGGACGAAAAAGTGTCCGAGGACACGCGTCACGTGAAGACGACATGTGTCAAAGCTACGTGGGACACATGGCAGTCGAAGCCAGGCCGATTATCCTCGCGACACACTCCAGGGACGGCTAAGCCATGCGCGACACGCGGGAGAGGTCAAAACTGGCTATAAAGCAAGGGGTTTGGCACTTGATCAGATTGCTCAGTTCGACAGTCTAAAATGTCGTCCTACTCCTTGTATCTCCGTTTCTTTCAATCAATGCCCTAAAACCCTGAAACTCTGCTCGTTATCAGGGTAATAACTCTAATCACGGACACGGTACTATATCCGATCGATTGAAACTGATCCAACGGATGTTTAAGTGATGCCTGTATACGGCTATACTTTGTCATTTGTTGTGAGTTTTGATCTCGTGATTATCGTTAAAGTTGAATTGGGTTAATACGCTAATACGAGTTCCATTGTATCTAGCATTAGAGCTCATAATCAGGAAGCTGTTAAACTAGAATACTTAGCGATTAAGTAAACTTAGTAGTTAAGTAAACTTAATGGCTAAGAAAACTTAAGGGCTAAGTAAACTTAATGGTTAAGTAAACTTAACAGTTAAGTAAACTTAGTAATTAAGAAAACTTAATGGTTAATTAAACTTAATGGTTATGTAAAACTTAGCAGTTAAGAAAACTTAGCAGTTAAGAAAACTTAGCGGTTAAGGAAAACTTAATAGCTAAGAAACCTCAATAGCTAAGGAAATTTAACAGTTAAGCAAACTAAGTAAGTTAATTAATTAGCTAATTAAGTTAATTAATTAATCGGCTAAGTAAATTACTTAATTAAACAGCTAAGTAAGATAATCCGTTAAAAAGCTAAGTAAACCTGAAAACTAAAACAATTAAGTAAACTTAATAGATAAGTAAACTTAATAGGTAAGTAAACTTAATCAATAAGAAAAACCTAATAAATAAAGGAAACTTAATAAGTAAGAAAACTTTATAGCTAAGAAAGGAATCTGCCTTACCTATAAATAGGAGCCTAGGATTTCATTATTCCTTGCTCCTTCCTTCAATTCTTCTCTCTATACGTTGGTGTTCTAACCAATAATCACCGATACGATATTTTGTCTGATCGATTCAGGAACCAACTAACGAATGCCAAAGTGTTGTCTAAATAAGACTATACTTTGTGAATTTCGTTAAGGTTCTGATCTCGTGACCATCGTTAGGTTTGATATGGTTTTACACTAATACGTATTTCACTCTATTAAACTAAACTCCGGTCCATAAACCTACTATCAAACAAGATGTATAATCATCAGAAGACTTAGAATCAAGATGCTTGTTTAATCAAGACTATATGCTAACAAGGTGAGTCATTCTTTTTTATTAAAATTGCTTTGTAAAACCCTAAATGTTTTCAAGTTATAATTACAGGGATTAAGTCTTTGCAAATCTTTAATTACTGACAGTAAGTGGGGGTATTGTGCACATTACTACTGATTTATCACTCTTAGGTGGGCGAGCCTAATTAGTGATATCTCCACAGTCATAGATCCGGTCGAGTGACAACTGGACCAGATAATTATAAGATAAGGGGCAAATGTAAAAACTCTTAATGTTGTTGTTAGGATCTGAGTTTGATATGATTGTGTTTTGTTTAATTAAAATGAATTATGAATCAGAAACTAGTGCAGCGGAAATAGATGAATAAACTTTCAACACGATCAAAGAGATAACAATTTTAAGCAAACATGTTTATCATAGAATCGGATGATTGTATTTGATTACAATAAACAAAACTATTGCATGCATGCACAAAGTCTCCCCCTCAGCCTGAGCTCACAATGGTTAGTTCGTAGAGAATGACTTGGTGAAGAAAGAGATAATAGAAGAGTACAGGGTACTGTTCTATTTATAGTACAGAACAAACCACTGAAGCATCTTTGCTGACGTCACCATGAAAGTGACATCTAACCTCCTAACAACCTATAACCACTGCCTATTACAAACACAGCTTTCTAACACTGATTACAATACAATATAATAAGTAAACTAACTACTGCTTCTCATTCCACTGTTATACTCCGAGCAGTGCTTTGGGTCTTCAGCAGTACTTGAACCGTGACAGTAGATTGAGCATCAGTGCTTAGTCTTCAACAGTCTTTAAGTCTTCATCAGATGTTGAAGATTAGCAGTTGTTTGTGAAGGGCAGTACTTATAAGTCATCAGATGTTAGGCCACATTCAAGGAGGAAGACTAATGCAAACAACTGCTTATTTTGAATCCACTGATCTGATCCAGTTTTGGCTTTATCAACTGTTCCTTTGGTAGGGTTCAATCCCAACAATCTCCCCCTGGAACAGATGTTGCCAAAACTCTTCATTATTTTGGATTTTTATTACCTCATCAAAAATTCCCTGACTTTTGCTTTGAATTGTAATTCAAAGTCCATGGAATTTGTATCATCCTCATCCCTGCACAGTGGAAGCTCAAGGAAATCCTGCAGATCTTCAACACCCAGGCCAAGTGCTTGTTCTCCTGATATGTGCTTCACCTCACCACTGGATTTGAGCAGAGTCAATACGTGGGTCTTTTGATCAGACTTCCACTTTAGTATTTTATAATCCAGTGGGTTTCTTGGGAGAGTCTTTATTTTAGATGAGTTTGGGGATGGAGGCCTGTTCAAAACATTTTTTACTATATTTTGAAGTTTTTCTGAGTCATCACTCTCTAGAGCCATTTTCTTGATAGCCTCTTTAAAGTATTCAGCTTCCTTTTCTTTTTCTTCTGCATCAGTCAGCTTTTGCCTCTTCCTTTGGTTTAGCACAATGACAGAGGTATCTGATGATGTGAACAGTGGTTCAGAAGTGTGGGCCTACTGCTTTGATTTGTCAGTGGTTTTGTAATTAGGCTTCTTTGGAAGACTAGGATCTATTTCTCTCCTTTTTCTCAGCCTTTCATAAGCCTCATCAGTGTACTGCCTTGTCCATTTTGATATGGCTTTCGCAGTCCCAACCTTTGCATCAACCAATTCTTGCTTCTTTCTTTTATACTCCAAGGTAAGATCATCAATAGCCTTTTTGTATTTACTCTAGTTTTGTGACATCTGTGCTTGTGTAATCGTTGTACAAACTTTGAACAATTCAATATTAATAAAACAATGTGTTTTGATCCCAATGTTTGTTATTTATGTTTGACATTTTACACGTTTTGATTTTTTATTGATTTTGAACTCTATATCGCTTTCTAGAAAGCTATATGCAAACCGATGCGTAAACTTAATCAGTTTAACGTGAAAAACACTCCAGAACAGCAACATAAGCTTAACATACCTTAAATAACCTTTACATAACTTATAAATAAGTTTTAAAAGTGTCAAAAACGGCGTAAGTTTGCATTTACGCGCATATCTTACGTTCTGACCACATCTGGACATCCAAAATTTTTGTAGACACTAAAATACTTTTATTTTAGTGATCGTCATGTAAAAATACCATTCGTCGCTTAATTTGGATCGTTTTCGCGTCCGTTCGAGTTTCGTCGTAATTAGACGAACAACATGACCGTACGACCAAACGAACCGACATCTGTGGATTTTCCGAGCATATTTGGAGTCCTCTGTACTTTGACTACCTTGTAGAGCCTTGAAAATGGATTAACGGGGGTTAAAAGTGCCAAGAATGAGCTTAATCAAGTGCAGGGACCTAAGCTGTCAAAGTTGAAACTTTTGCTGATCTGCAGGTAGGACGTGGGCCGCGTAAGCCCTGTCCCTATTCTTACGCGGGGCGCGTGAGAATGCCCAGCGACAGAAACTCATTTCTAGCAATCTGTTGATAGTTCAGGGGTTATTCTTGCCATTTTCTTTGTGTGTTAACCAAGTTAACACCTCCCCAAGTAATTTAGCTGGCCCTTAACACATGTATGGCTGTGATATATTGCTTGGAGGTTACACAAACACATGGATTGATCTTGTAAACTCACAACAACTATAAATAGCCAAGCTCTCATTCCATTTCACTCACCCTTGATCTGATTTTCTCTAAGTTGAGGTTAAAAACTTCATACCTGAGAATTTTTAGATCAAGTTATCCCTAACTTGGACCCTTTGTAAGCTTCTTTCGTTCTTTTATCGCTTTCCAAGCGTGAAAGTCAAACAGTGTTTGACTTTCAGCTTTGACCAGTCAATGGTCAACACAAAGTTCGTTTAAACTTTGTAGCGTGATTGTAATCACGATGGTTATAATCCTTAGCGATTATACCTACTGATTACCACGTTAACTAGGTGTAGTGACGAGTCAAAGTTTCGGTCAAAATGCGTTTTAGCACGCATTTTGCAACGGAACTACTTTTAGGTATCAAAACACTTTGTTTTGATACCAAATCAGTTTTCTAAGTTAGTTAAACATGTTTTGACATGTTTAACTCGTCACTACTAGTTTAGTGCTTGTTTAGGGTCGTAAGTTAAGCGGTCTAAACAACCGCTTAGGCTTTCGAACCCGACCCGTTTGGTCAATCACTAGGATCCGACCAAGCCTAATTAGTGATCATGGTTACATAGGGAATAACCTCTGAGGTTATACCTTATGATCACATAGGTTGGTTAGTTATCCGTTAAGTAGTTTATATGCCCATAGAAAATGACCAAAATGCCCTTTTGAAGCATAAATCCGTATTTTGCATATGTGATCAAGTTTTTGACATATAATCTGATTTAGTAACATGTTTAGGAATAATTGGGCATGTAAGACTTGACATAGCACATATTTAACCATCCGACCTTAGTTTTACACAAACGACGCATTATAGTAGCTTATACTACCATAATGGGTCGAAACGGGTCAAAAGCACTTAGGTAGACTTCCAAATCAGAATGTTAGCTCTATTAAATAATACCATATGAGTTCAAATACTCATTTGATTTATAGAACCTCATTCTATCCTACCTCCCGATTTAGGATCCGATTATTAACATAGTTACCTATATTAGGTGCCGTTTGATTTCGTGATCCTTGGAGCTTTAGTTGGTCTTATTCTCAAGACTAATAAGCAATCCCAAGTGAGTACATAGTTCCCCTCTTTTACCGCTTTTAAATACTTTGGGGTGTTACACATGTGCATACGTGTTACTTTGGTGCTTTTCATGCTTTTATGACATAAACATGCTAGTTTCACCTAGTACTCATATAGTACATGATTTCAACTATGTTTTGCTATGTATGTTAAGCATGCTAGCACATTGATTTCTTAAAAAAATTGTTGCATATGTTTACTTAGCATATGGATACATTGTTTTACATGACATTTCTGTTATGTATGTTTACTGAGTATGCTAGCATAATTGTTTTACATGATATATCTACTATGTATGTTTACTTAGCATACTTAGTACATGGTTTTCATTTAGCATGCTTACATTGGTATGACATTTGGTTTGTTTAATGGGTCATAAATACATTCATTAACACCAATCATGCCATTCGTTATTAGGTAGTGGTACCATAGGACTTGACAAATCCCGTTTCCGACTTCCTAGGTTTGTTTGAAAGTTGGGAATGACAGAATCCAATATACATAATTTAGATAAACCTTTAATTTGTTTAAGGGTTTATCGCCACAGTCGCAAGGCTTGAATGTATGCGTTTTAACATTACTGCATAAATGTTCGTATCCATAAAGCATTGTTTTCTGCAAAGCATAACATTTGATTTAAACTTAGGTTTATTCAAAAACCTTGTTTTGTACATTTTTCCGATGGAAATGAGTAATTACTAGTTATTCACCATACATGACATTTGTTTTCACATTGACATTATCATATAGTTTGAGTAGATACTTTCTACTTGCTATGCTTTACATTTTATCATACATGACACAGTTTACACATGACATTGTACATGGTTTACACATAAACATTTGACATTGGTTTTAAACAAGACATTTTGATTGATTATTGATAAGTGACTTATGTAACGGGGCTATGTGTTATATGATAAAAGCATGGTGTATACGCCGCTGGTACTTCCTATATATAAGTGTTTTTATTGTATTATACATTGTTGCGTTATCTAAACCACTTAGGCAAGACATGAAACATTTTATACAAGTACACACCATTGTTTTACAAACTACATAGTTTATACAAATTCATTTATACTTGGCTATTCGTTTAACCACATATATCCTTTTTACATCATTTGATTTTCACATTGATTTTCAAATGATTTTATAAAGAAAAACATTTTACAAGGTTCATGACTACATTTTTGTTAAACGCTTCTTTTAACTACAAGTCATGAATCGTACATAAACAAAACCTATGTATCTCACAGGCATTTTTATGCTGACGTAACTATTTTTCGCATGTGTTTCAGGTGCTAATGCATGATGATGTTTGTGCTTCACTTAGGCGGACTTGGGCCTTAGTGACTTAAAAGACAGTTATTTATGTTATGTTTAGTTTGAACTCCAAGACAATGTAAACTTTAATCTTAATAATACAAAACTTTAATTACCATGGATGTTGAAACAATAATTATGTCGCTCCACTCCCCGATGTTTCCGCCGCGGTTTATTGTTTTACGCGGTCTGGTGTGACAAGTTTGGTGCTGACCTCTTCATGCCTAGATCTTTATTTACTCTTACAATTCTATTTAGTTCTGTTTTGAGAGCAACAAGTGGCCAGTCTTGAAATTGTTCAGCTGTGGCAGGGTAGAATTTTTCGCTCATGATCAGCTTGATGATGTCTTCTTTCAGATCTACCTGCAAATCAGCTTCTGGAGGCAGGGTGGACATTTCTTTGCTCAGGTCTCTTGCATAGTCTTCTAATTGTTTAACCTTGGTGAGCAAAAACTGCATATGACTTGAGGCTTCATTATCACTTTTCCTTTTGCATTCAAGTTTAGCTCTTAAATCTGCTTGCCTGACTTTGAGTTTTAGATATTCATACATGTTTGCTGGATCTCTAAAACCAATCAGAAAAGGGAATTTTCTTTTTGAATGATCACTCACTGTGTAGAACTGCTTCATTTCATTTTTTTACTGCATGCAGTTCTAGTGGATAACTGGCAGCTACTGGTATAACATCAGCAGGGTCATATACTTGAAGAGCTATTGGATCTTTGATTGGGTTGGCCATTTTTTGAGGAATGAAAGGTTGAGGTTTGGTGACATTGTAAGGAGCAGATGAAATGGGATCAGGTGCTGGTATGTCATCATCATGCACCTGAAATTTTCTGTTTCTTGTATACACCTTTTTGGGAAAAGGTGTTTTTGTTTGATTTTTAGGAACTGAAAGAATTATGGCTTGTGTGGGAGTGTTTGTGGTAATGGGTGACTGACTAACAGTGGTTGAAACAACTGGTGTGTCAACTACTGTTGTCTTCTTCACTATGGCAGGTGGTGAGGGGTTTTGTGGAGTGGCAGTGGATTGAGTAGTGGGTGGTATGATGGTGAGGGCAGTGGTTGAAATAACATTTGTTGAAACCACTGAAGTACCAGCAACTGTTGATACAACACGTGTCTCAACATCTGTTGGTTTGGAGGTTTGATGAGAGGAGCTTTTGGGGGTTTGAGGAGTATATTTTGTGGCTTTGGAAGGTGTGGTTTTGGGTTACCTTACTTTTCTAGCAGGCTGTTGTGACACATGTGCCTTCACGGCCATCAAACAAATACCAAACTACTAAAATATTATATTTCATACTTGGGATTTGTATAAATATGTGTATCATTTGCACATATCAATTCTTGTTCGATTTCGGGCTTTAAATCGCTTTCTGGAAGGTTATACGCGCACTGATGCGTAAATATAACCAGTTTAATGCAACAAACACTCCGGAATAGTGACATATGCTTAACATACCTTAAATGATGTTTACATAACCTAAAAATAAGTTTTGGAAGGTTTGGTGTGCCGAAATCAAGTTTATTCGCTTACAGGGACTAAATTCGACAAACTGCGAAAGTATGTCGATTTGTACTGTAACGGACCTTCCGGAAGTTGATCATAAGTTAAACACACCATAAACATCCTTTACATAGCTTAGAAATAGGCTTTGAGGGGTTCGGTGTGCTAAAATAAACTTTATGCTCATTCGGGGATTAAAAGCGTCAAAAAGTGCATAAGTTTGCATTTTCACGCATATCTCACGTTCTGAATACATCCGGACATCTAAAAATTTATGTAATCATTAACATATTATGTTTTAGTGATTGGATTGATAAAAATCCATTCGTCGCGCAATTTGGATCGTTTTTGCGTCCGTTACGACTTCCGTCGTAATTAACCGAACAACGCAACCGTACGACCAAACGAGCCGACATCCGAGATATTTTTGAGCACATTTTAAGTTCCCTATACTTTAAATTTATTTTAGAGCTTTGAAATGGGGTTAACGGGGCTTAAACGTGTTAAAACGCATCAAAAATCAAGTTCGGAGTCACAGGGGCCTGTTCTGCCATTTTTTAAACTTGCTAGCCTGCACAAGGCTTACGGACCGTAAGCCTGAGAACCATATGGTCCGTAAGGCATCCCCAGATCAGCAGAATGTTGATTCCAGCTTGATCCAACTGCTCCACACTTTTTCACATGGTTTTGAGCATTTATATGGGCTCCCCTGGTTTTCTAAAACAGTGGGCTTGATGTGTACGGCCAGGATTGAATCACGGTTTTCAAGAAACGTGTAACACCTGTGCCTCCACGGCCATCAAACAAATACCAAACCAATGAATTATTATATTTCATGCTTGGGATTTGTAAAAATATGTGTATCATTTGCACCTATCAATTTTTGTTCATTTCCAAACTTTAAATCGCTTTCTGGAAGGTTATACGCGCACCGATACGTAAATATAACCAGTTTAATGCAACAAAAACTCCGGAATAGTGACATAGGCTTAACATACCTTAAATAACCTTTACATAACTTAGAGATAACTTTTGAAGGCTTTGGTATGGCTAAAACAAGTTAATTCGCTTACAGGGACTAAACTTGACAAACTGCGAAAGTATGCCAATTTGAACTGTAACAGACATTCCGGAACATGACCATAAGTTAAACATACCATAAATATCCTTTACATAGCTTAGAAATAGGCTTTGAGGGGTTCGGTATGCTAAAATAAACTTTTGGGTCATTCAGGGACTAAAAGTGTCAAAAAGTGCACAAGTTTGCATTTTCGCGCATAACTCACGTTCTGAATACATCCGGACATCGAAAAATTTATGTAAGCATGACTATATTTTGCTTTAGTGGTTGTCTTGCCAAAAATCCATTCGTCGCGTCATTTGGATCGTTTTTCGCGCTTGTGCGCATTCCGTCGTAATTAAGCGAACATCGCGTTCGTACGACCAAAGGAACCATCATCCGGCATATTTTTGAGCATGTTTTGAGTTCCCTATACTTTAACTTCATTTTAGAGCCTTGAAATGAGGTTAACGGGGTTCAAACGCATCGAAAAAGGCCTTAAACACGTGCATGGACCATTTCTGTCAGCTTTGAAACATTTCTGAAACAGGGGGGCAGTGGCGTAGCGCGAGCCCTAAGGGCCTATGCAGTCGCGCTACGCGAGCGCCTTAACTGGACAGAAACTTCAGTTTTGCATTTTTGGGACCAGATTCGATGTATTAACAGCTACAAACAGCCTGTTTGCAGCTGTTATCCACTCCTTAATCCCTTGCCACATGTTGATACCCTATGGTGAGTGGCCAATTTAGTCACCATAACATTCCGACAAGTGTACGGGTGAGATCTAGGCACGGTTTCCATGAAACGATCCTAACGGTTCGGGTATTCCTATAAATACCCATCCACCCCAACCTCATTTCTCACAAGAATCTGGATTTGAGAGCTCTAAGTTGAAACCATTGTTTCATACCTGAGTTCTTGGATCGAGATTAGCATTCGGGGACCCTTCGTAAGTATTCTTTCGTTCTTTTATTGCTTTTCGAGTCTTTCGAGTCTGAAAGTCAAACTTTGTTTGACTTTCTACATTGACCAGTTATGGTCAATGCGAAGTTCGTTTGAACTTCGCAACGTGAGTGTAATCACGTTGGTTATAGTCCCTTGGGACTATGCCTACTGATTACCACGTTGTCTAGGGTCGTAGGGTAAGCGATCTAATAAATCGCTTATACCTCGAACCCGACCCATTTGGTCGATCATTAGGATCCGACCAAACACATTAGGTGACCATAGTAGGTAGGGAATAACCTTCCAAGGTTATACCCTATGGTCACATCGTTTGAGTAGTTGTATGATAGGTAGTTTATATGCCTTAGGTAAATTACCAAAATACCCTTTTCATGTATAATTGGTAATTAAGCATATGTAACCTAAACTTTCGTCACATAACTGATTATGTAACATGTTTAGGCATATAACACTTGTCATAGGGCTAGTTAGACGGTCCGAACGCGTTTCACGCGAACGACGCGTTAAAGTAGCATAAGCTACCTAAACGGGTCGTAATGGGTCGTAAGCACTTATGTTAGGTTTCATTTAGCATGTAGGCTTTGATAAACCATATGACACGAGTCTCTATACTCGTTTGGTTTACAAACCCTCATTCTATCAGATCTTCCGATTTAGGTCCGGTTTATTAACATAGTTACCTATATTAGGTGCCGTTTCATTTCCGTGATCTCTAGCGTTGCTTGGTGGTTATCTTAGGACTTCTGAGCAATCTCAAGTGAGTACATAGACCCCTCTTTTACTGTTTTCCAAACTGTTTTGGGGTGAAACACATGTGCCTACTTGTTACTTTTGTGCTTTCCTGTTTTCACATCATATACTTGTTATGTTCATTAGTACACTATTAGTACATGATTTACATTACATTTCTGCTATGTATGTTGACTGATAGCATGCTAGCACATTGATTTACATGACTTTTCTACTTTGTATGTTAACTTAGCATACTTAGTACATCATTTTACATTGCATCTCTGTTGCATATGTTCCAGTAACATATGGACACATTGTTTTACAGCTCTACCTTGTATGTTTACTCTAGCATACTAGGTACATTATCTTCATCACATGCTTACATTTTGGTATGACATTTGGTTTGTTTAAATGAGACAATGCACATTCATTAACACCGATCATGCCGCTCGGTAGTAGGTAGTGGTACCATAGGACTTGACAAATCCCATTCCTGAAATCTCGGGTTTGTTTGGACGTAAGGAATGACCGAATCCGAATACATATTCTCTTGATAACTCACTTTTACATAGTTATCCGTCTGTCTCAAGGCTTGGATGTATGAATTTTCACAATACCGCATAAATGTTCATATTCAGTATAGCATGCATATATTTTACAAAACATAACTTTGATTTAAACCAAGTTTTACTTCAATACTTTGTTTTGTACATTTTTACTTATGGTTTAAGTAGTCTGAATTTTACTTACCATACATATCATTTTGGTTATACATTACTTGACTACTTTTGGACTATAAACATTTGACATGGTTTATACAAGGACTTTTGACTATTGGTTTAAACATAGACTTATTACATTGGTGGTTTGATTAAGTGATTAAGTAACGAGGCGTGTGTAATATGATACAAGCATGGTGGATACGCCGCTGGTACTTCCTATATATAAGTGTTTGTATGGTATTACATATCGTAGCGTTGTTTGAATCATTTCAGTTTATGACATATAACATTTTATACAAATAACATATTTTTCACAATACATTGTTTTACAAACAACTTAACTTATACAAACTCATTTTACATGGTTATTCATTTAACCATGCATTATTCTCTTATTTATACGTATCATCTGAACTTATTGTTTTTCAAATGATTTACAAAGACAAAGCAAATTACAAGGTTCATGACTAAACATTTTCTCAAACATAAGTCATGAAACCTATTTTCACAAAACCTATGTATCTCACAGGCATTTTTATGCTGACGTACCTATTTTCACATGTGTTTTTCAGGAGTTGTTGCATAAGATGATCAAGATACACATAGGCAGACTTGGGCTTTAGTGACAATAAAAGATGCAAGACTAGTTAATTATGTTGTATTTCTTTGTTTGTTAAGACATTGTAACACTTTTAATCAATAAAACGAAACTTCAATTGCCATGGATTTGAAACAATTAATTCTGTTACAACACTCCCCGATGTTTCCGCCACGTTTTGTATGTTCCACGTGGTCGGGGTGTGACAAAACGATCCTAACGGTTCTACAAAAACTATAAATACCCCTCCACCCCATTTTCTCAAACCCACAATTTGAATCTGATTTATGCTCTGTAAGTGGAAGTATATGCTTCCTACCTGAGAGAGAATCGGGTCAAATACTTGCGGGGACCCTTTGCAAGTGTTCCTTCGTTCTTTTCATTCGTTTTAGCGTTAAAGTCAAACTTTGTTTGACTTTCTGCATTGACCAGTTTATGGTCAATGCGAAGTTCGTTCGAACTTAATAACCTGAGCGTAATCACGATGGTTATAGTCCCTAGCGACTATACCTACTGATTACCACGTTATCTAGACTCAGTGACGAGTCGTAGTTTCGGCAAAATGCGTATTCACGCGCATTTTGTAACCAAACTACTTTTGGGTATCAAAACCGTTTGTTTTGATACCAAACTTGTTTTCTAACTTTGTTAAACATGTTCTAACATGTTTAGCTCGTCACTTTTAGATTTGTGCTTGTCTAGGGTCGTAAGGGTAAGCGATCTAATCAATCGCTTATGCTTTCGAACCCGACCCATTTGGTCGATCATTAGGATCCGACCAAACACTTTAGGTAACCATAGTTGTATAGGGAATAACCTTCCGAGGTTATACCTTATGGTCATGTTGTTTAAGTGGTTGTATGATAGGTAATATATATGTCTTAGGAAAATTACCAAAATGCCCTTTTTACGCCAAAAATTAATTTTAAGCATATGTAACCCAAATTTTGACATCTAAACTGATTTAGTAACAATATTAGACATATTGAGGCATATTTTACTTGTCATAGGACTAGTTAGGCGTTCTGAACGCGTTTTACGCGAACGACGCGTTAAAGTAGCATAAGTTATCTAAACGGGTCGTAATGGGTCGTAAGCACTTAGGCTAGGTTTCGTTTTAGTATGTGGGCTTTGTTAAACCATATCATATGAGTTCCAATACTTATTTGGTTTACGAAACCTCATACTATCCAATCCCCTGATTTAGGTCCGGTTATTTATGTAGTTATCTATATAGGGTGCCGTTTGATTCCGTAATCTTCTAGCTTTGCTTGGTGGATATCTAAAGTCTATTGAGCAATCTCAAGTGAGTACATAGACCCCTCTTTTACTGTTTTTCAAACATTTTGGGGTGAAACACATGTGCCTACTTTTTATTTTCATGCTTTCCATGCTTTCATATCATATACTTGCTATGTTCATTAGTACACTATTAGTACATGATCATTGTGTTTTTTCTATGTATGTCCTTTGTAGCATACTTAGTACATCGTTTTACATGACATTTTATGCTATGTATGTTCATTTAATTCATACTTAGTACATTTGTTTTACATCACATCTCTGTTGCATATGTTCTCGTAACATATGGACACATTGTTTTACATCTCTACCTTGTATGTTTACTTAGCATACTAGGTACATTATTTTCATCACATGCTTACATTTTTATATGACATTTGGTTTGTTTAAATGGGACCATATACATTCATTAACATTAGCTACGCCGCTCTTTAGTAGGTAATGGTACCATAGGAATTGACAACTCTCGTTCCTGACATCCTAGGTATGTTTGGATGAAAGGAATGACCGAATTCGATAAAACATAATACAGATAGACCTTTAGTTTGTTTAAGGGCTTATCACCATAGTCACAAGGCTTGGATGTATGCATTTTCACAACACCGCATAAATGTTTGTATTCAGTATAGCATGCATTTCCACAAAACATAACGTTGATTTAAACCACGTTTTACTTCAATACATTGTTTTGTGCATTTTTTTACCTATGATTCAGTAGATATATATATATTTCACTTGCCATACATGATATTTTGTTTACACATTACATAATTGACATTTGACATAGACATTTTGATATTCGTATACATATTTCATGGACTACGTTTTGACATAGACATTTTGACATGGTTTACACAAAGACATTTAACAAATGGTTTAGACATGGGCAATTTACATTGGTGGTTTGTTTGGGTAAGTGGTTTAAGTAATGAGGCGTGTGTAATATGATACAAGCATGGTGGATACGCCGCTGGTACTTCTTATATATAAGTGCTTGTATGGTATTACATATCGTAGCGTTATTTGAATCATTTCAATTTATACAAATAACATATTTTTCACAAGACATTATTTTACATACAAATTATTTTATACAAAACTCATTTTGCTTGGTTATTCATTTAACCTTACATTACTCTTTTACATATCATCTACTCTATCATCGTTTTTCAAATGATTTATAAAACAAAACATTTTTACAAGGATCATGACTGACCTTTGTTAAACAACCTTTTTTCTAAACTTATAAGTCATGAATCCTATTTTTACAAAACCTATGTACTCGCCGGCATTTTTATGCTGACGTAGCTATTTTCACATGTGTTTCAGGAAATGATGCATAGGATTGATCGAGATACATTTAGGCGGACTTGGGCTTTAGTGACAATAAAAGATGCAAGACTAGTTAATTTTGTTATACTTCTTTGTTTGTTAAGACATTGTAACTCTTTTAATCAATAAAACAATATTTCAATTTTCCATATGTTATGAAACAATGATTCTGTTACAACACTCCTCGATGATTCCGCCACGTTTTGTTGTTTTACGTGGTCGGGTGTGACAGAAAAGTTGGTATCAGAGCCCATGGTTATAGGGAATTAGGTTATTAGTAATGCTTTGACCTAGTCTATAACCTTCCTATGACCCCAACGCGAGTTTACTTGCGTTTAGTCATAAAACAATACCGTCACCTATCCTTAGGCGACAACCACAACAGGAACAAAAATTTCAAAACCGCTTTGAAAATCAATCATCTGTTCTAGGATGATTTATTGTAAGGTTTTGAACCTTCAAAGTTTTCAAAATCTCATCAAAGTTGGGTCTTATAATGTGAACACGTGCAAACTGGAAGGGTGAATGCCTGTACTCTGAGTTTTCTGTCTAAGGCTAGAGTGTTCGTACAAATCCGCAGTGTTCACTTATAGGCAAGCATGTCTTCAGCGATGCATTATTATGACCCGCTTGCTTTGAATTGTCACCATCTCCTTTGTTTGCCTTAGGTAACAAACAAATGATCGCAATTCTTATGCATTGTCGTTCTGTTTTGTTTATCCAATAACATTTCACCTGTTTCTTCCTATGTCTTTCATTTTCTTCTAGAATGTCTTTTCCTCTCAGCAACGGTCAAATGTCCGAGCAAACAGCCAAATTTGCCCAGCAAATAGGCGAAGTGATTCTGAAGACTGCGGATTTAGGCATTGCCATGTCTCGTCTCAACAATGAAGCCACTCAAGAGTCACTGAAGGAAGCAGAAGTCAAGCCTGCACCAAAATCAAGGAAGCGTAAGGCTTCAAGGAAACCCGCAGCAGCTACACCTAATCAAGCGGGACCTAGCCAAGTGGCAAGGCTACCAGTTAGGAAGCCGTACTTTGGAACTGCCCCTTGGTGCAAACGATGCAACTGTTATCATTCAAACCTCATACCCTGCTTCAAATGTACCTACTGTGGACGGTGGGGACATTTGGTTAACATATGTCGCTTTGCTATCCAAAACAAAGCTGCTATAAGCCTTGCTGCTGCTCAACCTCCTGCCAGGTAACCTTATGCCGATACTGCACTGATGTGCAACAAGTGTAATGCACCTCACCGAGCTTACCTGTAGTGTCGTCTGTGTGCATCTTGTAGACGACTCGGTCACCTGGCAAATGCTTGTCTTTTCAACCCAATCCAAGGTGGCCCAAACCAACCCCAAGTCAACTCTACTCAAGCTCGTTTACCGTCTGGTACTTGGTACAACTACGGTGAGACGAGCTATTTCAGGAACAAGTAATCAGAGATTGTCAATGCAAGTCTGACGAACGGATAAGCATATGGCTGAGTATAAGATATTGTTGTTTTAATCTTATGCTTTTGTTTTCTCTGTTTTTTCTTGTAATGTGAAACAATCAGTTTTGTTTATAAATAAATTGTGGTTCAAATTCTGATATACAAGTGTAGTTACATATGTGTATGGCATTTCCCTATAATACCTACATTAAGGAGCTATGTCCCTTACAAACTACTCTTGTGATTCTCCCTTTCAAATGATCGCTCATGATTTCCTCGAAAAATTTTAAGTACTCGTTTCGTTCCAGGAGACGAAGTACAAGAAATAAAGGGGAATTATGAGTAATCGTGCTTTTTGCACGTCTGTGCCTTTGAATCCTTTGTTAAATGGCTGAGGGTATATTCAATCTCGTACCCATATCATTTTATTCTGGTCTCGTAACAATATACATAGTATAAGTATTTCAAAAACGTTGCCTATGTTTTCAAAAACAACCTCCATGATTTCAAATGCATTTCCTATGTTTTCAAAAACAACCTCCATGATTTCAAATGCATTGCCTATGTTTTCAAAAACAACCTCCATGATTTCAAAAAGCATTTCAAAAACAATCTCCATGATTTCAAAAGCATTGTCTATGTTTTCAAAAAAAAAAAAAAAAACAACCTTCATGATTTCAAAATGTTATTAATACAGTATAATTACTTATATCAAGTGCATGATTTCAAACGCATCATTCATGTTTTCAAAAACCTTATATATAATTTCAAAATTCATCTCGCATGATTTTTAAAACATTTTTTTTAAATATACTTACCTAGTACACCTACTTTATGATTTCAAAGGTATTTTTACATAAGGTTTCAAAAACATTAAACACATTTTTTTTAAAAGAGAAACCCCATGCATAGTTTTCAAAAATATTCTCCTCATACATTGGCTTAACTTTCAAATTCCGCTTCATGTGTCGCCTTGACATATCCAGCATCTCAACTTCATAAGCATTTTTACTTCATGTTTTGACTTAAGCACATCCAGTGTAAGGTTTCAAAACATCTTCAACTTCTAAAATCCATATGGGATCTTTTTATCTTCACATTAGACCCTTGTGGATGATTATCTTTAAAATCAGAGTCCTTAATTGGATTCCCTGTGTACCTTAATTCGAACATTTCGGTTCCTTATAATCGAAATCGAATTTTTAAAATCTTTCTATCTTTATAGTTAGATTCTTGGAAATATTTAAAGCACCAATCAAAATCCACTGATTGGATACCTGGTGTGCTTTGAATACATGTGCACAGTTAGAAGAACAAATTAACAAAATGATAACAAATCTAAAATCAAGTTAAACAATGATGTGATTATGTGTTTATGCATTTTGTATTTTCTCTTATGCATTTTTTTGTTTTTGCATACTCTGGATATTCATTATCCAAATCCTCGTAGAATCTTTCATATCTTCATATGAGGGATTCATAGTAGGATATTCAAAAGGTACTACCTTAAATCCTTAATCGGCTTCTACGTAATCGTTAAGACCCTTGGATATTATAGTACCATTCCATCTTTCAAAGAGACCCCTTGAGTGATCTTATCAGAGAGATTGATTCAGAATCTGGTTAAGAACGACACGTGGTGTTATAGCTGAACAGACTCCTTGGTAGTCCATTTAAATCATTTATTGATTTAATTAAAAAGGACCCTATGGTGGTCTAGTCACAATCATCACAAGTTCGTTCATTATTTTCTTCCCCTACACAATATAAGATGCACTGCGTGACTATGCAAGGAATTACGTAATTATGGATGCATACATAATTGCGAAGTTCAGTGCACGGAAACCACAGTAAGACATATTATGTGTAAGAACCAATAGTGACAACCATAACGAAATGTGGACAATGTAATAGAGGAACGGTGGACGCACCAATAACGCTTTATATACTTGCATATAAGTGTCCCTCTCACATTGTAAGCATGATGTTATATAAAGTTACTAGAAGTTCAGAACTCTAACCAGTATTGTTTTATCTTTTCAACTACATGTTTCAAACTCTCACAAGTTTCCTCTAAAATAAATTTCGGGACGAAATTTCCTGAAGTAGGGGAGACTGTGACACCTGTGCCTCCACGGCCATCAAACAAATACCAAACTACTGAAATATTATATTTCATACTTGGGATTTGTATAAATATGTGTATCATTTGCACATATCAATTCTTGTTCGATTTCGGGCTTTAAATCGCTTTCTGGAAGGTTATACATGCACTGATGCGTAAATATAACCAGTTTAATGCAACAAACACTCTGGAATAGTGACATAGGCTTAACATACCTTAAATTACCTTTACATAACCTAAAAATAAGTTTTGGAAGGTTTGGTGTGCCGAAATCAAGTTTATTCGCTTACAGGGACTAAATTCGACAAACTGCGAAAGTATGTCGATTCGTACTGTAACTGACCTTCCGGAACTTGATCATAAGTTAAAAACACCATAAATATCCTTTACATAGCTTAGAAATAGGCTTTGAGGGGTTCGGTGTGCTAAAATAAACTTTATGCTCATTCGGGGACTAAAAGCGTCAAAAAGTGCATTAGTTTGCATTTTCGCGCATATCTCACATTCTGAATACATCCGGACATCCAAAAATTTATGTAATCATTAACATATTATTTTTTAGTGATTTGCTTGATAAAAATCCATTCATCGCGCAATTTGGATCGTTTTTGCGTCCGTTACGACTTCCGTCGTAATTAACCGAACAACGCAACCGTACGACCAAACGAGCCGAAATCCGAGATATTTTTGAGTACATTTTAAGTTCCCTGTACTTTAACTTTATTTAAGAGCTTTTAAATGGGGTTAACGGGGCTTAAACGTGTCAAAACGCATCAAAAATCAAGTTCAGAGTCACAGGGGCCTGTTCTGCCATTTTTGAAACTTGCTAGCCTGCACAAGGCTTACGGACCGTAAGCCTGAGAACCATACGGTCCGTAAGGCATCCCCAGATCAGCAGAATGTTGATTCCAGCTTGATCTAGCTGCTCCACACTTGTGCACATGGTTTTGAGCATTTCTATGGGCTCCCCTGGTTTTCTAAAACAGTGGGCTCGATGTGTACGGCCAGGATTGAATCACGGTTTTCAAGAAACGATCCTAACGGTTCTACCAAAACTATAAATACCCCTCCACCCCATTTGCTCAAACCCACAATTTGAATCTGATTCATGCGCTGTAAGTGGAAGTATATGCTTCCTACTTGAGAGAGAATCGGGTCAAATACTTGCGGGGACCCTTTGTAAGTGTTCCTTCGTTCTTTTCATTCGTTTTAGCGTTAAAGTCAAACTTTGTTTGACTTTCTGCATTGACCAGTTTATGGTCAATGCGAAGTTCGTTCGAACGTCATAACGTGAGCGTAATCACGATGGTTATAGTCCCTAGCGACTATACCTACTGATTACCACGTTATCTAGACTCAGTGACGAGTCGTAGTTTCGGCCAAAATGCGTATTCGCGCGCATTTTGTAACCAAACTACTTTTGGGTATCAAAACCGTTTGTTTTGATACCAAACCTGTTTTCTAACTTTGTTAAACATGTTCTAACATGTTTAGCTCGTCACTTTTAGATTTGTGCTTGTCTAGGGTCGTAAGGGTAAGCGATCTAATCAATCGCTTATGCTTTCGAACCCGACCCATTTGGTCGATCATTAGGATCCGACCAAACACTTTAGGTGACCATAGTTGTATAGGGAATAACCTTCCGAGGTTATACCTTATGGTCACGTCGTTTAAGTGGTTGTATGATAGGTAATATATATGTCTTAGGAAAATTACCAAAATGCCCTTTTTACGCCAAAATTCATTTTAAGCATATGTAACCCAAATTTTGACATCTAAACTGATTTAGTAACAATATTAGACATATTGAGGCATATTTTACTTGTCATAGGACTAGTTAGGCGTTCCGAACGCATTTTACGCGAACGACGCGTTAAAGTAGCATAAGCTATCTAAACGGGTCGTAATGGGTCGTAAGCACTTAGGCTAGGTTTCGTTTTAGTATGTGGGCTTTGTTAAACCATATCATACGAGTTCCAATACTCATTTGGTTTAAGAAACCTCATACTATCCAATCCCCCGATTTAGGTCCGGTTATTTATGTAGTTATCTATATAGGGTGCCGTTTGATTCCGTAATCTTCTAGCTTTGTTTGGTGGATATCTAAAGTCTATTGAGCAATCTCAAGTGAGTACATAGACCCCTCTTTTACTGTTTTTCAAACATTTTGGGGTGAAACACATGTGCCTACTTGTTATTTTCATGCTTTCCATGCTTTCATATCATATACTTGCTATGTTCATTAGTACACTATTAGTACATGATTTCATTGTGTTTTTGCTATGTATGTCCTTTGTAGCATACTTAGTACATCTTTTTACATGACATTTTATGCTATGTATGTTCATTTAGTTCATACTTAGTACATTTGTTTTACATTACATCTCTGTTGCATATGTTCTCGTAACATATGGACACATTGTTTTACATCTCTACCTTGTATGTTTACTTAGCATACTAGGTACATTATTTTCATCACATGCTTACATTTTTTATATGACATTTGGTTTGTTTAAATGGAACCATATACATTCATTAACATTAGCTACGCCGCTCGTTAGTAGGTAATGGTACCATAGGAATTGACAACTCCCGTTCCTGACATCCAAGGTATGTTTGGATGAAAGGAATGACCGAATTCGATAAAACATAATACAGATAGACCTTTAATTTCTTTAAGGGCTTATCACCACAGTCACAAGGCTTGGATGTATGCATTTTCACAACACCACATAAATGATTGTATTCAGTATAGCATGCATTTCCACAAAACATAACGTTGATTTAAACCACGTTTTACTTCAATACATTGTTTTGTGCATTTTTTACCTATGGCTCAGTAGATATATATATATATATATATATATCACTTGCCATACATGACATTTTGTTTACACATTACATAATTGACATTTGACATAGACATTGTGATATTGATATACATATTTCATGGACTACGTTTTCACATAGACATTTTGACATGGTTTACACAAAGGCATTTGACAAATGGTTTAGACATGGGCAATTTACATTGGTGGTTTGTTTGGGTAAGTGGTTTGAGTAACGAGGCGTGTGTAATATGATACAAGCATGGTGGATACGCCGCTGGTACTTCCTATATATAAGTGCTTGTATGGTATTACATATCGTAGCGTTATTTGAATCATTTCAATTTATACAAATAACATATTTTTCACAAGACATTGTTTTACATACAAATTATTTTATACAAAACTCATTTTGCTTGGTTATTCATTTAACCTTACATTACTCTTTTACATATCATCTACTCTATCATCGTTTTTCAAATGATTTATAAAACAAAACATTTTTACAAGGATCATGACTGACTTTTGTTAAACAACCTTTTTCTAAATTTATAAGTCATGAATCATATTTTTACAAAACCTATGTACTCGCCGGCATTTTTATGCTGAAGTACCTATTTTCACATGTGTTTCAGGAAATGATGCATAGGATTGATCGAGATACACTTAGGCGGACTTGGGCCTTAGTGACAATAAAAGATGCAAGACTAGTTAATTTTGTTATACTTCTTTGTTTGTTAAGACATTGTAACTCTTTTAATCAATAAAACAATATTTCAATTTTCCATGTGTTATGAAACAATGATTCTGTTACAACACTCCCCGATGATTCCGCCACGTTTTGTTGTTTTACGTGGTCGGGGTGTGACAGTTGTCTTCTTTTTGGCTTAGGATTTTCCTGCTCTTCCTTAGGCTCAGAAGTACCCTGATCTTCCTTTTCCATTAAGACTTTCTTCTCCTGCTCAAACCTTTTAGCCCCTTTTATCTCCATTGACTCTTTCATGTTTGCTTTTAATGCAGTAAAGGCATTTTGAGTCTCATCAACATTTTTGGAACCATCTGGCCTTGGGATTTCCACAACCAGTTTAGATAATGGATCTGGTTTAATGTATAGCCCATCTTCATATCCCTTCTTCTTCTTCTCCCCCTTTTTGGCATCATCGGGTGGATTGTCAACAAATATGATTGAAGGAGGAGCAGTGCTAGTGGTTTGTAGAAAATGGGCCTTAATTGGCTTGATATCTGCTTGTGTATCCTTGAACCTAGCTTCCATTAGGTTTCTGATCTTTTGAATTTGAACTTCATGTTGTTGATCAGCATATTGTCTTTGTTGATGAAGCATAGGTTGAAATAAGTTCCAGAGCTCAGCAGGAGATGGAGCAAATGTTGCAGATGCAGCAGCATTGGGTGTTGCCTTTTGAGCTTGTAACAACTGTTGCAGCATAGACTTGATTTCTACAACAGATGTGTCAAGTTTGTCAACCCTCTCCGTCAATTCTTGGTATTTTAAACCATCACCCAAGTTAATGGGATCATCTGATTTCCCACTGGTAGTGGTTGTATCAGCAGTTGACTTAGGGAAAGTTTTCCAAAAGTCATCCACTGATGCCCCTTTTTCTTGGTACTAGGGACTTCTTCCTTCAGCAGAGGCTACCATTCTAAGCTCACCAGTGAATATTGGATACACACCAGTGGATAGTATGGTTCCCAATGAAGAAATTGCCTTCAAGGAAGTCTGACTTATGAAATTACTGTCCAAGTGTAAACCAGTGGGTTCAACACTTGTAGTAGCTGCTCCACTTGAACTACTGACAGGAATTACTTGTAATTCCTGCAGTGTAACCTCCTCAACTATTGGTGGGTTAGCAGAGATAGAGACACCAGACTCAGTCACTTGTTGTGGTATATTCTCATTGATAGGTGATTGAGAAGAACTGATTTGTGTCTGGGCTAAATTAACTGCATCCAATTGAGGTAGTATTGTTGGTGGAATTTGTGAAGTGAGGATAGGGGTAGAAAGCGAATTTTCCCCGGGAATAGGGTTGTGGATGATGGAATCAAGTGATTCCAGAGCATCATAATGTGATGTCCCAGTTGTTACAACTTGAACCTTTTGAGAGGAAGCAGGAGGAGTTTGAGGCTCAGGTTGAGGTCTTTCTTCCATCTGCTGTGAGGAAGTAGCAGCAGTGGTTATTGGTGACTTTTGTGTTGTCACAGGTATAATCTCTGGGATCTCATCTTCTAGAGTTACCTTTTGAGTGGGTTTGGGTGGCTTTTCGATATTTTTCTTTTTGGGTCTTTTGGTGATTTTAGGTGTGGGTTTCACATCAGTGGCTGTGCTGTTGTGATCACCTTGAGCAGTGGGCTCAACAGTAGTAACCTGAGGAGCAGTTGTTGATGCTAAATTCTGCTCAGGTTCCTCTGTTTGTGTTTTTGAAGGTTTTGACAGCCTTGTAAAGGTTTCAAAAGATAGGCTATTGATTTGAATAGGATTTCCTTGGATAAGTACATGAGCACTATCGTTTGGAATCTTCTTTTGCAAATAAAAGATCAAAAACCTTGGAAACAGTAAAAATGGTTTTTTATTATCTTTGATATTATTAACATTTTTGACCATGTCTTTAAAAATCTCTTGGGAGTAATTAAAAGTTTCGTTTTGCATGATAGCATACCCCAAGTATTGGATTTTTAGTGGAATTTCATTAAAAGCAGTGGTCTTGTTTGAAACACACATGAGGAGGGTATGGAACAAAAACCTCATGGCAGGTGGAAAACTGCCTTTTTGCAAAGTATCTTTTTTCATTTCCTCTACTTACCCTCTCTCAATGAAATCAGTTTGATAATTGGTTTTTGGGAAAGAAGTTTTACCTGTAATTTCATTCAATTCGAACACCTCAGAAATGTCTTTAGGTGTGACAGCAACCTTAATTCCCTTTACCGAAGAAGTAATAGTCCAGGGCTTTTTGACCTGAACTTCCAGTTTTGCATTTTTCTAGAAATCACGAAGGTATTGAGATATATGGATGGGTTACAGGTCAACAAGGTTTTATACCTTGAAGACGAAAGTGCGTCAATAACGGAGTGAAATGTTGTGTTGTCACTTGGTTTTTCAAGTGTGCAGTCACTCCAAAGTTTTCATTTAATAACCACACATAACAATACTTTCACCATTCAAATATCATGCACATGATACAACATACAATGAATTGCGAGAATAGGATTGTGAAACAAATGATGCGTAAAGGAAAGACCTTGAAATCTCGGGTTGTCACATCATCCCCAACTTGAAAGAAATTGCATCCCGAAATTTGACAAGTAACCCAAAAGCAACAAGGTGTTAGATCAGGATGACTATGGATTTTCCTCGGGTGCCACATCATCCCCAACTTGAAAGGCCCGAAATTCATCAGTCTCATCAGAATTTGGTTCCACCGTTTCGAACAGTTTCAGATACTTGAGCTTCATCTGATCTTCGCGTTCCCACGTGAACTCTGGTCCACGTCTTGAGTTCCAACGAACTCTCACGATTGGAATCCGACTATGCTTACGAACCTTGACTTCTTGTAGGATCGAGAATCGATCTGAACGAGTCTTCAGAAGAGCTCTAAACTGATTCAAAGGCGGAATTCAATGAATCAGAGTTTGTTTCAGCTTGATATTCACTAATAACTGTCTCTTATATTGATTATAACGCGATTACAGACTTGGAGACACTTCGGCAGAGCTTCTCTACCGGAATCGAACATTACAAATGAAAAACTCAAGTCACATATTTATACTATTTCCAGTTCGTTTGAACAGGCATTTCCAGTTCGTTTGAACTGTCCACTTCGTTTGAACTGGCTTGTTCACCTTTGTTTCCTGTTTATCTCGAACTGCGTGACTTGATCTTTCATTACTAATCTAAGACTCGAACGAAGATGAAGTCGACAGACAACTGCACTAACAGACTCCCCCTTGAATGTTGACGGAATCTTCAGTGAGAGTCTTCAACATGACGACTCTTCAATCTTGATCGATCTTCTTTTTTTCTTAGCATGGACCAGGATCTTCTCTTTGGCTCTAACCTCGTCAGACTCCCCCTCTCATCATGATTGAATCGCTGTCTGGAATTAGCTATCACCTAGAGATCACATCCTGGCTTTAATTCTGTTCAGCTCAACTCCTGCACACATTTTCTCACCAATACATAAGTTTTTACTTAAATCAATAAGAAAAACTTACTAGTAATAGTTACATCAAGTTCAAATTAATGATCTCGATAAACTAATCAAACTTTCTTTTTAAAAAAAAATTCTTTCATTTAAGCATTCACTCCCAACCCTGTTCATCATGTTCAGCACTTGGAATTTTGAAAATCAGCTCTCCAACATCAGTTGTCGAAAATCTTTTTGTATTTTTCAAAATTTATGCGAAAACACACTGAAAATCTTTTTGGATTTTTTATAACAAAGGAATGCAGTAAAGAAATATTTACAAACAATATTTTTGTGAGTTTGTGTAAGAGGATCATATCAGTTTATGAGACAAATCACCAACACCGTTAAGCTTTATTACATTTTAAGCTCTAAACGATTCACTTAGATTGTCAGTATACTGGACCACTTAAATTTTCACACTAAGTTCAACTGATCCGAGATACAAAATTAATGTTTTAAGTACTTAAACTTAATCGCGTGTCCCACCTCAGAATATACTCCCGTATCCAGATCCCAATAATCAGTCTTACAGGTAATTATGATACAAATGATATCTGTATATAAATTAGGTAATGCGAGGGCCGAGGGATCTCAGGTCGATACTTCCGTATACGCAGAGAGATATCAGCTTCGACTTTTCGGTATGTCCCCTTTAGAGGATCTTTTAGCTAAAACAGCAGCGACTATCAATATTATTGTTTCATCTGCATGCTGAGGGTTTATGCTATGTTTCAAGCATTTGCAGAAAGTATTATTCGAGGACTAGGTCAGAACTACCGTTCAGCAGAAGTCCTGGAATAATACCCCAGACATCATTGAGTATAAAGACATAGTATATCAGATTATGAGACCTTTCAAACGAGATTTCGGGGGTTACCCATATATCCGAGAGATGTTTCCCCACGATATAAGCAAGTTTGAAATTTAGGTTTATATCTCGTCACAATCTACTAAAAGTGCAAAAACCTACTGGCACATCATCAGTGAGACCGTTTATCACTTTTAACTTTCCAATTCTTTAGCATGTTGTGATCGTCCACTGATGTATTATCATTTCCTCTTCTAGACAACAAAACTCATTTTTGTTTTATCATGTTTTTTTCTTTTTCAAATTTTCAAATGTTTTTGGATTTTCTAAAAATTCTTACTCCCCCTAAAATGCAAACACATTTTAGGAAATTTGAAAACAAACTGTACAATAAAATGACAACCAATATCGAATCACCTCAATTCGCCATTCACTTGGCATAAACAATCAGAACTCCCCCTGACAACAAAACATTTTCCCATAGTGATTTCAAAACACTTAAGTTTGTTTTAATCAAAATGGTTTTTCCGGAAAATTAGTTTTGAAAGTCATTTCTCAAACATGGGGATCATTCATCACCTTGTTCTTCTTCAATCACTTGTAAAAATTTAACATTTACCAACTTTTCAATACAATCACTCGTAGAAAATCAAGTACAACTTAATGTCCCTGATTTACCACTTGTAAGTCAAAATATCACTTACGTGAATTTCTCAAGAAAGATGCCGATTCATGTTCCACGCTTACCAACCTGGGAACTCCTGCAAGTCAGGTTTTTCATTTGAACATATTCACCCAAGCCTGACGGTCCTTGGGTGATTTCGAATTCTTGTTCAACAATGGTGGAAAATTTGCATCATCCATTGTTAAACCTGAATTCTCCATTTTTACCTCAACCAATGGCTCCTCTGGTTTTGACAAACCAGAATCATTGCCTGCACATGGCTTGTCTGACTTTGACCTGTTAGATTCATCGCCTGAAGGTGGCTTGTCTGACTTTAACGAGTCAGATTCATTGCCAACTACTAGCTCCTTTGTTTTCGAAGAAACAAATTCATCACCAGTAACTTTCTTTTTCATCTTTCTCTCTTTCGTCCTCAGATTTGTATCTCACTACTAGAAAAGTGGTCATTTTGCTACGGAAATTTCCTACGCAAAAAAATGTGTCGCAAATTCTGACACATTTACTACGCATTTCCTACGGAAAAAAGACCTTGATTTTTTTGGGCAATTTGTGACACAATAGTGACAAATATACTAATTCTAAGTATTGTGTCAGAAATGCGTAGCAACTTGCTACGCATTTCCGACGGAACCATTATTTATTTGTTGGAATTAGATTTATATGTTAAATTCATTTAAATATTAATTGTTGCGTCAGAAATGCGTAGCAACTTGCTACGCATTTATGACGAATTATTTATTATTATACTTAGATTATATTTTAATGTTTAATCAGCATTATTATTAATTATTGAGTAGGAAATGTGTAGCAACTTGTTACGCATTTGTGATGGAAAATTTATTGTGTAGGAAATGTGTAGCAACTTGTTACGCATTTGTGATGGAAAATTTATTGTGTAGGAAATGTGTAGCAACTTGCTACGCATTTGTTACGCAGTAGTGGTAGTGGCTTGGTTCAGACTCAGTGGAGGCAACTAGTTTTATTATTACCATATTTTATTATTATCATATAAACACGTGATTTACGGCTCTTAATTTCTCGCAAAACAAGCATTAGAACGATAATATATAAATAGTGTTTAAGGCGAACGTTACCTCTGTTCATGTTCTTTTATAAACTATTCGCCGAACATTTGGTTCGTATGCAGCCCTAATTATTATAAAAACAAATTGATATAACTAGGTTTTTTCATAATCGCCGCGTTGCGGCGAACTTCTTTTGTTATTTAGTCTGTGTTTACATGTGTTTTGAAATCACTACGAGTGCGTTGCGCACGAAACCGCTGAGAAGAATAAAAAGTAAACATAGAAAAAAACACTAAAAGATAACCGAAAGAAGATCAACAAATTTTTTTTTATGGTAATGATGTTGTTCGTATGAAACCCGTGGTTAGGGGTGTAAACGAGCCGGGCCGAGCCCGAGCTCGACCAGGCTCGAGCTCGGCTCGTTAGGTTTTTATGAAGCTCAAGCTCGAGCACGGCTCGGTTCGAGCCTACTTCTTTGAGCTCGAGCTCGGCTCGCGAGTAAAACCCAAAGCTCGAGCTTGGCTCGAATCGGCTCGAACTATTTTGAGAACAACCTTAAATGAGCTAAAGGCTCGACTCGAGCTCACTTCAACATCGCTTAAACAAGGCAAAGCTCGGCTCGAGCTCGGCTAATCAATGTTATCATCATTATTAATATATTATATATAAAAAAAATTAAAATTTTGTATGGGCTCGTTTAGGCTCGCGAGCCTAAACAAGCTTTGTATTTCAGGCTCGAGCTCGGGCTCGATAACAAAAAATTAAAATTTTGTACTGGCCGTGGTCAAATATATATATATATAATATATGTTGCTACTGTTCATTAGGTTATGTTTTTAATATATAGGAGAATTACACTTTTAGTGTGATTTATAAAACAAATTGATATAACAAGTTTATAAAAAACTGGATATAATTTATGTGCCACCATATTAATAATAATAATATTTTTTCATTAATTAACTAGTTAATAATAATACAAGTAATAGATTTCAATTTTCTAACATATGAAAAGGATAATAGAGGCATAATGTTTTACACATAATTGAGCCAATCAAAAGCTTTAGTTAAACTTCACACGGATCACCATCCTACGGTCCATTACTCACCTAATTTTCAATCCAACGGTCCATTGCTCACCTAAACCCTACCTATTTAATCCCTCCATCTCATAACACAAACATCTCATTTCACTACCCCGCCCCCCCCCCCTTCGGTTCCCTGTAACACAAACATAACACAAACATCTCATTTCACACCCCCTCACCATCACTCGTCTCTTCTCTTTATGGCTTTGAAACCGGCGATTCAGATTTATTGAAACCGGGGATTCAGAGAAAATGGGGTTAATGACAATATGAGTGTTGAAAGTATTTTCTATAATAAGTCGAAACCCCATACCAGGATGGTGATTGGTGGTGGTAGTAAATTAGAGGAAGTGGAGGTGGAAAAGCACTTGAGAAAATGGGGTCCGTGTGTGTTTGTGGGAGGCAATCGCGTGTCATCATTGATCAACAAGAGAGTAACATGGAGGGTGGGTGTTCCGACATTTGGCCCCAGATCTATCTGCCAAAATCATCCCTGAGAGTTCATATTGTTGTTATTGAAACCGGCGATTCAGATTTAGATTTAGATTTCGATTCAGAGAGAGAGAGTTCATATGGCTTTGAAGTTATGCCCAACATAAATTTATGTTTGTAAATTTGTGAATGCAATTCAGATTTAGATTTCGATTGGGAATGCGATTTAGATTTGTTTATAAATTTGTATAAATTTATGATTAATGTTATTGAATTTTTATAGTTTTTAGTTTTATTTGCTTTTGTATCCGATCTCTCGGATGTTTTATAAATAGAATAAAACTAGGAAAAACATTAAATTTCGTGACAATTGTGTAGCAAAAATAAAAAATTAACTTCCGTTAAATGGGTAGGAAAATGCGTAGAAAATGTGAAGCAATTTGTGACAGCCCTTTTCTGTTAGAAATTGGTAGGAAAATGCGTAAAGAAACCAGTTTCCTACGAGTGGTTTAACTACATATGCATTTCGTCACAAATTCGTAGAAAATTAAATTTCGTGACCATTGCGAAGCAAAAATTAAAAATTAACTTCCGTTAAATGGGCAGGAAAATGCGTAGAAAATGTGTAGCAATTTGTGAAAGTCCTTTTCTGTCAGAAATGGGTAGGAAAATGCGTAGAAAATGCGTAAGAAACCAGTTTCCTACGAGTGGTTTTCCTACATATGCATTTCGTCACAAATTCGTAGAAAATCGCGAGTTGTGACGCATTTCCTACGAAAAATGGTGTCAAAAATTTTAATTTTTCTAGTAGTGTCTGATGAATTCGTTTTGCTTGACTTTGCCATCGAGGAAGTTGATTCATCAGAACTCTTATTTTTACCAACAGATGAACCCGAGAACAAGATCTTCTCTAGATACTCTCTAGCCTTCTTTCTCTTCTTCCTCAGTCTGTCTTTCTGCCTCTGAGAAAGTTTCACTTTCGTTTCTTGAACTTTAGGTTCTTGAACCTTCTGTTCTTTGGGCTTGACATTGACTGATTTCTTTGCCATCTTCTGAGAATTAACCCTCAATCTTTCATTTGATCTCCTTGGGCAATCTCTGGCAATGTGACCTCTGATATTGCAATTAAAGCATCTTTTCATCTCATAATTCCAACTTTGGCAGTTAACAGCAATGTGTCCTTGATAACCACATCGGTAACACACTCTGTTATCGTACCAATCACCATTTTCAGTCCAAACATTCAGATCATAGCACTGTTTGGCTTGGTGATAATCCTTGCTCCTCTTGTTTGCTGGATTTGACTTTTGAGCACTATGGTCCGACCTGCACCACTTATTACCAACAATTTTTGAATTTTCATTGTTTACTTTTTGTAATTTTTTATTGCGATTGGATGATTGATCTGATGAACTTTTATTTTCTTTTTGAACATTTTTCAAAATTTTCTCTTTTTGTTTTTGTTTCACTTTCTTCTTCAAAGGTTTTTGCTTAGAGCATTCTTCCTTTTCAGTTGATTGTGAAACAGTTTCTTGAAATTTTTCTTTTAATTTCAAAAACAAATTCTTTTTTTCAATTTTTTCATTTACATCATCAGATTTTTCATCGCAATCTTCAACTATGACTTTATCATAGTTTGTGACATCGTCACTTATTGGAACTGAATTAACAGGTTTTGGGCAGGGAATAGCTGAAGTATTCACAAAAACCTTCAACTTTTCTTCCCATTCCCTGATTTTACCTTCTAACTCTTTGATTTTCTTTTGAGCACATTCTGATTCCTTTTCAAGTCGAATAATCTTTTCAAGATGAGAATTGATTGCAATTTGTTTTTCAAGATTGTTTTTACCAAACAAATCTCTCTCATCTTCTAAAATTTTTATTTGACTTTGACAATCTTTCTCAATTTTTACTTTTTCATTTTCCAAATTGTGTATTTGATTTTTCAAAACATTCTCTGATTTTTTAAGATTTTTGTTTTCTAATGACAAACTCTCAACATCCTTCAAGAGTTTGTCATTTACAAATGTCAACATCTCACAATTTTTCAGCAAAACAAGAATATGTTTATCATCAACTTTTGTCTCAACCTTTAAAGATGAGATATTTTCAACCTGTTTCTTTTTCTCATGAACACTTTCATCCTTACTCTCTTCTTCTGGTGAATGATCAAAGATAGGTGCGTCTTCTGCAACATCTTTCTTTGACTCTGATTCAGGATTCACAGATACAGGTTTTTCAGATTCTTCTTTCTCAATCTTGACCGCTGGAATTTGTTTAACCTGTTTTTTTCTCACTAGGTTTGATTTGTTCTTCAGCTGTTGTTGTTTTTACATCTTTCTCAGATTTGATCTCATCAGTCTCTTTCACTTGACCTGCAAAACACCCATTATTCTTATCAGATGAAATTTTATTTTGAAAATTTTCAAGCTTTTGTATTCCCTCTTCATCGTTATCACTCTCTTCATCAGACAAGTGATCAAAAATAGGCGCTTTTTCTGCATCCATTTGAAAAGTTTCTGTTTCAGTTTCAATACCGGCGGTTTCGGCAACAATAACAGGAGCAACTTGTCCATTAATAAAGGCATTGAAATCAATACCAAAAAGTCTGTAAAACTCTTTATCCATGTTTCGGTGTCAAAAGTTCACAAAATCAGATTGTTCAAACAAACTAGAAACCCAAACGAAATGAAGTCTCCAAATGAACTGGATTCTTGAAACGAACTAGGCTTCAAACGAACTGAATTTGATGCGAACTTTCAAGCGAACTGGGGTCCAAACGAACTGAGTTCTCTAAACGAACTAGATTCTATGCGAACTAAACCTTCCAAATGAATTGAATTTTTCAAATGAACTGTGAGGCTTTCAAACGGAGTGAGGTCACTTCATACAAACTGAACAACTTTTCAAACGAACTGAGGTCACTTCATACGAACTGAACAACTTTTCAAACGAACTGAGGTCACTTCATACGAACTGAACAACTTTTCAAACGAACTGAGATCTGATTTCAAACGAAGTGAAGCATTTTTTAACAATTTGATGAGTTTTTGTCAAAATTGATATCCAAGGCTTATACTACAACATATTCCGATCACAATGAGGTGAATTTCGTTCAATATCGTCCACTGAAAAGTTCTAGATCTGAGATCGAAGTTCCGGTTCGTGTGAAATGTATCAAGTTTCAAACGAACTGGTCGGTTTTTGACCAAATTGATTAGGTTTTACTCAGTTTTAAGGTCTAAAACTTTTACCAATTGTTTAAACTACTGCTACGCACAATATACTTCAAATTCAATCCATTTTAACCAGAAAATCAAGGTTAATTTTTGAAAATTCATGACAGAAAGGTGTAGAAGTCAGAATTCTTAATGAAATCGAGCTGAAAGTGCAAGAGCTCTTCCTCCAGAGCTCTGATACCAATTGTAGGATCGAGAAACGATCTGAACGAGTCTTCAGAAGAGCTCTAAACTGATTCAAAGGCGGAATACGATGAATCAGAGTTTGTTTCAGCTTGATATTCACTATTAACTGTCTCTTATATTGATTATAACGTGATTACAGACTTGGAGACACTTCGGCAGAGCTTCGCTACCGGAATCCAAAAGTTTTAAATGAAAAACTCAAGTCACATATTTATACTATTTCCAGTTCGTTTGAACAGGCATTTCCAGTTCATTTGAACAGTCCACTTCGTTTGAGCTGTCCACTTCGTTTGAACTGGCTTGTTCACCTTTGTTTCCTGTTTAACTCGAACTGCGTGACTTGATCTTTCATTACTAATCTAAGACTCGAACGAAGATGAAGTCGACAGACAACTGCACTAACACTTCTCGGTCCATAATTTCGATGAGTTCTTAGACAAACTGCAATTTGTCGTCAATTTTCAGTTCTTGAAGTGGTACCACAAGGGTTTCATTGGACAAACACTTCTTCAGTTGCGAAACATGGAAGACATCATGGACGTTACCCAACTCAGCAGGTAACTCGAGCTTGTAGGCCGCTTTACCAATTCACTCCAGAATTTTGAATGGCCCAACGTATGTGAATTAAGTTTGCTACGCTTCCCAAAGCGCACCACACCCTCCCAGGGTGAAACTTCCAACATAACATGATTGCCTTCTGCGAATTCTAAGGGTTCCCTACGCTTAACGGATTTTCTAACGGTCGTGCACTTCCGCCATACAATTTCCAATCTAAACAATCTTCTCAAGAGTTTCGAGTACAAGTCCTGGACCTGTGATTAGGTTGACACCCACCTCAGCCCAACAAGGAGATCAGCATTGTCGTCCAAACAATGCCTCGAACGGAGCTGCCTGAATACGAGAATGGTAACTGTTGTTGTAGGAAAAATCTATCAAAGGTAAATGTCTTTCATATGTTCGCAGCATGTCTTCGAGTGTCTGGATGGTTCGTTCACTCTGATCATCTGTCTGAGGGTGATAAGCAGTGCTCGTGTCTATACGTGAGTCACAGTATTCGTGTGTTACCTGCCACAAATAGGGTATAAACGCAGATCACAATCAGAGGTAATAGAAGTTGGCGCCTCGTGCCTAGAAACCGCCTCTCTCGGAGGAATATTCATAAGCTGCGAAGACTCGTCAGTTCCCTTTATTGCAAGAAAGTGTGCTGGTTACGTGAGGCAATCCACGATCACCCAGGTGATATTGTTTCCGTTTTGAGTTTTAAGTAAACCAGTGATAAAACCCATGGCCGTCCATTCCCCTTTCCATATGGCTGCTTCTGATTGCTGACACAAACCAGAAGGTTTCTGATATTCCACCTTGACTTTCGCACAAGTCAAACATCGTTCACATGCGTTGCTATGTGGGCCTTCATGCCCAGTCGTTAGTATGAGATCTCCAGATCCTAATATCGAGACTTGTGTGCTTCGCCCAACACAAGTTCCCTAAGGTTGTCGTCTAGTGGGACCCATATTCGGGCCATGAAGTAGCGAATACCGTTCGATTTACCAAAAGTTTTTCCCCATGCCCCGCATAGGTTCAGCTTGAAGATTCTCTTCCTTGAATGCTTCGGTTAGGGCAGAACGAATCTGATCAGGTAGGTTAGTGTCGATGGTGAGCTGCAAAGCCCGTGCACGTTTAGGTTTCACAGTCGTAATCGTTCATGAGTTCCATTCAGCGACGCCGTCGCATGTTTAGTTCTTTCTGATCAAAGATATACTGAAGGCCCTTGTGATCGGTCTAAATAGCGCCTTTGGTACCGTACAAGGAACACCTCCAGATTCTAAATCCAAAGGCCATGGCTTCCATCCCGGGCTGTGAGTCGTGCAATTCTCCTTGTAAATCTACAACTGTTGAGAAACGTAAGCTATCACTTTCTCGTGTTGCACCCGCACGCAATCGAGACTCCGTATCAAGAGAACATGGTACACTTACCAGATCACCTGTACCATCGGGTAAGGACAATATTCAGTGCATTACAGAGTTTAGTTTCAAAACAAAAAAGACGTTCTCCTGTTTTGTCCTCCATGAATACACAGCACCCTGCTATGTTAAAGCGATAAAAGCTGGACAATCTTCAAAAGTTCCTTGGTGTATCTGCGACGGTACTTAGCAAGACTAAGAAATTGCCGCACTTTCGACGGACTCTTCGATGCCGATCAATTCCTAATAGAGTGGATCTTAGCAGGATCCAAGTTTATCCCCGATTTATTGACTACGTGACCATGTATGTGTACTTCTCGAATCCAGAAGTCACACTTGGGCAGACTTCGCGTGAAATTGCTCCTCCCTGAGAAGCTCTTAGGATAAAATACAAGTGTCGTTCATGGTGTTTCTTCCTCTAGAAATGATTAAAAACATCAACAGTAAACACCATTGACGAATTCAGCGAGTTGAGGTTTACACACACGATTCATGTGAGCCATAAAGCTGCTGGTGTATGGGGTAACCTGAATGACATAAACAGAAAATCGTAATAGTCGTACTGCGTTAGATATGCCATTTTAGGAACATTCTCCCCTTCGACTTCCATCTGATGATAGTTCTTCATTAGTCGATCCTCGAATGGGAGTTTGACCCTCGCATCTGGTCAACAGCTTGTCAATACATGGTCGAGGCGAACGGTTCTTGACTGTCACCTTGTTGAGTTCTCGATAATCAGTACATATACGAAAAGGCTTATCTTCACGGATATAACGGGGGCTCCCCAAAGTGAAAAACTAGGTCCGACAAAACTCCTGTCCAACAGTTCCTATAGTTGAGTAGACAATTCTTGCAACCCTCCTGGTGCAAGATGATAAGGAGTACACGTAATCAGGGCTACCTCTTGTGTGAGATCAAACTGAGATTCTACCTAACAGTTATGGAAGTAAACCTGAAAGTTCTTCGGGTAGCACATCGAGAGAAACACGAACAATTGGTGGATCCTCAATCCTCTTTTCCTTAGCCTTAACATCAGTAACGGGTGCTAACATAGCTGGGTAATCCCTCCGTAGACACTTCTGGGCTTTCATTGCTGAAATGATGCTAACCTTTGCATCATTCTGACTACTGCATCGAAACTACCAAGGGTAGGAGAAGGAAGGTCGATTGTCGAACACTTGACCTAAAAGGGCGAGTTTTCATCCCAACGAACATATGAGGCTTCAGTTGGCTTACCATCGGCCAATTCCACAACAGGTTCGGTTTCAAGAAGTGTCGGTGTCCAACAAAACAGGGGAATAATGGTTATTCACAAAACGTACAAGTCACTTTGTTGATATCATACCTGGCGTCACCCACGCCAGGCGTAAGTACCCCTCCATGAGCACCATTTTCACCGTCGTCGTTATCGTCGAAGTCTCCTTTATTCTCATACTGAAGGTTTTGTATATGAACACTTTGTTTCCATCATGGACATTGTCTCAAATGTTGCTTCTTTGGAAACAGTTCTTTGTGATCTTTTGCCAATAGGGTCCACCTTCTCGCTGTACTTGTCACGTCCTAGGGCACTACCCATGTCACTGATAAGTACACATTCCATACTCCGGTCAATTGTCAGCGTTTATTCCCTGATTAATTCATAAGAGCTGGCTCCCAAAGGTCACCAACTGGGGTTAGGGACTCGATTGAAATCAATCTGCTGGTGTTCGTCTAATACTATGGTCGGTATTGTATCACGTTCAATCTCTTGTCCATCGGTCTTGTGAGTCGATCGCATATTACTCAGTACATTGTTAGGGAATTACAGAGGTAATCATACTTCTGGATCTGGGTCGTCAATTCGTGGGATTCAAGCAAACGAGAAAAGTGAGGAAGATAAGGACCAAGCATTCAATGCTTCGATAATTAACTCAAAGGTGTTCGCGTCAACACCTAACATTCTCATATTGTTCGCTAGACGTTCAGATGAGTGTTCAAATAACACTCAATAGCATCGAGTTTCGTAAAGATTAAGAGGAATGTGAAAGGATCACGTTCAAATAGAAGACAATCATCGCTATGACCCCTATGGATTGTTGAATTTCACAATAGATCAAATAATGGAACTAAACCCCTCTCACACTCGCTAGGTCTCATTGGGACTCACATGCACCCCATATTATTATTATATGTGCACCCACAATAATAATATGATTTGCATGCTCATCTCAGCTCCTCCCAACTCGTGTTAAATAGTTCCTCAAACTCGAGTAGCAAACATAGAACATCACAAAACATGGGTCACGAATATCTAAGGGAAACGCCACACTACCAATCACATAACACAGGCAAGTAACTCATGAATTCATATTGTAGTGGTAAATGTGCTATCACATGCAATATCAAACATAAGTGTTCATAGTTATGCAGCGCAATGAGTAAACAAGAGACGAACCTTGCAATCTGGAGCTGAGTGTCATGGTCTTATTTAGTAATGTTCAGTTATAGTCCAGTTTTATAAAAACGTTTTAAAACCAAGTTCACTATAACCAGTGGCTCTGATACCAATCTGTCACACCCCCAAAAATACCACAAGCGGAAACCCCCGCGAGGCGTGTGACATACCAGGATCTAGCCACTAATCACATTGAACCATAAGTAAAATAGAACTTTCCCATTAAATAAAATAGTATAACTCAAACACCAGTTTAGGAAAATCAAACATGTTCAGCGGAAGCATAATAGTTTGTTTAATAAGTTTAATGAAAGTGTTCAAAACAATGCATCATCAAGGAGCGTTCCAATTTCCACGACCCATGACCACTCCAGCTTCCCAGACAGCAAGTTCCATGATAGTGTACCTAAGGACCTGCAAGCATGCAGAAAAGTGTATCAGCGAAAGCTGGCGAGTTCACAGTTTGTTTAACCATTTGTTACCAAGTATTGACTTATGTTATGTTGATAATAACTCGATACTGCAGACGGCTCCTTTTTGCCCTTCTCCAATGCTCTATCAAACATTGGTCATGATTTTAAAGTTATTAGTTCACGCCCGTCCTATCCAGGTACGTCGTGAGGGTGCCAAACCTAATTACGTTATCAACTAATAACCATGTTGCCCTACAAGCAACTTGTTTGGTAGTATGATGGGACTTAAGTGATAGAAAGTGAGTGTATTATCCAACATCAAAATTTACTAAAACCCGCTTCATATCCCCTACAAGGATATGGGTTTGTGAAAGTCTGTTTATTACTGAAAACTGCCTCATATCCCCTGCAAGGATATGGGTTTGTGAAAACTGTTTGTCTGTTTGATTGTCCCCACCCGACGCATGCTTGTATTGAGAGAAGTGAACTCACCTTTGACTGCTCGGTATGTTACGTTACATTACCAGTTCCAAGTTGGTCAACCAAACCCTACCGAGGTTACCATAGATAATCAGTTTCGTAAGCACATATCCAAATCACGTATTCAGCAAACCACATGTAACACCATTGTCACGTAACACATAGCAACCACTTAGATTTCATACACGTTCATATCACAAGTTCTCATTCCAAACAGTAGTTAACAATAAAATCAGTTTCATAATAATTAGATCACGTATTTTCACAGCTTGCATTCTTTGCAAAGATCACCATATAACACATAGCAAATACTCAATCGCATAAAAGTCCACATCCCATGTGCATAATGCTTGATAACATTTAACAGATGAATTGGCTATTCACATGAGTCAACTCAAATCCCTCATTTCTAATTAACATTGATAACATGCAACAAACGTAATTGTATAACCAGAAACATTCACCATCATATGCATCATGAAGTATTAGAAACTTTATATTATGTGAACACATCTACTGTTTATTTTGTTTACTTACAGCATCTCCATGAAGAACTAATTCTGCGTAGGATGTCCTCATGGCGAAGAACCATATCAGTGAAATACCATTCTTCGTCTAGGAGTGTTGCGAAGAAGAACCATATTGGCGAAGGACTGTACTTCGTCAAGAAGTGACTTCGACGAAGAACCCTAGTGGTTCGTCGAAGGCTAGCCAAAGAAGGATCATAATCTTTTTCGTCTTGGGTTCTTCGTGGGGAATCCTTCGTTGCTGCACTTCAACAGATAGTAGTGATTTCCTACAAACCCTAATCATGGCAGTTTCATGTATCATCGTTCAATTGTTAAGTGATTTCCTTATGAACACTAGTTCTTCTATCACAGTTTTTGCAAGCATCATCAAGCCAATAGAAATCGATTCATTGCCATCATACATACCCTAGTTATTGATAAGTAACAGTCAAAAACACTAATAGATCAACCCTAACATGTTTGTATTCAACAAATATTATTGCTCATGTTATGAATCAGGTTAATCAACAACCCTAGATCAACATGGTTCAAGATCATTGTTGCACACACATCCACCAATTACACATAGCCGAGTACAATCAAACAAATTAGCACAATCGTATTCGTACTCACCGAGAGATGATCGTTGCTGGGCACGAGAGATACGCTTCGAGAGGAATGAGACTTCAAACCGGTAACTACCGTCGTGTAGAGGGAGGATGGGGTTCTAGCGTTTTGTTTCTAAGTGTTGCATGAAAGATGTATGAGAGCCGTGCGCCATTTTTGTGTTATACAAGTGGGCCGAACCCACTTGGGTTCTGTTCGGAACTGGGCCGAGAGCCCCTTATTGGCGAATAACCGTCTTGGCGAAGAACCTTGTTTGTCAAGAAGGTCTGGTGACGAAGAACCTTCTTCGTCCAAAAGAAATTCAACGAAGAACCAAGTTCTTCATCGAGTTGAGTGTGGTGTGGGGCCCAAGTTGTGAAGCATGAACATGCTATGTCTAAACATTAGACAACTCCTAAGTTTTCATTTAACAACCACACATAACAATACTTTCATCATTCAAATATCATGCACATGATACAACGTACAATGAATTGCGAAAACAGGATTGTGAAACAAATGATGCGTACAGGAAAGACCTTGAAATCTCGGGTTTTCACAATGTTACATGTCGCAATTGCCAAACATAACAACACACTCATCATCATCATACACACGTAGATTAACCCAATAGATTCACATAGATTAGCGTTAACAATCTCACCACAACCCACAAAACAACGAAATCCCGCATAGCACGTGTTACGAAAATTCGGCAACATGACGGAAGCACTTATATATAGGAAGTACTAGCGGCGTATCCACTGTGCTTCAATCATGCCATGTCCGTCTCGTCATCGGTGTCATGCTTCACTAACCACAACTTTAGATTACATCACTCTCACAAAACTTTCACAAGTAGATTCAACAACTTCAACCCGAGTCCACAACACTACGAACTTTCACTTAGCGCGTGGTACGAAGGTTCGGTAACATGCCAGAAACACTTATATATAAGAAGTGGCAGCAGCGTATCCACCATGTTTCAGACATGTCGGAAACACTTATATATAGGAAGTACCAGTGGCGTATCCATCATGTTCCGGACATGTCACTTCTGTCTCGTATTTCAGTGCCACATTACGTTTAGTGTTTCACAACCCAAAATAACACATAGCTTCATCAGATAGATTCACATAGTATCGTAGTCCATCAAGTTTCCCCTTAGATTATCATAACGAATAAAGCTTCGTAAATTTAGTTTGATTCTGAGAGATTATGATTAGAGTTTTAGATTGCGGACATACGTGCGATTTGTGTAAAAGTCCCAAAATAAACGAAGAATCAAGCTTAAAACCACACATGAAAATCGAGATAACATAAAATATAGGCTCGTAAAACATAGGATTGTTCTGGGTAGAAGAACGGTGACTAACCAAAGTGATTCGAACCTCTTTCGAATTGATGCAACGTGTCTTGACTTACTTAGACAAATACGTCATCGATGTTAGGCCTACGATATTCGTCCTTTTGGTTATTTGACGTTCCTAATTGATTGGGTGTTTCGAGACTTTGGCGAGACGTACAAGAAAATCAAAGAGTGGGACTAGTTATCAAGGTTTGAGTTTCACCTCTATCTTGACAACATCGTACCCTAATAGCGTCGGTACTTATCAACAGATAAGACCTACTAAAATATAATAAGGAAATTTCCCGTCAAGGTTCGGATGTCACTCCTGACTTGAGGGCAAATCTCGTCCAAAATACAAACACTGGTTAACAGTGTTTCCAAAGTATCCAAGTGTATATTGTGTCAGCCTTAGGAAAGGCATGTAAATTTAACAGGAAATGTGCTGCTAGGAAGCAGATACGGTAGAATGCATAAGTCTTAAACAACAAATAAGAGTTAAGATTCCTAGAACTATAGACTAGGCAAAGTATTCCTACTTTTCCTAATTCCCTATAGTTATGGATCTGATACCAATCTGTCACACCCCAACCGATGGCAGAAACATCGGGGTGCGGCACTAAGCGTTCAGATTGCTCATGAGATTCCATAACACTATCGTTTTGTCACACCCTGACCACGTAAAACAACAAAACGTGGCGGAAACGTCGGGGAGTGTTGTAACATTGTTTCATAACACATGGAAATTGAAATATTGTTTTATTGATTAAAAGAGTTACAATGTCTTGACAATCAAAGAAACATAACATAAATAACTAGTCTTGCATCTTTTATTGTCACTAAGGCCCAAGTCCTCCTAAGTGTATCTTGATAAATCCTATGCATCATATCCTGAAACACATGTGAAAATAGGTACGTCAGCATAAAAATGCCTGTGAGATACATAGGTTTTGTGAAGATAGGATTCATGACTTGTAAGTTTAGAAAAAAGTTGTTTAGCAAAAGTCAGTCATGAACCTTGTAAATTGATTTGTTTTGTAAATCGTTTGAAAAACAATAAGTTCAGATGATATGTATAAATAAGAGAATAATGTATGGTTAAATGAATAACCAAGTAAAATGAGTTTGTATAAGATGAGTTGTTTGTAAAACAATGTCTTGTGAAAAGTATGTTATTTGTATAAAATGTTATATGTCTCAAATTGACATGATTCAAATAACGCTACGATATGTAATACCATACAAACACTTATATATAGGAAGTACCAGCGGCGTATCCACCATGCTTGTATCATATTACACACGCCTCGTTACTTAAATCACCTACTCAAACCAAACCACCAAAGTAAAATGTTTATGTATAATCAAATGTCAAAATGTTTATGTGAAAAAAATGTCTAATGTCTATGTCTAATGTAAATCGTGAATTGTGTATGTAAATGTCAAAATGTTTATGTATGGTAAGTGAAATATATCAACTAAACCATATGTAAAATGCACAAAAACAAGGTATTGAAGTAAAACATGGTTTAAATCAAAGTTATGTTTTGTGTAATACATGCATGCTATACTGATATAAACATTTATGCGGTATTGTGAAAATGCATACATCCAAGCCTTGCGACAGTCGGATAACCCTTTTAGTAAAGGTTATCAAAAAAATGTATTCGGATTCGGCCATTCCTTCCATCCAAACAAACCCGAGATTACAGGAATGGGATTTGTCAAGTCCTATGGTACCACTACCTACTACCGAGCGGCATGATCGGTGTTAATGAATGTACATTGTCTCATTTAAACAAACCAAATGTCCTACCAAAATGTAAGCATGTGATGAATAAAATAATGTACTAAGTATGCACACAATGGGCATACATAGCATAGAATGTAATGTAAAATAATGTACTAAGTACGCACACAATGGGCATACATAGCATAGAATGTAATGTAAAATAATGTACTAAGTACGCACACAATGGGCATACATAGCATAAAATGTAATGTAAAATAATGTACTAAGTACGCACACAATGGGCATACATAGCATAGAATGTAATGTAAAATAATGTACTAAGTATGCTATCAAATGTAAAGTAAAACAATGTACTAAGTATGCTATCAGTCAACATACATAGCAAAACAATGTAATGTAAATCATGTACTATAAATGTACTAATGAACATAGCAAGTATATGATGTGAAAACAGGAAAGCACGAAAGTAACAAGTAGGCACATGTGTTTCACCCCAAAACATTTGGAAAACAGTAAAAGAGGGGTCTATGTACTCACTTGAGATTGCTCAGAAGTCCTAAGATAACCACCAAGCAATGCTAGAGATCACGGAATCAAACGGCACCTAACATAGGTAACTACATTAATAAACCGGACCTAAATCGGAAGATCGGATAGAATGAGGGCTCGTAAACCAAATGAGTATGGGAACTCATGTAGTATGGTTTAACAAAGCCTACATACTACAATGAAACCTAGCCTAAGTGCTTACGACCCATTACGGCCCGCTTAGGTAGCTTATGCTACTTTAACGCGTCGTTCGCGTAAAACGCGTTTGGAACGCCTAACTAGTCCTATGACAAGTAAAATATGCCTTAACATATCTAATATTGTTACCAAATCAGTTTAGATACCAAAAGTTATGTTACATATGCTTAAAATGAATTTTGGCGTAAAAAGGGCATTTTGGTAATTTACCTAAGGCATATAAACTACCTATCATACAACTACTTAAACGAAGCGACCATAAGGTATAACCTCGGAAGGTTATTCCCTATATACTATGGTCACCTAATGTGTTTGGTCGGATCCTAATGATCGACCAAATGGGTCGGGTTCGAAGGTATAAGCGATTTATTAGATCGCTTACCCTTACGACCCTAGACAACGTGGTAATCGGTAGGCATAGTCACAAGGGACTTTAACCATCGTGATTACGCTCACGTTGCGAAGTTCAAATGAACTTCGCATTGACCATAAACTGGTTAATGCAGAAAGTCAAACAAAGTTTGACTTTCGGACTCGAAAAGCAATAAAAGAACGAAGGAATACTTACAAAGGGTCCCCGCAAGATTGATAATCCAAGTATTCTCAGGTATGAGGTGATGAAACACCCCAACTTAGAGAAATCTCAGATTTCAAGTGGGTTTTGCAATGAATGGGGTTGGGTATTTATAGATTTCTTCGAACCGTTAAGATCGTTTCTTGGAGAAGAGGCAATGATCACATCCCTACACTTGTTGGCAAGCTCATATACATCATAGTGGCCCCCCATAAGCAGGAAACAACACTTGGAATTGGATTGGCAGTGCTAAACAGCTGTTAACAGCTGTTAAAAATGGCTTTTTCTTATCAGAAGGGGCCTCGCGTGACGCCAAGGGGGCTAGGTGTCACGCTAAGGTCCCTCTGATCAGCAACCAATTTCCAAAGTTTCTAATTCAGTCCCTGTTGTGTAATAAGGCCATTTCCGACATGTTTAAGGCTCGTGAAGCCATTTTCAAGGCCATAAAATGATGCCTAAACATTGTGGACATGAAACATGCTCAAAAATATGCCGGATGTTGGTTCGTTTGGTCGTACGATCGCGATGTTCGGTTAATTACGACGGAATGCGCATAAGCGCGAAAAACGATCCAAATTGCGCGACGAATGGATTTTTCTCATGCCAAACACTAAAATAAAATATTTTAGTGCTTACATAAATTTTTGGATTTTTGGATGTCCGAATGTATTCAGAACGTAAGTTATGCGCGAAAGTGCAAACTTGTGCACTTTTTGACGCTTTTAGTCCCCGAATGACCCAAAAGTTTATTTTAGCACACCGAACCTCTCAAAGCCTATTTCTAAGCTATATAAAGGATATTTAAGGTGTGTTTAACTTATGTTCATGTTCCGGAATGTCTGTTACAGTTCAAATTGGCATACTTTCGTAGTTTGTCAAATTTAGTCCCTGTAGGCGAATTAACTCGATTTTGCCATACCAAAGCCTTCAAAACTTATTTCTAAGTTATGTAAAGGTTATTTAAGGTATGTTAAGCCTATTTCACTTTTCCGGAGTGCTCGTTGCATTAAACGGGTTATATTTACGCATCAGTGCGCGTATAACCTTCCAGAAAGCGATTTAAAGCTTGAAATCGAACAAGAATTGATATGTGCAAAGGATACACATATTTATACAAATCCCAAGTATGAAATACAATATTTCATTGATACAGTATTTGTTTGATGGCCGTGGAGGCACAGGTGTCACACGTTTCAATAGAGATTAAGTAGATTCAACATTGTCTAAACATCAAATGCCACAACCAAAGATTATCAAATACAACTATTTCAAATAATGTTCAAAAGATTCTAGTTTAGCTACGACGTGTTTCTAAGCAGCATCCTAGCATGTTTCTTGAATCATAGCATCCTATCGGCCTGCAACATGTATTAAAATAAAGTCAGTACAAAAACGTACTGGCGAGTATACAAGTTTGAGTATATAGCATAGTAGATTGAAAGACTCATATCCATCATGTAAATGATAAAAATAGTTTCAGCCATGCTAGTATTCGCAGTCCAAGTGATAGCCCAAGTGTCCCTATGCTTTAACCACTTTCCCAAGAATCAAGGAAAGCAAATAGAATCCTCCTAACAATACCCCCGAGAATAATGGGGAGGTGCATCTTCCAATAGCGCTACTATTGTTAAGGCGGAACTACACACACGGATTAAACGTTCACATAGCATAAAGAATCAAGAATCAAGAATCACAAGTATCAAGTTTCACGTTCACATAGGATAGAGTTTAGATTCAAAATCTTCAAGTTTCATAGAATACAATTTGCATCCCAAAGTTTAAAACAAAAAGGGATCAAGTATACTCACAGTGATTGCTTAACAGTGAAACTATTATTGGATCAAAGGGAGCTCTTTAGGTTTAGCCTGATTGGAGTTCAATAGATAAGTGTCGGACAGAAATAACGAGAATTGTGCAAGTGTCGGATCAGTCACCTGATCGGATGGCCATCCGGTCGGATGACGTATGTGCTTCAGACGGATCGCCATCCGATCGGATGGTCATCCGTATGGATGGCCATTTAATCGAATGGTCATTCGATCCAAGATTAAGTTTCCAAAATGATTAATCTTAATACCAAGTGTCCAAACCAGGTCTTTCGATCGGATGGTCATCCGATCGGATGGCCGTTCGGTCGAATGACCCTTCGTGTGCAAGCTTCCAAAGTTCAAAGTTTCTGATTCAAAAATAGTCTAAGTGTTGAAGGTTGTAAGTCACAATGCCACTTTGATCGGATGGCCGTTCGATCGGACGGCAGTCCGATCGGATCGCCATTCGTTTCGTAGTGATCTTGTTCCTTTTTCGCAACCTTGTAAAGTTTCTAAGTCTCGAGTTTAACGGTGACGCCATGGTACGTATTAGGACAATGGGAAACACATCAAAGCTCAACCTGTCTGATCGGATGGGAATCACCCCATCCGTTCAGGTGTCTGTTCTTGACGGAGTCTATGTCGGAATCCGTACTTCGGTCATCTTTTGCGGCGATAATCCATTTCCAAGCCGACTCCAGATTAATCATCAAGTCTACAGCCCGTTTGGATCCAGATTCCACTGTTTTTTAAGTAGGAGTTTAAGAAAAGATGAAGGGAACAAGAGTTTTAGTTGAAAAAGTCTAGATTTAGTAAAGATTCGTTGTAGAAACACATGAAATTCCTTAGATCTGAGCTAGATCTTGACTAGAAGGACATCACACAATTATTTGTACAAACCGCCATGATGACGTCATCCTCAAGAGCTCAAATCTTATGGATTTCATGGTGAAAAGTGTGATTTCAAAGAAGAATCATGCAGAGGGTAGTGTATAGATCAAATTTGTACAAGATTTAAGTGTAAAACATACCGAAATCACTGAGGAAAGGAAGAAAAGTGAGAGGGCTTGCGTCTGGTCGAAGGAGGCTGTCACATCAGTGAAGAATGATGTGACAGGTCCTATTTATAGTGCAAGTGAGGAGTTAAGGTGGTGTGGCACGGATCGGATGGCAGCTCAATCAAATGGCATTCCGATCGGGTGGGCATCCGATCGGATTGCCATTCGGTCAATCCAATCCTGTTTTGCCACTTTTCCGTCTTTAGCTCGTTTTGCGAGTTAGATTAAGCGTTGCGTTGCGTATTATTGTGTAATAGTATCACATAACTAGATTATATCAATAACACAAAGTTTCCAAGTTTCCGCCAGTGACAAGTCTCCAGTCTCTCGTTTAACCAAGTCTCAAGTTTCGCGACTCTCAAGAGACAAGCACCAAGTATCAAGTATCAAGAATCTAGAATCAAGTATCAAGAATCAAGAATCAAGAATCAAGTCTCATAGTATTAAGTATCAAGAATCAAGTCTCAAGAATCAAGTCTCATAGTATTAAGTATCAAGAATCAAGTCTCATAGTATTAAGTTTCAAGAACCTAGCTTCATAAGTATCAAGTATCAATAAGATTCAAGTATCATAGCATAAAGTTTCACAAGTGTCAAAAGTGTCAAGAGTCACATAGTATAGGGACTAAAATTGACAATAGCTAAAAGCTCAAGGACGCAGACGTTACACTCTATCATTTACTTAGTTGGATTTTTGTCGATAAGGACTTGGAACGCATCGTATTGTCAAGTTCTAGATTCATGAGAACCAAACGGGTTATTCACACAAGAAATGAAAATTGAGCAATTAGTATAGATGTATATTTGTATGCTTGGTAATGGCTCAAAACTCACTTTTGTGGGAAAAAGAGTTATAGTGTAAAAGTGCATATATAATCAAATTTTACAAAGATTTGTCATGCCCGTTTTCGTAATTTTCTAAATTGGTTCTATTTATCATGACGCTATCAGTTTTAAATTCGTAAAAACATAATTTTTAGAACTTGTTTTACCCAACTAAACTAAGATAAGTAAAAAAATGAAGATAAAAATTTTGAAAAAGTTTGGGGTGATTAGCAATCCCAAAGTGAGTTTTATGTAAGGCTTGATTTAGGACAAACGATTCAAGGTTTTAATTATCCTTCCCCCCACACTTAAATTACACATTGCCCTCAATGTGTCCCAAATATGATTTATTTTGGTAAAATGTATAAAAAGTATGAAAATAGCAAAAAACGTTTGGGCATGCTATGGGGACTCGGCCCCGTGTTCAAAGTGCCAGTAATAGTTTTGAATCAGAAGACTTACAGTGGGGTGGCCACGGGGGTGTGTTAGGTGAGCATGGCCCGTGCCACCTTCTGGACAGAAAATATTTGACAATAGTAAACCGTGCTGCAGCCACTGTTTTGCAGTTTATGAGTCAGGATACCTCTGATTTACGTGCATGGGTTCCATTTTTCATCATCCATCTGGTGTTTCCGTTTACTTTAACACATTTATTTAAAATACCACCATCCAATCATCCATTTGATTAAAAATAAAAACATTAAAAGAAATTAAAAATTACAAACCTACATAAAACTAAGATAGATAGATAGATAGGATCTTGAGAATGCCTCTCCGAGATCATTTTTAAACAACCCTAAAGCTATGTTCCTAGATCTACTAATTCTAGATGATGGAGGACTAGAGCTTTTGTGGGAAATACTCAATCTATAGGTCATTGAGCATCTCTGCGATCTCCCTTGGAAGGAAGATAACGGGTTCCTCTTCTACCTCCTCTTGAGGGAGAGTGGGATTTATCGGGACCTCGAAGGCAACATTGATAGGGGAGGTTCCGGAATTTGGTCTTCCCATTCCGTAGGGTGTATGACCTCATTAGCGAGGTTCCAATCTTCTTGCGGGAAGATTGGCTCCATCGGAGGCAAGGCCAAGATATTCAACCTTTGATGTAAAAGGTTGATTTCTCTGAAACAATCTTCTAGCCCCATGGTGAGGTAGTTCACACAGTCTATTAGAACATCCTCCACTAAGGTCATCTCGTCGAGACTCTCTATCAAGGCACTCACATATCTAATGAGAGTGGCTTCGAGGGAGAGCCTTCTCCCTCTTCTCTGGTTCCTGGAGCTTGTTGACGACGTTCCACTTTGCTGGCTTGACATCTTGAGAGAATATGACCAACCATTAAAAATATATGGAAGATCAAAATGTGCAGCATGCCCCGTGCCAGAGTGGCACGGCCCCGTGCTACTCCAACTGCTCCAGATTCTTAGCTCTAAAAATTTTATTTCAAGTTAGGTTTGACTGATTTTAATTTTCTAAACGTAAATAACTTAAAATAATGTTTTACTAAAGTTAATTTGTAAAACTTTGACCTAAGAATCAAGAGTATGACCCTCCTATTTAAGTTTTTTAAGCTTGAAGCTTTAAGCTTCAATGGAGTTCATGAAGAATGAAGAAGGGGAAATAAGCAAAAGAGGAAAGGACAAGAAGATCAAATGAGACCTTTCTAAGAACATACCTTTTGGGGTATGTGATGTGATCAAAATACAACATATAAGTTACATCAAATAAGGCATAAAATCAACCCTTTTCTAATACTAATGTTGGAAAAAGCTTGCGTTTTTTTTTCCTTTTGAATAAACAGGGTTAAATGAGCTTAAAAGAACAAAAGAAGCAAAAAAGACAGCAAAAACCAACATAAAATGCTATAAAGAAGGACTGACCAACCTGCCGAACCCCCATCCACATCCAAACCCAAGAAATAACAAAGACAGAAGCTCTGGCACGGGGCCGTTCTCACCTAGCACGGGCCATGCCCGGTGGGAATTCACTGCAGCAAAAAGAGACAACAATAAAAGACAAATTTCAAGCTCAACACGGGGTCGTGCTAAACCAACACGGGGCGTGGTCAACTCTTAGATTTCCAGAATCTGAAGTGTGACATATGTGCCATTACGACCATCGTACAAGTGTGACATCTAATGAAATCTTGTGTTTCATACTTGGGATTTGTATAAATATGTGTATCATTTGCACATACCAATTCTTGTTCAATTTCGAGCTTTAAATCGCTTTCTAGAAAGTTATACGCGAACTGATGCGTAAACGTAATCAGTTTAACATGACAACACTCCGAAACAGTGACATAGGCTTATCATACCTTAAATAACCTTTACATAACTTAGAAATAAGTTTTGGATGGTTTGGTGTGTCGAAAACAAGTTTATTCAATCGCAGGGACTATTTGGATCAAATTGCGAAACTATGCCGATTCATATGGTAACGAACATTCCAGAACTTGATCATAAGCTAAACATACCTCAAATATCCTTTACATAGCTTAGAAATAGGCTTTGAGGGGTTTGGTATGCGAAAATAAACTTATTTGGTCAATAGGGACTAAAAGCGTCAAAAAGTGCATAAGTTTGCATTTACGCGCATATCTTACGTTCTGAACATATCCGGAAATCCAAAAATTTTTGTAATCATTAAAATATTTTATTTTAGTGATCAGAATGCAAAAATACCATTCGTCGCGCAATTTGGGTCGTTTACGCGTTCGTTATGATTCCGTCGTAATTAACCGAAAACCGCAACCGTACGGCCAAACGAACTGACATCCGTGACATTTTTTAGCATAATTCAAGTTAAATATACTTTAACTTCATTATGGAGCTTGAATATGGGTTTGACGGGTGTTAAAAGTGCTAAAACGCGTCGAAAATCAAGTTTGGAGTCACAGGGGCCTGTTCTTCCAATTTGTGAAACTTCCTGCCAGCAGCAAGGGTCCTTACGGACCGTATGGGACCTCTTACGGTCTGTAAAGGAGTCCCAGACCAGCAGAAACCTTCTAATTGAAACCCAGCTACTTACACCTTGTTTCCTTTGCTTGTTTTCAATCTTGTGGGCATGTTTGATGGTTTATCAAGCTCCTAAATCAGACTCCAACAAGTGTATGGCCATGATCAAGCTTAGAAACAAGTGGAATGATCCTAATGGTTTAAGAAATCTATAAATAGCATGGCCCTTTTCATTCTTCCTTGCTTAATTTGAATCAATTCTGCTCTAAGTTGAAGTTTAACACTTCATACCTGAGTGTTTTGATTCAAATCTTCCTTACTTGGACCTTTTGTAAGCTTCTTTCATGTTTTTTATGCTTTTCAAGCACGAAAGTCAAACCGCGTTTGACTTTCTGCTTTGACCATGATTTAGTCAACACAAAGTTCATTTGAACTTTGCAACGTGAGCGTAATCACGATGGTTATAGTCCCGTGTGACTATACCTACTGATTACCACGTCGATTAGTCGAAGTGACGAGCAAAGTTTCGGTCAAAATACGTGTTTATGCGTATTTTGCGATGAAGCTATTTTTGGGTATCAAAACACTTTGTTTTGATATCAAACTTGTTTTCTAACTTAGTTAAACATGTTTTAACATGTTTAACTCGTCACTTTTAGTCTAGTGCTTGTTTAGGGTCTTAAGTCAAGCGATCTTGACAACCGTTTAGACTTTTGAACCCGACCCGTTTGGTCGAACTTTAGGATCCGACCAAGCATATTTTGTGACCATAGTTGTATAGGGAATAACCTTCCGAGGTTATACCTTATGGTCACTTAGTTTAATTAGTTGTATGATAGGTAGTTTATATGCCTTAGGAAAATGACCAAAATGCCCTTTTCATGCATAATTTGAATTTAAGAATATGTAACTAAATTTTTTTCACTTAAACTGCTTATGCAACATATTTAAACATGTTAGGGCATATAATACTTGTCATAGGACTAGTTAGGCGTCTCGAACACGCTTTTGCGCCAACGACACGTTAAAGTAGCGTAAGCTACCTTAATGGGTCGTAAGCACTTAGGATAGGTTCCAATTTAGAATATAGGCTTTGTTAAACCATATCACATGAGTTCCAATACTCATTTGGTTTACGAGAACTCATTCTACCCGATCTTCCGATTTAGGTGTTGATTTATTAACTAGCGATCCGATTACTAGGTACCACTTGATTTCCTTGGTTTGTTCGAGCATTGGTAGTTCACTTTAATCATGGATACTTGCAAATTCAATGTGAGTACATAGTTCCCCTCTTTTACCGCTTTCAATTGTTTTGGGGTGATTCATATGTGCTAAACGATTTCGAGTTTCCTAAAACAAATGCTCTGGTTTATATTGAACTATTTGAACCACTAGAACTATCTGAACTATGTGAACGATTTGAACTATTGAACCACTGGAACTATTGAACCACTGGAGCTATTGAACAATGTGAACTATTTGAACTGTTTGAACCATTGGAACTATTTAATCTATGTGAACTATTTGAACTATTTGAACGATTGGAACTATTTGAACTATTGAACGATTGGGTTATGGTAAGTGATTAGGTAACGGGGAGGGTGTAATGTGATAAAAGCATGGTGGACACACCGCTGGTACTTCCTATATATAACTGCTTTTAAGACATTACATGTCGTTGCGTTATCTATATCACTTGGACGAATGTTTTCAAAACGAAGTTACACTACAAGGTTTTCTTAACGATATAAACCATACAATGTTTACTTTCAACAACGATTTACTACTTGGTTTACAAAGACAAATGTTTTCAGTTAAGATTCATGGCTACAATGGTTTTGGTTTACACATATATCAATTTGTAAAAGTTGATAGAAACATACTGCAATATCAAACTCTTTTATTTTCAAGGTATACACTCGACAACTCTCGTAGTTGGATGAGGTATTGTAATATGAACTCAAGGCCATAAATCTGATACACTCACAAAACCTATGTACTCGCCGGCATTTTTATGCTGACATATTTTCACATATGTTTCAGGTACCATAGTTGATGATGTTTGATGATGATTACGATGCATGCTCACATAGGAATGGACGAGGCCTTAGTGACTTAATAATAATGAAGGACAATATGTTCATGTTTTGTATTTCATTTTCGAGAGAATGTAATAAACTTAATTCAATAAAATGAAACTTCAATCCATGTGTTATGAAACCATGATTCTGTTACGACACTCCCCGACGTTTCCGCCACGGGTTGTTGTTTTAACGCGGTCGGGGTGTGACAGAAGAGTTGGTATCAGAGCTCAAGGTTATAGGGAATTAGGTTATTAGTAATGCTTTGACCTAGACTATAACCTTCCTAGGACCCTAACACAAGTTATCTTGTTTTTAGTCTTAAAACAATATTGTTGCCTATCATTAGGTGACAACCACAACAAGAACACGAAATACGAATCCGACTTGAAAACTAATCATCTCTTCTTAGATTATTTATTATAAGGTTTTGAACCTTCAAAGTTTTCAAAATCTCGTCAATGTTTGGGTCTTATTAATGTGAACACGTGCAATCTGGAAGGGTGGGCGCCTGTATCCCGAGTTTTCTGTCTAAGGCTAGAGTGTTCGTATAAATCCACATAATCGGACCAGTCACTCTTACCTGGGAACTCTTGGGGTGAGTGTCCACTTATAGGCTAAAGCATGTCTTCGCGATACATTATAAAGACCTATTTACTTTGTTTAGCCTCTGTACGTCGTTTGTTTGCTCGAGGTAACGAACGAATAATCGCCTTCCTTATGTTTCGTCGACATCTTCAATACTTCTTTTGTTTATCCAATCGTCAATCTCACTCGTTTCTCATGTTTCTTTGTTCATTTTAGAATATGCCACCTAGACGTGATCCAGAACAGGATGCTGCCCTCGCAGCCACAATTGTTCAGCAGATAGCTATTGTACTTCCGAACCTCATTACCCAGATAAACCAAGCAAATAACAATAACAATGCTCAGTGTAACTTCAAAACATTCAATTCAGCTAAGCCATCGAAATTTTCTAGGTCTCAAGGAGCAACTGCACTCCTGCAATGGTTCGAGAGTCTAGAAAGCACATTCAGACATGTTCAGTGTCCAAATGAGCGAAAGGTTGAATTCGCATCTAGTGTCTTTGAGAAACGAGCATTAACATGGTGGAATGGTGTGATGAGAGATAGGGGTGTCGATATGGCACTGGCTGAAACTTGGGAAAAGCTTCGAGCTCTAATGATGAAGGAATTCTGTCCTCGTCATTAAATCAGGGCACTAGAAAGGGAATTCAATAATCATAAACAAGATAGTGGTGAGCATCGAGCCTACATGGACCGATATGAGGAGCTAAGTCTGTTATGCCCAACCATGGTTATGCCTTTGGATAAGGCAATTGAAAAGTATAATGATGGCCTCCCTGACTCAGTACAAGATATTGTTACTGGTAGCAACCCTACTACAGTTAGACAGGCCATTGAGCTATCTGCAACCCTAATTGAATCTCTGATCAAGAAAGGTAAACTTTTCCGAAAAGGTGACAAGAAACCAACCGATGAAACAAAACCAAAGGATAAGCAGACTGAATCCTCCAAGAAGTCAAAGAAGCGAAAGGCTTCTCAGAACTTCGCCGTGGTTGCTCAAAATGACCAAGCTATCCCTAACCAACCAGCTCAACCCCCTGCTAAGAAGCCATACAACGGGACTGCACCCTTGTGCAACCAATGTAACCTTCATCATCATGCTAGTGTGAAATGCCGCTAATGCCTAAATTGTGGACTTGCTGGTTATACAGCTAGGGTTTGTCGAGCTGCAGCTACACCAAATCAAGCTGATAACAACCCAGCACAAGCTCGTTTTCCACCAGGTTCTTGCTACAACTGCGGCGAGATGGTCCATTCCGAAATAATTGCCCAAAGCTTGTTAATGCAAATCCAGCACGTGGATGAGCATTCGACCGACTGGAAGACGATGCTGTTTGGAACAATCGAACTTTATGTACTATTTTCTTTTGTTATCCAAGTCTATGAAATAGTTATTTTGGTTTTTCAATAAATCTTTATTTGCATTACGATATACGAAAACAAGTTTGGTTACATGTATGAACGACATATACCTTCAATACCGACACCAAGGAACCGCATTCCTTGCAAAACAAACTACCCTCGTAATTCTTTCATTTTTTATGATTGCTCGTGACCCTATGAAAATCCTAAATACTCGTTTCTTCTAAGAAACAAAGTACAAGGTGCGAGTTACAACTCTGAACGAATACCCAAAGTACCACTTTAAATCCTTAATAGGATACCCAAGGGTACTTTCATAAGCCTTTGATTGGTCTTACATATCATATCTTCCCGACTTCACGATATTTTACACAGCATATGATCTCAAAAGATTATGCATGTTTTCAAAAACCTCATACATGTTTTCAAAATCATCTCACGTGGTTTTAAAACATTTCATAAAAATGTTTAGCTAACATACTTAGTACATGATTTTAAAAACATTACAAAAGGTTTTCAAAAACATATTTTTAACGATGCCAAGCATAGCTTTCAAAAACATTATGCCCGTATGTTGCCTTAGCATACGTGGTACACGATTATCAAGAACACCCTGCTTCGTATGCTGACTAAGCATGCTTAGCACAATGATTTCAAGGATCCAATTGCTTCATACGTTGTCTTAGCATATCTAGTACTAGGTTCCTAAACACCACCCACTATACAAATTCCAAATCTATATAGGATCTTCCTATCTTCATAGTTAGACCCTTGTGGACGTTTAAAGCGCAACAATCAAAGTCCTTAATTGGATTCTGTGTGTGCTAATTCGAATGTTACGATTCTTTGTGAATGAAATCAAATCCTTATAAGATTGTCCTATCTTTATAAGATAGAATTCTTGAGGATGTTTGAAGTGATAGTTGAAACCCATTCACTGGATTCCCGGTATACTTTGAAAGCCCGTGTACAAATCAACGTCAAGTTAATAACAAGCTAATAACGAATTAAATAACCAAGTGAACAATTGTGTAACTATTATGTGCTTACGTGTTTATGTGTTGACCTAATCAAATTAAAGTTATCACAAGATTGTTCGACCGATTCTATCCCCTACACATTATAAAATAAACTGTGCGGATTATGCAAGGAATTACGAAATTATGGATGCATACATAATTATGGAATTCAGTGCACAGAAACCAGAGCAAGTTTTGTCATGTATCAATCTAATCAAGAAACAAAAGTAAACTATATTCATTTCCATTTCCATTTCTGATGAAGTACCCGCTGAAGAAAAATGAACTAGCTATTCATTTCTCACTTCTGAAAGAAATATCCGCTGAGGGAAATGAATAATATATTCATGAACCGTGTTCATTTTCATTTCTTATGAAGTACCCCCTGAGGAAAATGAATTATCCATTCATTTTCGCTTCTGAGAAATATCCACTGAGGAAAATGAACAAATTCATTTTCATTTCTGATAAAGTACCCACTGAGGGAAAATAAACCATCCGTTCATTTTCGCTTTTGAAGAATACCCACTGAGGAAAATGAACAAATTCATTCCATTTCTGACGAAGTACCCACTGAGGAAAATGAATTGATCATTCATTTTCACTTCTAAAGAAATACCCACTGAGGGAATGAATAATCCTGCATTAATTTTTTCATTTCCGTTTCTAATGAAGTACCTACTGAGGAACATGAACCATCCGTTCATTTTCACTTCTGAAGAAATATCCACTGAGGAAAATAAATAAATCCATTCCATTTCTGATGAAGTATCCACTAAGGAAAATGAATTATCCATTCATTTTCACTTCTAAAGAAAAATCCATTGGGGAATGAATAATCCTGTATCGATTCTTTCATTTCCACTTCTGATGAAGTGCCCATTGAAGAAAATGAATCATCCATTCATTTTCACTTCTGAAGAAATATCCATCGGGGAAATGAATATCTTTTTTTTAATTATCTTTCATTTCCACTTCTGACAAAGTACCCACTGAGGAAAATGAATCATCCATTCATTTTCGCTTCTGAAGAAAAATTCATCGGGGAAAATGAATATTGTAGGTCCCGTTTTTCCGGTGAGGATCGATAACGAAAACCTATCCTTGTTTATCACGAACACGGTAACGGCTGCGGAATCCCCGTGACGGTGCAAACCAAACACAAAGTGTAAAATACACACGTAACCAAAGATTCAATATATATTGATTAGGGATGAGTACAACCACAAACATATACAAAAATGTTTTAACAACTCTCACTAAGTCTCTCTGTGCTCATCAGTTTCACACAGAAACTGTGAGGGGTATTTATACTAAACACAGACACAGACATGACGAAACACAAATAAGGCACGACGAAACACTAAAGTCGACGAAACACACCTTGTTTCGTCGACATACACATATTCCTTATTCTGTTTCGTCGTTTGAGATTGAAGCCCAAAACAAGTCAAAGGCCCAACCTCAAGTCTTCGGCCCAAATGAAAGAATCACGGCCCAGATATGCTTTCTGTTGTAATCTTTCTTTTGTTTCAACATAAGACAAAACTATGTGACATCATCATGACATCACTAAGGTGATGTCATGGTGATGTGTCGGCGGGAAAGGCCGCGGCGCTTCGTGCTTCGCGTGTCGAACTCTGGGGCGCACGACTGAGGAATGTCGTGACGTCGGACTTGAGCCGGACCTAACCGTGTCGACCCGAACCGAATCTAACCGAGTCGAGTCGCGTCCACATAAAGTGTACCAACAATCTCCCCCTTAGACGCTACTCATGATGGTTCGTCTTCCGTGTCTTTTGTGTCGGAGGATCTTCAAAGTCTTCACGCGTTATAAGTAGAAAGTGTATCAACAAACTCCCTTTTCATTTAGGTAGTGTGTTAACAAACTCCCCCTTAGAATGAACTCTCCATTGAGTTATGCTCGTGAATCTTTTGACTTGTCAAATCTTCAGATCCTTGTGGTGTTGATGAGTGATCAACTGCAATCTGATCATCTTGATCTTCTGATTGCATCAACGCCGTGTCTTCACTTTACGGTTTGTCATCTGACACGTTCTCTTCGCCTTTAGTTGATTCTGATGTCGCATCTGCACATACAAGAAAGCTAAACACGTAATGAGAACAACCGCTTGGAATTTAGAGAAATTAAACAAAAGACACATATGAGATCAAATCTCAATCAAACACCGACCGACAACAGTTTGAAAGTTTAGAAAATGTTCAGATTTAAACTTTTAATCTTTCAAAACATGTTAACTTCGACCATTATTAAGGTGCAATTGTTTTCCGGCTTAGAATCAGGATTTTGGGTAGGATAGACTAGAGTTCCAACATCGGTCAATCAAAAATAAACTAGAAGCAAAATCTTTTTGGATTTTATAAAGTTTAAATTAAAACACACCTAAAATCTTTTTAGAATTTTTCATTTTTCAAATGTAAAGACGGAAAGCAATAAATAAATATATACAAAGATGCAGAAACTAAAGCAGTAAACAAATATTTACAGACATTCTTTTTGCGAGTTTCGAGGGTAAGAGAATCATATCAGTGTACGATCATGTCAAAACGCTCTTTTTGTTCAATTAGTTAACATTTAGATAAGCATCCTATAACAATTATCGGTATTGTTGTCCACATAAGCTCAACTTATCAGATGTAATCATGGCGAGGGGATACGTTAAGGTATGATTTATACTTACCGACCGGTGTTCATCCACACACGACACATTCCCGTATCAAGGTATGCACGAGAATTCATCTTACCGGTGAGTATACCGATTATCATCTGTTTGACCGTATAAAAATGTGAGAAACTCACTTATTTAGATTTGAAAACAAGCCCTATGTGATAGAATCACTTATTTATGAGGAACTTGATTTTCGATGCATGAGGGCACAGGAGCAAGTCCGTGAACAGGTCAGTACTTTCGTACAGCAAAGAGACGAACTTGACTCCCGCAAAGAATCTGTGATATATTATCACTTATTTGTTTGGACATGTGATTGTTGATCACTTATTGAGGTCGAATGCAATATGTACACGTATGTATAGTATCATGGAAGATCTTAGACTTCGTCTCTGTTATTTTTACGGTTTGATACAACCATGATACCCAGATGATAAGACAACATAAAGACCGAATATCTCAGAACCTCGGCAATCTCTCAAACGAAATTTCGGTACTAAGACCATATGCCAATGTGCGGTTCCCACCTGGTCTTCAGTCGATTTAAGATTTATATCACCCTGAACACTTTAAAATGATTGTGAGCCTACCGATACATCTTATATAGAGCTGCTTATCGTTTTTCATTTTGCATTTCAGTTCGAAAAGGTTTCGACAGACCACTGATTTACTATCATTTTCTCTTTTTCTCGCCAGGAAACTCATTTTTGTTTTTCCAATGTTTTTGGGCTTTTGAAATTTTTCGATGTTTTTGAATTTTTCAAATTTGGATTTACTCCCCTTAAAATCAACAAACTAAGATAAATTTTAAAAACACAAAGGTATTTACAAAAACGATTTCCCGATGTCGGTTAACTCATGTTTTACCTCAATGCCGTTTACCAAAATTAAGTTTTAATCAGAAAAGATTTATCGAATTTTGGAAAAAATCAGTTGGCACGTCGGTAAGCGGTGCGGACCATGACAACATTGTCTGGCCAAAGAGTGCTATACGAGATGATAATAATTCATAAAGCAGCTTAAATATCGACAAGTATAGGAGAGATTAGAAATTTAAAACCGTATCCTGCAACTGCTTCGTGCATTGCCAGGAATCTGAGTGCTCTCCCAAACTGGATATCCACCCGGTGTGGACTTCAAAGTCGATTCTTTGTAGCTACTGAGAAGTCTCTTGACAGCAACAAGATCAGAAACCTTTGGGTCCGGCTGGTCTTCCAAATTGCACCAGCGAAGGTCTTTGTCTTTCTCTTTCAGAAGTAGTGTGCGGTTGTTCAATCCACACCTAGGCATCCGCACACCCGGTTGGTTTGTTCAACAACACATTTTCTTCAGTTACACCGCGAAGAAATGTACACTGCACGTTTATCTTGTTGAGTTTGAACTTCAGACGTGCTGCAGGTGCGTACATTTTGATTGAATCTATCCTGGGGACCCGATTAAAGCCTTTAACAATCAACCTTTAAAATGATTTGTCATTTTGTCGAAGCTTTCAATCTCTTTCGACAGACAATTTTGTCTTCTTTTTTTTTCTCTCCACCAAAGGCAACAATTTCTTCTGTCGCCGATCTTGTGCATGAACATTCCACTATCAATAATCCTATGACTATCGAAAGTTCCTCCTGGAACGTCCTACACACTCACTCAGAGATTAGTTGGAGAGGGGGACCCAAGCCTTCATAGACTTGGGTTTCCCCTGAGAATCAAGAAATGTAATTTCAATTTCTTGATGATTTGGAAATTTCATGCCTCCCCCTGAACCTTCACCTGTTTTTGGTTTCCAAGCTTGTTTCCATTTACCAGATTGTGTATTAATTACAATTTCTGGTTTTAACGGTTGTTGTGAACTTGGTTTCCTTTTAACATTTTCCGGTTTTAAAGCCTTTTCGATCACCTTCACATTCTTATGTCGTTGTTTTGTTTCCTGTTCTTTAATAGTGCGTTTATCATGTTTTGGAGAAACAGGACAACTTTGTGAGTGACCGTGTTCAGAAGGGGCTCTTTCAACAAAATTTGGTTTGGGGGAGTTTGTGCAGTCTTTAATGATGTGCCCAAACTTCCCACATTTGAAACAAGTTCTCCTTTCAACAAACTTTGGAGAATCTGATCGACGGCCTGACGTTGAAGTTGTAGACCCAGAGGTACTAGCTTCACACCCATTTGTGTGTTGAGTGTAATTGTTATCATTATTACGTTTCAAAATGTTGACTTTTTGAACAAAATCGGTATTTGACTTATTCTCAAAAGTCTCCACTTTATCAGTACCTTTGGAGGCCACAAATTTAATGTCTTTTGCCTTCTTCTTGTAACGAGCTCCTTTTGATTCAACCTTAGCCTTAGACTTTGGAGCTCGTTGTTGTTGTTTACCCTTAAAAGCGACAGGTTGTTGCTTTGTCGGTGATTTTTTATTTCCAAATTTTCTTCTAACTTCAGCTTTTGGAATCGGATTACACTGAGTTACTGAAACTCTCGGAATCCCCTTTTCCAAAAACTTACTGGTAGTATCTTCAAACACTTTATCAATCAAAGATTGATTGACATTTTTAATTGGAAAAGCTGTGTTTGAATAAATTTTGTCATCACCGACTAAAGTATACAACACGTTATCACTTTTAACAGTAGACACTGTCTCAGTGATAGGATCTATCTCTTGTTTAGCACCAGTTGATTGCACAACAGGAGTAGGAGGATCACACAGAATGTGATTCTCAAAAGGCACTTCTACTCCTTTGTTCTTCTCAAGAGATTTATCCTCATCACTCACATCTGGTTCATCATCGGACGAATCATAGTCCTCGACTGTGGGAGGACTTTGATTTGAAGCACATGATGACTTTTCTTTCCGATCAGATGAGCCCTCCGATGAATTGTCCATTTTGAACCCTAAGCCAGTTGTAACTTCCCCATAATTAAGAGGTACAGTTGGCTCAAAACGAGGCATATCCTCTTCATCGGGCATTCGAGTATAATTTTGTCTCAAAGGGGGCGGACATTTCTTATACCCAACACCACTCACATTTCCCTTCAGTTGTTGAACGTCAATAATGTGATCGAGCACAAATCGGGAGTTAGAATAACTCTCCAATTTTTGCTTGATAGCATCATGCTCGCATTTGGCAATGGCTAGTTCCTTTTTGGTTTCCTCAACGATGTTAATGTAATTGTTAATACTAACTTGTTTATGATAAACAACTTTGGTCACTTCGGAAACACTTTTCTTTAAAGTTTCAATTACAGATTTAAAATCCTTTTCGTTTCTAACCAGAGCCATATTTGCCTCTTTGCACTTTGACAGTTCAATAACCAAACTCTGATTGTGACTATGAACCGTTTCAGATTCACGTTTCAAATCAGCACATTCATGTTTTAATTCTTCAAAAGCATGTTTAGAATTAGCACATTCATGTTTTAGTTCTTCAAAAGCATGTTTAGCATTAGCACATTCATGTTTCAAATCAGCACAATAACTACATATGCTAGGAGTTTCGGATTTTACCTGACTTGTAGAAGCTGTGACATTAGCCATAAAGGCAGTCTGAGAAGAGAAAGATCCATCTTCAGTGAGAATCTTCTCCATTTCTTTTGAAGTAGCATCAGCTTTCTTGATCAAGTTGGAATTTTGACATTTCATCTCCTTGGCGTCATTCGACAAACTATCATCTTCAGAATCCATTCCCTCCTTGACGTCCGATTCTGAACTGCCACTGTATCCCGAACTATCATCTTTTCCTGAAGTGTCACACCCCGACCACGTATAACATACAAGACGTGGCGGAAAACGTCGGGGAGTGTTGTAACAGAATTAATTGTTTCATAACCATGGTATACAAAGTTGTATTTTATTTATTAAACAAGAGTTTCATTGTCTTAAACAGGAAACAAAGAGTTTATAACATAATTAAACATAGTCTATCTTCATTTTAAGTCTCTAAGGCACAGGTCCGCCCTAGTGTCATGATCATCATCCTACGGAAAAGCACCTGAAAACACATGTGAAAATAGGTACGTCAGCATAAAAATGCCTGTGAGATACATAGGTTTTGTGAAAATAGGATTCATGACTTATAAGTTTAGGAAAAATTGTTTAATAACAGTCAGTCATGAACCTTGTAAGTTGTTTTGTTTTGTAAATCATTAAAAAGCAATGATATGTATAAATAAGAGAATGATGTAAGGTTAAATGAATAACCAAGTAAAAATGAGTTTGTATAAGATAAGTTGTTTGTAAAACAATGTCTTGTGAAAAGTATGTTATTTGTATAAAATGTCATATGTCTAAATTGAAATGATTCAAATAACGCTACAATATGTAATACCATACAAACACTTATATATAGGAAGTACTAGCGGCGTATCCACCATGCTTGTATCATATTACACACGCCTCGTTACTCAAATCACTTAAACAAACCACCAACGTATAAAGTCCATGTTTAAACCCATAGTCTAAAGTCCTTGTATAAACCATGTCAAATGTTTATAAGTCCAAAAGTAGTCAAGTAATGTGTAACAAATGTTAAGTATTGTAAGTAAAGTATTGTCACATAGTCCAAAATGTATAAATGTACAAAACAAAGTATTTTGAATATATCAAAAAGTTATGTTTTGAAAAGTAATGCATGTTACATTGATACAAACATTTATGTGGTAAGTTAACGCATACATTCAAGCCTTGAGACAGTCGGATAACCCTTTCAGTCAAGGTTATCAAAAGAAATGTTTTTGGATTCAGTCATTCCTTACATCCAAACAAACCCGGGATGTCAGGAATGGGATTTGTCAAGTCCTATGGTACCAGTACTTACTACCGAGCGGCGTAGCTAATGTTAATGAACGTATAATAGTCTCGTTTGTGCAAACCAAATGTCATAGCAGTTGTATACATGTCATATGAAAACAATGTGCTAAGTATGCTAAGTTAACATACAAAGCAGAAAAGTCATGTAAATCAATGTGCTAGCATGCTATCAGTCAACATACATAGCAGAAATGTAATGTAAAACAATGTACTAAGTATGCACGCAATGGACATACGTAGCATGAAATGTAATGAAATCATGTACTATAATGTACTAACAAACATAGCCGGTATGTGATGTGAAAACAGGAAAGCACGAAAGTAACAAGTAGGCACATGTGTTTCACCCCAAAACAGTTTGAAAACAGTAAAAGAGGGGTTCTATGTACTCACTTGAGATTGGTCAGAAGTCCTAAGATAACCACCAAGCAATGCTAGAGATCACGGAATATCAAACGGCACCTAATATAGGTAACTACATTAATAAACCGGACCTAAATCGGAAGATCGGATAGAATGAGGGCTCGTAAACCAAATGAGTATGGGAACTCATGTAGTATGGTTTAACAAAGCCTACATACTAAATGAAACCTAACCTAAGTGCTTGTGACCCATTACGACCCGTTTAGGTAGCTTATGCTACTTTAACGCGTCGTTCGCGTGAAACGCGTTCGGACCGCCTAACTAGTCCTATGATAAGTAATATATGCCTTAACATGTCTAATATGGTTGTCATATCAGTTTAGATGTCAAAGGTTATGTTACATATGTTTAAAATGAATTTTGGCATCAAAGGGGTATTTTGGTAATTTACCTAAGGCATATAAACTACCTATCATACAACTACTTAAACGAAGCGACCATAAGGTATAACCTCGTAAGGTTATTCCCTATATACTATGGTCACCTAATGTGCTTGGTCGGATCCTAATGATCGACCAAACGGGTCGGGTTCGAAAGTATAAGCGATTGTTTAGATCGCTTACCTTACGACCCTATATAAGCACTAAACTAAAAGTGACGAGCTAAGCATGTTAAAACATGCTTAACTAAGTTTAGAAAATAGGTTTGGTATCACAACAAACGGTTGTGATACCTAAGAGTAGTTTGGTTACAAAATACGCAAGAATACGTATTCTGACCGAACTACGGCTCGTCACTGAGCCTAGATAACGTGGTAATCAGTAGGTATAGTCACTAGGGACTATAACCATCGTGATCACGCTCATGTTATGAAGTTCAAATGAACTTCGCATCGACCATAAACTGGTCAATGCAGAAAGTCAAACAAAGTTTGACTTTCGGACTCGAAAAGCAATAAAAGAACGAAGGAACACTTATGAAGGGTCCCCGAATGCTAATCTAGATCAAAATAGCTCAGGTATGAAACAAAGGTTTCAACTTAGAGCACAATTGATCAGATTCTTGTGAGAAATGAAGTGAAATGTGATGGGTATTTATAGATTTCGGGTAACCGTTAAGATCATTTCTTGAATAACGTGATTTAATCTTGTGCGTACATTTGTCAAAATGTTGTGGTAACTAAAAATGACCTATTATGAGCTGAAAGGGCAAGTTTAGAATGTGTGGATGAGGTTTAATCAGCTGAAATCTGCTGACTAAGCATACTTATCTGTTCTGGGAGGCTGAGGCGGCCCGCTTCAGCATTAGACAAATCTAATGCGGGCCGCATGGCCCTTCTGATCAGCAAATAAGTTTCAAAAATGACAGTTTCAGCCCCTGCACGTGTTTAAGGCCTTTTCCGACACTTCTAAGGCCCGTAAAGCCAACTTTAAGGCCCTAAAATGATGCCTAAACATTGTGGACATGAAACATGTTCAAAAATATGCCGGATGTTGGTTCGTTTGGTCGTACGAACGCGATGTTCGCTTAATTACGACGAAATGCGCACAAGCGCGAAAAACGATCCAAATGACGCGACGAATGGATTTTCGGCAAGCCAAACACTAAAGCATAATATAGTCATGCTTACATAAATTTTTGGATGTCCAGATGTATTCAGAACGTAAGTTATACGCGAAAATGCAAACTTGTGCACTTTTTGACACTTTTAGTCCCTGAATGACCCAAAAGTTTATTTTAGCACACCGGACCCCTCAAAGCCTATTTCTAAGCTATGTAAAGGATATTTATGGTATGTTTAACTTATGGTCATGTTCCGGAATGTTCGTTACAGTTCAAATTGGCATACTTTCGCAGTTTGTCAAGTTTAGTCCCTGTAGGCGAATTAACTTGTTTTTGCCATACCAAAGCCTTTAAAACTTATTTCTAAGTTATGTAAAGGTTATTTATGGTATGTTAAGTATATGTTGATGTTCCGGAGTATTTTTCGCATTAAACTGATTACGTTTACGCATCAGTTTGCGTACAACTCTCCAGAAAGCGATGTAGAGTTTGAAATTGAATAAAAGTCAAAACATGAAAAATGTAAAACACAACCAAACAAACATTGGGATCAAATAACATTTTTTTATTGATAATAGAACTGTTCACAATGATTACAAGCACATTTTTTACATGAAGATTCACCATCATTGACATTCTTGACAATTTCAGCATGAAACGCAGTTCTTGTTTGATCACTGTTTCCCAACTGTATGGCCGGACCACAATTGACACTTTGATTGAATTGAGGTTGTGTTGTGGAAACTTGAGGTTGAGGTTGGGGTTTAGGGAGCGAAAGATAAGCACTTTGATTGAACTGTGGAAACGGAGATGAGCTTGTATTTGATACAAACGCCGTTTGAAGCTTCGGTTGCTGAATGGAACTAGAACTAGCTGAAGGACCAAAACCCGGCAAATACATTTCTGTGTTTTGAGTAGGTGCAATCCTGTTAGCTTTCCGAATTTCCTCTTCGTTCTTGTGCTCCAACTTCTGAATGAGTTCATAAATATTAACATTGACAGCATCTAGAACGCCCGTATGCTTTAAAAGCTCAATGAATGGGCTCCACTTTGGAGGTAGAGCATCAGCAAACCGTGCTACAATTTCCTGTTGAGATGCAAGAACACCAAAATAATGCATTTCACTCATCAAATGATAATAACGAGTAATTATATCATTTAGGGTTTCATTCTTTAAGAAATGAAATGATTCGAATTTCTTCTTCAACAGATCATGACGTGTCTTTCTAGTAGCTGCTTATTCTCCTCCTCTCGCTACCAAAAGATTCTGTATGTTTTGATTTTGATTCGACACCATTGCCCATTGACTTGAACTTATTGACTGTTGTTGTTGAGGTATGGTACTACTCATATATTCGGCCATCGACATCTGTTTTAGATCTGGTTGTGGATCCGTACTCCAATCCCATGGGCTAGTACAACTCATATTTGATGTATGTAGGTGAAAAACTGATCAAATACTTGAATACACAGTGTTACCCCGCATTTGCAAACCTTCTGTTTAAAAATGATAACAAACTCGACAAAACGCTATCGACGAAACTGATTTATGTTTGTATCCGACGAAACAGAATAGTGATCTTGTCCGACGAAACAGATTGAAGAGGTGCTACGAAACAGATTTGATGTGATATGCCACGACGAAACTGATTTAAAGGTATTAACAAAAGACGACGAAACCCTTGTTAGGATAAATGACCTCAACTAAAATCTCACATGCAACGATAATGACCTTCACGTGACACTTGCCATTAAAATCAATTTTATTGGACCTCATGCAAATCGAAAAAAAAAAAGGCTGACAATACTTTTAATATTTCACATGCAATTGACAAAAAGGCTGACAATTCCTTTAATATTTAACATGCAATAACTTCTGATCGACTAAACAATAACTTGTTTTTTTTTGTTTTTTTTTTTTTTTTGATCGACGACGAAAATGAATGATATGTATAGGCGACAAAACTCAGTTGATTGGATCTGATCGACGAAACACAAGGTTTGACTGGTCAACGAAATTTGATGTATTTAAATATGACGAAACTGATGTAATTTGACCTTTGACGAAACTGATGTTTGTTATGTTTGAACGACGAAACAAGTGAGGATAAGATTTGTGAAATGGTGAGATATTTTCAAAGTTCCCTTATCACCTTCTGACACAGAACCACAATTTTCAAACTTCACACAATTGTTGATCACAATTTTCAAGTAACAACCATCATTTCTATGTCACAAATCTCAAACAATTATATTTTAACCACAAACACTTTAATTCATCGGGGAAAATGAATATTGTAGGTCCCGTTTTTCCGGTGAGGATCGATAACGAAAACCTATCCTTGTTTATCACGAACACGGTAACGGGTGCGGAATCCCTGTGACGGTGCAAACCAAACACAAAGTGTAAAACACACGCGTAACCAAAGATTCAATATCTATTGATTAGGGATGAGTACAACCACAAACATATACAAACAATGTTTTAACGACTCTCACTAAGTCTCTCTGTGCTCATCAGTTTCACACAGAAACTGTGAGGGGTATTTATACTAAACACAGACACAGACATGACGAAACACAAATAAGGCACGACGAAACACTAAAGTCGACGAAACACACCTTGTTTCGTCAACATACACATATTCCTTATTCTGTTTCGTCGTTTGAGATTGAAGCCCAAAACAAGTCAAAGGCCCAACCTCAAGTCTTCGGCCCAAATGAAAGAATCACGGCCCAGATATGCTTTCTGTTGTAATCTTTCTTTTGTTTCAACAAAAGACAAAACTATGTGACATCAACATGACATCACTAAGGTGATGTCATGGTGATGTGTCGGCGGGAAAGGCCGCGGCGCTTCGTGCTTCGCGTGTCGAACTCTGGGGCGCACGACTGAGGAATGTCGTGACGCCGGACTTGAGCCGGACCTAACCGTGTCAACCCGAACCGAATCTAACCGAGTCGCATCCACATAAAGTGTACCAACAAATATTCTTTGCGACAATCCTTCATTTCTACTTCTGACGAAGCATCCATTAAAGAAAATGAATTATCCATACATTTTCGCTTCTAAAAGAATAACCATTGAGAAATGAACAGCTTATACATTCTTTCATTTTCATTTCTGATAAAAGTATCCATTGGAGAAAATGAATTATCCATTCATTTCCGCTTTTGGAGAAATATCCATTGGAAATGAATAACCTATTCGTCTTTCATTTCCACATCTGACGAAGAATCCATTGGAGAAAATGAATCATGCATTTCATTTTCGCTTATGGAGAATATCCACTGGAGAAATAAAATACAAATCCTTACAAGATCTTTCTATTAAATAGTTAGATTCTTAAAGGATACTCACAGAACTACTGGTTAGTTTGATCTTTATCATTAATCAAATCACTCGTTCACACTTCCTGCTTTATCTAAGGAAGCACCCACTAGGGAACGGTAAAGTTATGCCTTACATGGAAATCCTTGATGGGTTACTCTATGCAAATAGATAACACCCTAGATTCCATACAAGAAAATTGTTTAACACGATGTTACAGACAGACTCCTACGAATAAATTTCGGGACGAAATTTCCTAAAGTAGGGGAGACTGTGACATCTGTGCCATTACGACCATCGTACAAATACAAATCCAATGAAATCTTGTGTTTCATACTTGGGATTTGTATAAATATGTGTATCATTTGCACATATCAATTCTTGTTCAATTTCGAGCTTTAAATCGCTTTCTGGAAAGTTATACGCGAACTGATGCGTAAACGTAATCAGTTTAACGTGAAAAACACTCTGGAACAGTGACATAGGCTTAACATACCTTAAATGTCACACCCCAACCGATGGCGGAATCATCGAGGTGCGGCACTAGGCGAATCAGATTGCTCAAGAGAATCCATAACAACCAAATGGCGACAGTATTTATTACATTTGTTATCCCATATTAACAACAATACAATCACATAGTTATCACAGATTTCTTGTCCTCTCGAACAATACAAATCCGACAACCTAGATTTTAGGTGAGTTTCTAGACTTCCTAGCTTGATTTGATGTAGCCTGCGACTAAACCTGCAACATACGTTAAAACAACGTCAATACAAAAGTATTGGCGAGTATACAAGTTTTGATAGAGTAGCGTAAATAGTTAAAAGTGCTGCGAATTACCAATTACATAAACGGGATACCTCAACACATATATTAGACAGATACTACCAGCTAAGTCTCTCGAGTTGCGATTGCTATTCATCCTAACTAGACCCCGTCGAGTTCTATAGTACTATACTAGTTAAGGCGGGACCTCGCGAGTAAATGCCCAAACACATATGTAACTAGCATCACGTGTAAATATGCATAACAGTTATTCGCAAGTGATAAACAGTTTGATTAATAATTCTTTTTGATAAATTCGATTTGATAGGAACGTATGTTACACCCAAAATGTGATAAAAAGGGTTCGAGTATACTCACAGTCGGTGTTCGGCAAGTAAACACAACTTGGTTAGATTGAAGGGAGCGCATCTGAGATTATCCTGATTACAGATTGATAGCGTAAGCGTTGTGTGACATCTGTGCCTCTGCGACCATCAAACAAATACCAAACCAATGAAATATTGTATTTCATACTTGGGATTTGTATAAATATGTGTATCTTTTGCACATATCAATTCTTGTTCGATTTCAAGCTTTAAATCGCTTTCTGGAAGGTTATACGCGCACTGATGCGCAAATATAACCAGTTTAATGCAACGAACACTCCGGAAAATTGAAATAGGCTTAACATACCTTAAATAACCTTTACATAACTTAGAAATAAGTTTTGGAGGGTTTGGTGTGGCGAAATCAAGTTTATTCGCTTACAGGGACTAATTTCGACAAACTGCAAAAGTATGCCGATTTGTACTGTAACGAACATTCCAGAACATGACCATAAGTTAAACATACCCTAAATATCCTTTACATAGCTTAGAAATAGGCTTTGAGGGGTTCGGTGTGCTAAAATAAACTTTTTGGTCATTCAGGGACTAAAAGCGTCAAAAAGTGCATAAGTTTGCATTTTCGCGCATATCTTACGTTCTGAATACATCCGGACATCCAAAACTTTATGTAATCATTAAAATATTTTATTTTAGTGATTGACATGATAAAATTCCATTCGTCGCGTAATTTGGATCGTTTTTCGCATTCGTTCGTGTTTCGTCGTAATTAACCGAACAACGCAACCGTACGACCAAACGAACCGACATCCAAGATATTTTTGAGCATGTTTCATGTTCCCTATACTTTAACTTCATTTTAGAGCCTTGAAATGGGATTAATGGGGCTTAAACGTGTCAAAAATGCATCAAAAACCATGTTTTGCACATTCAGGGACCAAAATTGACATTCTGCCATAGTTTTCTTAGGAAGGGACCAAAATGAAAAATCTAAATTCCAGCTTGTTCCAGCTGTTCCCCTCATTTGCACATGGTTTTAATGAAACTAGAGGCTCCCATGGTTTCACAAAACCATGGGCACATGTGTATGGATGAGATCGAAGCTCGTTTTACGATGAACAATCTTAACGGTTGTGCAAAAACTATATAAACCCCACCCCCTTTGCTCTCAAACTCACATTTGATCTGATTTTCATTCTCTAAGTTGAAGTCTTGCACTTCATACCTGAGAATAAATTGGATCAAACCTCCTTGGACCTTTTGTAAGTCTTCTTTCGTTCTTTTATGCATTTTTAGCGTGAAAGTCAAACTTTGTTTGACTTTCTGCATTGACCAGTTTATGGTCAATGTGAAGTTCGTTTGAACTTCATAACGTGAGCGTAATCACTATGGTTATAGTCCCTATTGACTATACCTACTGATTACCACGTTATCTAGGCTCAGTGACGAGTCGTAATTTCGGCCAAAATACGTATTTATGCGTATTTTGTAACCAAACTACTCTTGGGTATCAAAACCGTTTGTTTTGATATCAAAACCTGTTTTCTAACTAAACTAAACATGTCTTAACATGTTTAGCTCGTCACTTTTAGATTAGTGCTTGTGTAGAGTCGTAAGTCAAGCGGACTAAACACCCGCTTAGACTTTCGAACTCGACCCGTTTGGTCGATCATTAGGATCCGACCAAGCATGTTTAGTGACCATAGTTGTATAGGGAATAACCTTCCGAGGCTATACCTTATGGTCACTTAGGTTTAATTAGTTGTATGATAGGTAGTTTATATGCCTTAGGTAAATGACCAAAATGCCCTTTTCATGCATAATTGGTAATTAAGCATATGTAACACAAACTTTTGTCACTTAATTGGTTATGCAACATGTTTAGGCATATAATACTTATCATAGGACTAGTTAGACGTCTCGAACGCGCTTTGCACGAACGACACGTTAAAGTAGCATAAGCTACCTTAATGGGTCGCAATGGGTCGAAAGCACTTAGGTTGGGTTTCGATTTAGAATGTAGGCTTTGTTAAACCATGTCATATGAGTTCCAATACTCATTTGGTTTACAAAACCTCATCCTATCCGATCTTCCGACTTAGGTCCGGTTTATTTATATAGTTATTAGGTTGCCGATTGATTCCGTGCTCCCTCTAGCTTTGCTTGGTTGTTGTTCAAGACTTCTAAGCATTCTCAGGTGAGTACATAGTTCCCCTATTTTACTGTTTTCAATTGTTTTGGGGTGATTCATATGTGCTAAATGTTTTCGAGGCTTTAACGATGGTTTTCAAAACGATTTTCGATATTATAACAATGGTTTCAAAAATGATTAAAATGATTTATATTAAATTATTAACGATTTCGATTAAGTGAACAAACTTGTTGGTTGTATTTACATAACGAATAATATCTATTTGTTTTGGCCGAACCGACCCGTATTAGGTTATGGTACCATAGGATCTGACAAATCCCGTTATCAGACTGCGCCCATGGTTATGTGTAGGTTAGGTGGGTAACGACTGAATCTGTGATTGTTAATTTACCCTTTGGTGGTTTATTAATGCGAGAAGCGATAGGCGAGTTGCGAAGGTTTGGATGTTATTAGCAAGACAATCAAAAGTAGTTTACAATTAAGACGAGAATGATTTAAACGACTAAAGCGATTTTTAACGAATTAAACGATTTGGGTAAACGATTGGTTTTTGGTTAGTGTTTAGATAACGGGACGGGTGTAATGTGATGAAAGCATGGTGGATACGCCGCTGGTACTTCCTATATATAAGTGTTTTCATCGTATTACATACCGTGGCGTTATTTAGTTCACTAGGGTAAACGATTTTGAAACGATGTCACACAAACGAGGTTTTCGAAATGATATAAACCATACGAGTTTTATTAATGAATTTTATATACGAGTTTTATTAACGAATTTTATTAACGAGATTTATTAACAAGTTTTTACGAGATGTTTTACAATTTGATTTAATTAAATAAATGTTTTGGGTTAAGAATCATGGCTACGAGATTTTATAAATTATAACTAACATGATTTGAGTTGGTTAATTATGTCGCAATACTATACTTTTCAAAACAAGGTTTTTAAATTAAGTATTGCGACATGTAAACTAGCCATGAATCCGACACTCTCAAAAACCTATGTACTCGCCAGGATTTCTTTTCTGACTTTGTTTTCACATATGTTTCAGGTGTTGTTGAATGATGTTGATTGCTAGGATGCATGCTCACATAGGACTGGACGAGGCCTTAGTGACTTAATAACAATGATAGACTATGTTTAACTTATTTATTTAGATTCCAGACGATGTAAATAATTAATGTTTAATAAAACGAAACCTCAAATTTCCGTGTGTTTTGAAACAATGATTCTGTTACAACACTCCCCGACGATTCCGCCGCGATTTGTTGTTTTACGCGGTCGGGGTGTGACACGTTGAACGGTGCGTTAAGCGGTGGCGAGTGAACCAAGTGTCGAATGGTAATCCGATCGGATGGCAATCCGATCGGATGGCCACTCGATCGGATGTCAATCTGTTTGGATGGTCATCCGATCGGATGGCCATTCGATTGGATTGACATCTTGTTTGGTAAGTATGTGTTTGTGTATGGTGGCTTTGAAGTTTTCGTTGTAGCATTTTGAAAACAGAGAAGTATCTCTACCCTTCAGGTTGATCGATCATCGGGTAGCGATCCGATTAGTAGGACACTTAGTGAGAACAAGTTCACAGCAGGATTGTCACTCGATCGGATTTCAATCCGATCGGGTGGCAATCCGTTGGTTATTGAAGATGTTGAAAATTGTTTAAGTGTTGAAGTTCCAAATGTCACATGGTCGGATGGTCGTTCGATCGGATGGCAATCCGATCGGACGGCAATCCGTTCGACGTTCAGGACTCTTGAAAGGTTGAAATAATGTTTAAGTATGGAACCAAGTGCAATCCGATCGGATGGCTGTCCGATCGGATGGCAATCTGATCGAACGACAATCCATCCTAACGATCTGATCATTCTTGACACTTGATTGTTTTTTATCGTTTTGCAGTTTTGATCGAGACAGTGTGATAATGTGCTAAACAACAGAAACCCCATCTTGAACCATGTGACCCGATCGAACAGGAATCACCTTAGTCCGACCAGTTAATGGTTCGAGACGGTTCTTCATGTTTAACCCGAAATCGGTAGTCTCTTTGATAGAAACCAGATCTTGAGCCAATACATCACCAAGAAGGAGTAGAAGATTAGAACGAGCTCTGATTATATCGGTTTTGAGTGCATTGAGTGTAAAAGAGTTGAAAGAAAGTTGTAAAACCATCTTTCAATCCTTTTAACCATGAATATGTGTAGATCTATGTGAAAACATTGTTTAATCTTGTGGAAATACCTCAGATCTGAGTTGTTCTTGGTGGAATGAGGCCAAAGCTTAAAGTTCATAAGAACTCCATGATGACATCACCCTAGAACACCTCAAATCCACTGATTTCATGGTTAAAAGTTGAGATTCAAAAGAGAAAATGATGAAGAAGTTCATGTAGATCATAGAAGTACAAGATTTGAGGTAGAAACTTACAAGAATCGCGAGAAATCGAGAGAAAATAGCCCCAAAGCGTGCTGGTCGAGTGAGAGCTGTCACGTCATTGTTCAAGTGATGTGACAAGTGCTATTTACAGGTGGAGAGGAGAGGAGAGGAGGTGATGAAGTGCCATGGATCGGATGGCGATCCGATCGGATGGCCATCCGATTGAATGGTCATTCGATTGGTGGTCTTCGGCGATTTGCGTTTTGATGTTTCATTTTGTTTGTTAAGCGTTGCAATAGTTTGTTCACACCTTTTCATACCCACATTCATATATTTATTATAATTAGTCACATAGGGTCGTATAAATATCCACATTTCAAAGTCTGCATTGCGATAATCGAGTTGCGCGTTTCGAATATGTGTTGCGTTGCAACACATCACGGCTATCAAGGAGGGTATAATAGGTCCTCACTCAACATCATCGTGAGTGCTAGTATGTGCGATGTGATGTGTTATGGCGATAAAGTATGCGTAATATGCAAAAATACTGCGAAGTAGCGATGTATTCGATATAGCTACATTATGATCCGAATCTCTGGTGCTAGGCGTAATGAGTATATTGAGTAGTAAAAATGCACGAACATGTGGGTTGTTACATTAAATAACCTTTCCATAACTTAGAAATAAGTTTTGGATGGTTTTGTGTGTCGAAAACAAGTTTATTCGATCGCGGGGACTATTTGCGTCAAACTTTGAAACTATGCCGATTCGTATGGTAACGAACATTTCGGAACTTGATCATAAGCTAAACATATCTCAAATATCCTTTACATAGCATAGAAATAGGCTTTGAGGGGTTTGGTATGCAAAAATAAACATATTTGATTAGTAGTGACTAAAAGCGTCAAAAAGTGCATAAGTTTGCATTTACGCGCATATCTTACATTCTGAACATATCCGGACATCCAAAAATTTTTGTAATCATTAAAATAGTTTATTTTAGTGATCAGAATGTAAAAATACCATTCATCGCGCAATTTGGGTGGTTTACGCGTTCGTTACGATTCCGTCGTAATTAACCGAAAACCGCAATCGTACGGCCAAACAAACTGACATCCGTGACATTTTTTAGCACAATTCAAGTTAAATATACTTTAACTTCATTATGGAGCTTGAATATGGGTTTGACGGGTGTTAGAAGTGCTAAAACGCGTCGAAAATCAAGTTTGGAGTCACAGGGGCCTGTTCTGCCAATTTGTGAAACTTCCTGCCAGCAGCAAGGGTCCTTACGGACCGTATGGGACCTCTTACAGTCCGTAAAGGAGTCCTAGACCAGCAGAAACCTTCTGATTGAAACCCAGCTGCTTGCACCTTGTTTCCTTTGCTTGTTTTCAATCTTGTGGGCATGTTTGATGGTTTATCAAGCTCCCAAATCAGACTCCAACAAGTGTATGGCCATGATCAAGCTTAGAAACAAGTGGAATGATCCTAATGTTTTAAGAAATCTATAAATATCAAGGCCCTTTTCATTCTTCCTTGCTCAATTTGAATCAATTCTGCTCTAAGTTGAAGTTTAACACTTCATACCTGAGTGTTTTGATTCAAATCTTCCTTACTTAGACCCTTTGTAAGCTTCTTTCATGCTTTTTATGCTTTTCATTCATGAAAGTCAAGCAGTGTTTGACTTTCTGCTTTGACCATGATTTGGTCAACACAAAGTTCGTTTGAAATTTGCAACGTGAGCGTAATCACGATGGTTATAGTCCCGTGTGACTATACCTACTGATTACCACGTAGATTAGTCGAAGTGACGAGTCAAAGTTTCGGTTAAAATATGTGTTTATGCATATTTTGCGACGAAGCTATTTTTGGGTATCAAAACACTTTGTTTTGATATCAAACTTGTTTTCTAACTTAGTTAAACATGTTTTAACATGTTTAACTCGTCACTTTTAGTCTAGTGCTTGTTTAAGGTCGTAAGTCAAGCAGTCTTGATGTGACACCTGTGTCTCAATGACCATCATACAAATACAAAACTAATGAAATATTGTGTTTCATACTTGGGATTTGCATAAATATTTGTATCATTTGCACATATCAATTCTTGTTTGATTTCGAGCTTTAAATTGCTTTCTGGAAGGGTATACGCGAACTGATACGTAAATGTAATCAGTTTAACGCGACAAATACTCCGGAATAGTGACATAGCCTTAACATACCTCAAATAACCTTTACATAACTTAGAAAAATAACTTTTGGAGTTTGGTGTGTCGAAAACAAATTTATTCGATCGCTGGGACTATTTGCGTCAAACTACGAAACTATGCTGATTTTTTATAGTAACGAACAATCCGGAACTTGATCATAAGTTAAGCATACCCTAAATATCCTTTACATAGCTTAGAAATAGGCTTTGAGGGGTTCGGTATGCGAAAATAAACTTTTTGATCAAACAGGGACTAAAAGCGTCAAAAAGTGCATAAGTTTGCATTTTTGCGCATATCTTACGTTCTGAACATATCCGGACATCCAAAAATTTTTGTAATCACTAAAATATTTTATTTTAGTGATTGGAATGCAAAAATACCACTCGTCGCGTAATTTGGATCGTTTTCACGTCCGTTTGAGTTTTTGTCGTAATTAACCGAATAACGCGACCGTACGGCCAAACGAACCAACATCCTAGACGTTTTCAAGCATATTTCATGTTCCCTATGCTTTAACTTCATTTTGGAGCCTTGAAATGGGGTTAACAGGGCTTAAACGCATCAAAAATGAATCAAAATCAAAGTTTTGGACATGCATGGGCCATTTTTGACAATCTATCAAAGTAGACTAGGAGGGGCGCGTAAGACTCGGTGAGAGTCTACGCGGCCCGCGACAGACTATCAGACCAGAAACATTGAATCTGCATTTTTTAGCTGGTTTTCTTGGTTTGGACATGGTTTTCTCAATACCTTAGGCTAGTTTTGGGCTCCCATGGTATACAAAACAGTGGGCCACACTTGTATGGTCCAGATCAAAGCCCAAATTACGAGAAACAATCCTAACGGTTCTTGAAAATCTATAAATACCCACTTTGTTCAAGCACCATTCCTCACATTTGATCTGATTTTGCTCTAAGTTGAAGCCTTAGCTTCATACCTGAGTATTTTAGATCAAATTCTTCATTGCTTAGACCTTTTGTAAGTTTCTTTCATGCTTGTTATTGCCTTTTAAGCATGAAAGTCAAACAGTGTTTGACTTTCTGCTTTGACCATGAGTTGGTCAACACAAAGTTCGTTCGAACTTTGCAACGTGAGCGTAATCACGAAGGTTATGGTCCCATGTGACTATACCTACTGATTACCACGTCGATTAGTCGAAGTGACGAGTCAAAGTTTCGGTCAAAATACGTGTTTATGCGTATTTTGCATCGAAGTTATTTTTGGGTATCAAAACACTTTGTTTTGATATCAAACCTGTTTTCTAACTTAGTTAAACATGTTTTAACATGTTTAACTCGTCACTTTTAGTCTAGTGCTTGTTTAGGGTCGTAAAGTCAAGCGGTCTAAACCACCGCTTAGACTTTCGAACCCGACCCGTTTGGTCGATCATTAGGATCCGACCAAGCATATTATATGACCATAGTTGTATAGGGAATAACCTTCTGAGGTTATACCTTATGGTCACTTAGTTTAATTAGTTGTATGATAGGTAGTTTATATGCCTTAGGTAAATGACCAAAATGCCCTTTTCATGCATAATTTGACTTTAAGCATATGTAACCTAACTTTTGCCACTTAAACTGATTATGCAACATATTTAAACATGTTAGGGCATTTAATACTTGTCATAGGACTAGTTAGGCGTCTCGAACCCGCATTCGCGCGAACGACGCGTTAAAGTACCGTAAGCTACCTTATTGGGTCGTAACGGGTCGAAAGCACTTAGGATAGGTTCCGATTTAGAATGTAGGATTTGTTAAACCATATCACATGAGTTCCAATACTCATTTGGTTTACGAAACCTCATTCTACCCGATCTTCCGATTTAGGTGCCGATTGTTTAACTAGCAATCCGATTACTAGGTACCACTTGATTCCTTGATTTCCGAGCTTTCTTAGGACACTTAATCGAGGATACTTACAATCTCAAGTGAGTACATAGTCCCCTCTTTTACTGTTTTCAAATGTTTTAGGGTGATACATATGTGCCAATACGATATTTTCATGATTTCGACTATATGATACACATGCATAGTACTATCTTTTGACGAATTGAACTATTGTCCATGGTTTAAACACCAATTTTCAAAGTTTGTACGACTATTTGTCTGTTCATATGTTTACTTATACATTCATTAACAATGATCAAGCCGATTGGTAGTACGATATAGCGTTATAGGACTAGACACCCCATTCCTATTGTATGGAATGTCAGAAACCAAATTTTAACCAAATAGAATTTGCCTTTGTGGTATTTCTATAGTCTCTAAAGTGTAGTTTGATGCACTAAGGTTTGAATGTATTACCAAATCGTGATATATGGTATATTTCGATATACTACCAACGTGATACTGTTTTGTTGAAGCATAATTTAATATGCTATTGTTTACTAAAATATAGTTTGATATATTACCAAACCACGATTTAGGTATGTTCCGACATACTACCAACATGATATTGTTTACTAAAGTATAATTTGATATACTACAGACTCTGTTATTTCACAAACTAAAGTATATTTTAATATACTACCAAAGCATAGTTGAAGTGCTATTTTCAAATCCAAAGCATAAGTTGATATGTTATTTACAAAACCAAAGTATAATGTATTATACTACCGACGTCTTTCATTCTTAAACCAAAGTATACTTGTGATATACTACCGAATCTATTATTTCCGAAACTAAAGTATATTCTAATATACTATCTATTTAACTATTTCAAAACTAAAGTATATTTAGATATACTACTCATCCGCTTATCTAAAAACCAAAGTATATTTTGTATATACTATAAACATTTTACCAAAACGACGTATTTTAGAAACAAAACTTTTACAAGGATTCATGGCTATTTTTGAAAACATAAACCCTTTTCTTGTGTTATCCAAAGCCATGAATCTAATACACAAAACCTATGTTACTCACAGGCATTTTTATGCTGATGTACCTATTTTCACATATGTTTCAGGTGCTACTATGTGACGATTATTGATGCATGCTACACATAGGAAGAACTCGTGCCTTAGTGACTTTAAAACTTGAGAGACAATTATTTGTATTTATCTGATTTGTAATAAAACAAAGAGTTCAGTAATTCAATAAAACAAAACTATTTAATCCATGGTTGTGAAACAATGATTCTGTTATGACACTCCCCGACGTTTTCGCCACGATTTGTTGTTTTTACGTGGTCGGGGTGTGACACTTGACAACTGCTTAGACTTTCGAACCCGACCCGTTTGGTCGATCTTTAGGATCCGACCAAGCATATTTTGTGACCATAGTTGTATAGGTAATAACCATCCGAGGTTATACCTTATGGTCACTTAGTTTAATTAGTTGTATGATAGGTAGTTTATATGCCTTAGGAAAATGACCAAAATGCCCTTTTCATGCATAATTTGGATTTAAGCATATGTAACTTAATTTTTGTCACTTAAACTGATTATGCAACATATTTAAACATGTTAGGGCATATAATACTTGTCATAGGACTAGTTAGGCGTCTCGAACGCGCTTTTGCGTGAACGATGCGTTAAAGTAGCGTAAGCTACCTTAAAGGGTCGTAAGCACATAGGATAGGTTCCGATTAAGAATATAGGCTTCGTTAAACCATATCACATGAGTTCAAATACTCATTTGGTTTACGAGACCTCATTCAACCGATCTTCCGATTTAGGTGTCGATTTATTAACTAGCGATCCGATTACTAGGTACCACTTGATTTCCATGGTTTGTTCGAGCATTGTTAGTTCACTTTAATCAAGGATACTTACAAATTCAATGTGAGTACATAGTTCCCCTCTTTTACCGCTTTCAATTGTTTTGGGGTGATTCATATGTGCTAAACGATTTTGAGTTTCCTAAAACAAATGCTATGGTTTATATTGAACTATTTGAGCCACTGGAACTATCTGAACTATGTGAATGATTTGAACTATTGAACCACTAGAGCTATTGAACTATGTAAACGATTTGAACTATTGAGCCACTGGAGCTATTGAACTATGTGAACTATTTGAACTGTTTGAACCATTGGAACTATTTGATCTATGTGAACTATTTGAACTATTTGAACGATTGGAACTGTTTGAACTTTTGAACGATTGGGTTATGGTAAGTGATTAGGTAATGGGGCGGGTGTAATGTGATAAAAGAATGGTGGATACGCCGTTGGTACTTCCTATATATAACTGCTTTTAACACATTACATGTCGTTGCGTTATCTAGATCACTTGGACGAATGTTTTCAAAACGAAGTTACACTACAAGGTTTTCTTAACGATATAAACCATACAATGTTTACTTTCAACAACGATTTACTACTTGGTTTACAAAGACAAATGTTTTCAGTTAAGATTCATGGCTACAATGGTTTTGGTTTACACATATATCAATTTGTAAAAGTTGATAGAAACATACTGCAATATCAAACTCTTTTGTTTTCAAGGTATACACTCAACAACTCTCGTAGTTGGACGAGGTATTGCAATATGAACTCAAGGCCATGAATCTGATACACTCACAAAACCTATGTACTCACCGGCATTTTTATGCTGACATATTTTCACATATGTTTCAGGTACCATAGTTGATGATGATTACGATGCATGTTCACATAGGAATGGAAAATATGTTCATGTTTTGTATTTAATTTTCGAGACAATGTAATAAACTTAATTCAATAAAACGAAACTTCAACCCATGTGTTATGAAACAATGATTCTGTTATGACACTCCCCGACATTTCCGCCGCGGTTTGTTGTTTTAACGTGATCGGGGTGTGACATGAAGAAGTACAACAAGTACATTGCCCACGGGCCGTGCCGTTGACACACGGGGCCGTGTTAGTACAAGTCTAACACTGTAGTTAATGTAGAAGAGAGAGACTGATGACCACGGTGCCGTGCCAGGCGGGCACGGGCCGTGCTGGATGTTCTGTTTTCAGCTATAAATAGGGATGCTTGGTTTCACCTCAACTCATCCCTTGGTAAACCACTTCTCTCTCACTTGCCATCACTCCGCCACCACTACAACACCATCATCCACCACCATCATCCACCACCATCATCAATTTTTCCACCTTTAGAGTGTGTGTGTAGTCTCGGGATCCAAGATTGATTGTAAGAATCTTTGTCAAACAAAGGCCATGCTTGGCTAAATTCTTACATCACTTGGTAAAGACAAATCTTTTATATATTTCTTTTATGATTTCCAAACTTTGTCTACTTTTTAATTGGGTATGTATTAATAAATTTAATAATTAGTTTTTTATATTGAAGGCGAATTTATTCAACTATTCTTCATATGTCATTTACTCCATATTCATGTCTTTATGGTCTATATAAACCATGTTAACTAACCCTAAAGGGAGATTAGAAGGGTGGTTTAGGTAATTCTATGTCTCGTTCAGTGTATAGATCCTGCGAGAACCTGGTGCAAGTTTAGTACTACTCCATGGATTGGCCGGGAATGACTGGCCCGACTAAGAGTAAGAAACTGCTTGCATGTCACACCCCGAACGCGTAAAACAACAACCGCGGAGGAAACGTCGGGGAGTGTCGTAACAGAATCATTGTTTCATAACACATGGTAATTGAAGTTTTGATTTATTGAATTAAAAGAGGTTACAATGTCTTAAAAACAAAGAAACATAACATAATTAACTAGTCTTGCATCTTTTTATTGTCACTAAGGCCCAAGTCCGCCTATGTGTATCTTGATCAACCCCATGCATCAGCTCTTGAAAACACATGTGAAAATAGGTACGTCAGCATAAAAATGCCTGTGAGATACATAGTTTTTATTGATGCAGGATTCATGACTTATTGGTTAAAAGAATGTTTAACAAAAATAGTCATGAACCTTATAAAAATGTTTTCTTTTATGAATCATACGCAAATCGACAAGAAATCAGATGATATAAAAGAATAATGCATGATTAAAATAAATAACCAAGTAACAAAGAATTTGTACAACATACGTCGTTTGTAAAACAACGGTTTGTGAAAATATGTTATTTGTATAAAATGTATCATGTTTTTGTTGAAATGATTTAGATAACGCTACGATATGTAATATCATAAAAGCACTTATATATAGGAAGTACCAGCGGCGTATCCACCATGCGTTTATCATATTACACACGTTTCGTTATTTAAATCACTTATAATTAAACCACCAAAATGTATTGTTTAAACCAATGTCAAAATGTTCATGTATAATCAAATGTTATGTATGGCAAATAAAAAGTATCTATTCAAACCATATGTAAAATGTACAAAACAATGTATTTGAATAAATCATAATTTAAATCAAAAGTTATGTTTTGTAAAATCAATGCTTTATTGATACAAACATCTATGCGTTAATGTTAAACGTCTACATTCAAGCCTTGCGACTGAGGAGATAAACCCTTAACAAGTTAAAGGTTTATCAAAATTAGGTATATTGGATTCAGTCATTCCCTACGTCCAAATAAACCTAGGATTTCAGGAATGGGAGTTGTCAATTCCTATGGTACCACTAGTTACTACCGAGCGGCGTGATCAATGTTAATAAACGTATTTCAGTTTTGTTAAACAAACCAAATGTCATACCAAATGTAAGCATGTTATGTGAAAACAATGTACTAAGTATGCTAAATGAACATACAAAGCAGGAATGTAATGTAAATCAATATGTCCATATGCTGAGTGAACATATGCAACAAAAGTGTTTATAAAATCAATGTGTCCATATGCTGAGTGAACATATGCAACAAAAGTATTTATGAAAATCAATGTGCTAGCATGCCAAGTAAACATACATAGCAAATCATAAATGAAATCATGTACTATATGTGTACTAATGAACATAGCAAGTATATGTCATGAAAGCATAAAAAACATGAAAGTAACAAGTAAGCACATGTGTATCACCCCAAAATATTTGCAAATGGTAAAAGAGGGGACTATGTACTCATTTGATAATGCTTAGAAGTCTTGAAATAACAACCAAACAAAGCTAGAAGGATCACGGAATCAATCGGCACCAAATATAGGTAACTATGTTAATAAACCGGACCTAAATCGGAAGATCGAATAAAATGAGGTTTTGTAAACCAAATGAGTATAGGAACTCATGTAGTATGGTTTAACAAAGCCTACATTCTAAATTGGAACCTATCCTAAGTGCTTACGACCCATTACGACTCGTTAAGGTAGCTTATGCTACGTTAATGCGTCGTTCGCGTAAAACGCGTTCGGGCCGCCTAACTAGTCCTATGACAAGTATTATATGCCTTAACATGTCTAATATTATTGCCTAATCAATTTAGATGTCAAAATTTAGGTTACATATGCTTAAAATGAAATTATGCGTAAAAAGGGCATTTTGGTCATTTTCCTAAGGCACATAAACTACCTATCATACAACTAACTAAACAAAGTGACCATAAGGTATACCTCGGAAGGTTATTCACTATACAACTATGGTCACAAAATGTGTTTGGTCGGATCCTAATGATCGACCAAACGAGTCGGGTTCGAAAGTCTAAGCGGTTATTTAGACCGCTTATCTTACGACCCTATATAAGCACTAGACTAAGAGTGACAAGTTAAACATGTTAAACATGTTAAAACATGTTTAACTAAGTTAGAAAACAAGTTTGATCTCAAAACAAAGGGTTTTGATACCCGAAAATAGTTTCGTTGCAAAATACGCATTAATACGTATTTTAACCGAAACTATGACTCGTCACTGTGCCTAATCAACGTGGAAATCAGTAGGTATAGTCACAAGGGACTATAACCATCGTGATTACGCTCACGTTGCAAAGTTCAAACGAACTTTGTGTTGACCATAAACTGGTCAAAGCAGAAAGTCAAACAATACTTTCATGCTTGAAATACATAAAAAGCATGAAAGAAACTTACAAAAGGTCCAAGCTAGGAAGATTTGATCAAAAACAACTCAGGTATGAAGTCTTCATAAATGAGAGCTTCAGCTTAGAGCTGAATTTGAATCAAATGTGTGAGTTTGTAATGAATTGAGGTGGGTTATATAGATTTTCAAGAACCGTTAAGATCGTTTCTCGAAATTTGAGCTTCAATCTGGACCATACAAGTGTGGCACACTGTTTTGTATACAATGGGAGCCTAAATACCAGTCCATAGAATGAAGAAACCATGGATATAAACCAGGGAAGGGCTGCTGTTTTAAGAAAATGGGTTCTGCTGATCTGGGAGTAGCTTACGGACCATAAGCAGACCTATACGTTCCGTATGTTGCTTGGTTGCTGGCAGTAAGTTTCACAAATTGGCAGAACAGGCCCTGTGACTCCAAACTTGATTTTTGATGCGTTTTGGCACTTATAACACCCGTAAAGCCCATTTTTAAGCTCCATAAGGATTTTAAAACATGGGGAACTTTAAATATGCTCAGAAACATCACGGATGTTGGTTCGTTTGGCTGCACGGTTGCGTTGTTCGATTAATTACGACGGAAATCGTAATGGACGCGAAAACGATCCTAATTGCGAAACGAATGAAGTTTTAGCATTCCAATCACTAAAATATAATACTTTAATGATTACAAAAAAATTTTGGATGTCCAGATATGTTCAGAATGTAAGATACGCGCGTAAATGCAAACTTATGCACTTTTTGACGTTTTTAGCCCCTGATTGACCAAATAAGTTTATTTTCGCATACCGAACCCTTCAAATCCTATCTCTAAGCTATGTAAAGGATATTTAGGGTATGTTTACTTAGGATCAAGTTCCAAAACGTACGTTTCTATACGAATTGGAAGACTTTTGCAGTTTGACGTAAATAGTCCCTTCGATCGAATAAACTTGCTTCGGCCATACCAAACCCTTCAAAACTTATTTCTAAGTAATGTAAAGGTTATTTAAGGTATGTTAAGCTTATGATGATGTTTCGGAGTGTTTGTTGCGTTAATTGATTATGTTTAGGCATCAGTTTGCATATAACTTTCCAGAAAGCGATTTAGAGTTTTAAATCAAACAAGGATTGAAATGAGAAATTGTTAAACACAAATAAACAAATATAGGGATCAAAAATACATCGTTTCATTGATAATTGAACTGTTCAGAGTTCGTATGATGATTACACAAGCACAGGTGTCACATTGCACCCCTTATTCATAAACTAATATTAAAACATTAAACCAACCCCGCGAGGGTTGTATCCCTGTTGACTCTGACCAACGGGTTGAGGGGGATCGCCGCCTCGTAAGGGGGGTCCACCACATTTTGCATTAATTACTTACTTAATTATCTTTCAATATTCCGACCTAGTGGGATTGTAACCTTGCTGACTCAAATCACTAGGTTGAGGGTAACGTCGCCTCCAAAAGAGGGGCCTACAACTATAACTAAGATAATCTCTTAAAATGCCCAAAGTGAGAAAATCATCAAAAGGAAACATGAAAGATAAGTTGGATCCAAGTGATTCTTTCTTGTCTATCATTTTTTTTTATTTTTATTTTTTTCTGTTTTTATCTTTTTATTAGCTTAAAAATCTTTTCTCAAAAATTGGTTCGATTAGACATTGACGATAAGCCGGTACTAAAAGCTCTTGTGTCCTTGGACGACCTCGGAATCTTGTCATCACTATACTACGTCCATGATGGGTGCACTTGCCCTAACATGTGTAGAGTGATAGTAAAATATCATGTTTTAAAAACTTAAAACTTGAAATCGGCGAGTTAAAATAGAGCTAAAATATAACTAAAAATATACAACTCACCCACGCACGTCAGTATTTGTGAAGAATCTCCAGGATCTTGCACTTTTGGAATGGTTTCAAACATTCTCCCCAAAGGCAGACTTTATAGACAGTGACAGCACGCGGGCACGACGCTGTCCCTGGGCAGTACGGCCCCGTGCATGTGTCAGAGAATGTTGTCCGTTAGTTGAACACAGCCAATGTCATTGCTGACACGGCCCTGTGCCTAAAAAATACGAGGGGCACGTCCCGTGTTAGATCGGCATGTCCCAAGTTATTAGAAGAAAGTTGGGCACGTCCCCATGTTCAAGGAACACGGCCCCATGTTCAGAGTTTTTATGATGATTTTCTAGGTTTTTAAGGAATTATCCGACATCGGGTGGTTCCTTACTGGATGGAACAACACCGTATGGAACAACACAAGAGGTTATCGGAATGGTAGAAGACTTCTTTAAAAATGGGAAAACAAGTCCATCCCTTATTTACCTTTTCCTGCTCTTGTTAAAGAAGGTATGAGTCGATTCGCTCTCGTCCATGCTGTTGGTGTGAAATTCACACTCGGTAAGGGGGACCGTCATTTCAGAATCGAAACAGGGACGACTATCGCTCTCATTTTTACAGTCGTCATTGGTGGAGGGTTGGTTGACCTCGGTGTTATTGTATGTACCTGATTTTTCCTCCATCGATTCTCCTTTGGATGGAATCCTTGATGAATATCACACCTTTATCAAGGATTCTAGTTCTTTGATCTTTAGGATAATCCTTTCTTCTATTTGACTTATGCCTTCTAAGTTATCAAGGTGAGAGGTTTGATGGAGTTCAGGCGGAGGGATTTCATTATTATTTCTACTGCCACTTGTTTCATGGTCTTCGTTACAGGAAAACGATGGGGCTAGATAGTGGGGAGTGAAGTTTAGAATGCCACATTCCAATTCTTCATGATCCTCCCCACAATAATCGCACCATAAACCGTAAGAGTGACGGGGATAGAAATAATCAAAGAAATCCATTTTTTAGACCATCGGGATCAGGCGGTCACTATTTTCTTACAAACTGTTAGTTTGACATGGCCCCGTGTTAAGGTAACACTGCCCCGTGCTACAGTCTGTATCTGGCAGAAAATAGTTTTTAAGATACTGGAGAGTTGACACGGCCCCGTTTTAGAACAGCATGTCCCCGTGTCAATTCTGCAAAAAGTGGAAAATTAAAAAAAAAAGAAAAAAACTAAAAAGAAAAGATAAAAAGAATTAGGCCGTTTATTTTAAGCTTTCTTAAAATTCTTGTGTCCCTGGCAACGGCGCCAGAAACTTGACGTGTGTCGGTGTGAGTATATTTTTATGTCTATTTTTAGCTCTTTTTTAACTCGCCGAATTCAAGTTCTAAATTTATAAAACACGATATTTTACTATAACTCTACACACGTTAGGGCAAGTGCACCCATTGCGGACGTAGTATAGTGATGGCAAGATACCGATATTGTTCAAGGACACAAGAGCTTTTAATACCGGCTTATCGTCAACGTCTAATCGAACCAAACTTTGAGAAAAGATTTTTAAACTAATAAAAAGATAAAAACAGAAAATAAAATAAAATAAAACATATAGACGAGAAAGAATCACTTGGATCCGACATATCTTTCATGTACCCTTTTGATGATTTCCTCACTTTGGGCATTTTAAGAGATTATCGTAGTTATAGTAGTAGGCCCCTCTTGTGAAGGCGACGTTACCCTCAACCTAGTGGTTTAAGTCAGCAAGGATACAATCCCACTAGGCCGGATTATTGAAAGATAATTAAGTAAGTTATTAATGCAAAATGTGGTGGGCCCCCTTCTAGGCAGCGATCACCCTCAACCCATTGGTCAGAATCAGCAGGGATACAATCCTCGCGGGGTTGGTTTAAAGTTTTAATAGTAGTTTATAGATAAGGGATTCAAGAGGTTTCTTACTCTCAGTCGGGCCAGTCATTCCCGGCCAATCCATGGAGTAATACTAAGCTTGAACCAAGTTCTCGCAGGATCTATACACTGAACGAGACATAGAATTACCCAACCACCCTTCTAACCCCCTTCTAAGTAGTTAACATGCTTTATATAGACCGTAAAGACACGAATATGTGAATAAATAACATATGAAGAATGGTTAAGTAAATTCGCCTTCAATATAGAAAACTAATTATTAAAGTCATTAATACATACCCAATTAAAAAGTTGCCAAAGATTGGAAATCCTAAAAGAAAATACATAAAAGATATGTCTTCACCAAGTGATGCAAGAATTTAGCCAAGCATGGCCTTTGTTAGACAAAGACTCTTACTATCAATCCTTGATCCCGAGACTACACACACTCTAAAAGATAGAAAATGGATGATGGTGGTGGATGATGTTGTTGTAGTGGTGGTGGAGTGGTGGCAAGTGAGAGAGAAGTGGTTTGCCAAGGGATGGTTTGGAATGGAACCAAGCACATCTATTTATAGTTGAAATCCAAAGCTCCACCACGGCCCGTGCCCGCCTGGCATGGCCCCGTGGTCATCTCTCTCTCTCTCTCTTCCTCATTAACTGCTTGTCAGATCTTGTACTAACACGGCCCCATGTGTCAATGGCACGGCCCGTGGCCAAAGTACTTGATGTACTATCACAGATTCTGAAAATCTTTGAGTTAACCATGCCCCGTGTTGGCTTAGCACGGCCCCGTGTTGGCTGCCAGTTTTGTCCTTTGTGGTTGTCTTTTCTTCTGCACAGCATCCACCTTCGGACACGGCCCGTGTCTGGTAGACACGGCCCCGTGTCAAGTCCTCTGTTCTTGCTATTTTGTGGTTTGGATATGAATCGGGGCTTGGCGACTTGTGTCAATTCCTTCTTCTTTGTATTTATGTTGGTTTTTGCTGTCTTGTTGCTCCTTTTTCGCATTTAAGCTCTTTTGACCCTGAAAATTAAAAAGGAACAGAAACCCAAGCTTTTTCCAACATTAGTACTGAAAAGGGTTGATTTTTTGCCATATTTGATCTAATTTATATGTTGTATTTTAAGCACATCAGAATACCACCGCGCCTAGCTCTAGGATGTGCGTGGTATAATTCTTCTCATGAACCTTTAATTGACGGGATGTGTACGCGATGACCATTTTCCGTTGCATAAGCACGCAACCCAAACCTTGATGCGAAGCATCGCAGTATACCACGAAGTCATCGGTACCTTCGGGCAGTGATAAGATCGGTGCACGCATAGTTTATCTTTGAGAAGTTGAAACGCCTCTTCTTGTTTTTCACCCCAATCGAAGTTCTTGTCTTTTTCCATGAGGGAAGTTAGCGGTTGGTAAATCTTAGAAAAATTCTCAATAAGTCTCTGATAATAGCCCGCTAATCCCAAAAATTGTCGTACTTCGGTTGGAGTTTTGGGTGCTTCCCAATTCTTAATTGCCACTATCTTCGATGGATCCACGTGTATACCCTTCTCATTCACAACATGTCAAAGGAATTGTACTTCGGAAATCCAAATTCGCACTTAGAAAACTTCGCGTACAGTTTCTCCTTATTTAATAGCTCCAAAACGGTCCTCAAATGTTGCTCATGCTCCTCCTGCGTTCGTGAGTATATCAATATGTCATCGATAAATACTATCATAAATTTATCGAGATACGGCTTACACATGCGATTCATTAAATCCATAAAGACCGCTGGCGTGTTCGCCAACCCAAATGGCAAAACAAGAAACTCATAGTGCCCATAACGAGTTCGGAATGCCGTCTTTGGTATGCTCACTTCTTGAATTCTCAACTGACGGTAACCAGACCTTAGGTCCATCTTGGAGTAGAAGCTTGATCCTTGCAGTTTGTCGAATAAATCGTCAATCCTCGGTAGTGGATACTGATTCTTGACAGTGAGTTTATTCAACTCTCGATAGTCTATACACATCCTGAAAGTTCCATCCTTCTTCTTCACGAATAATACTGGAGCTCCCCAAGGCGAGAAGCTTGGTTTAATAAATCCTTTATCCAACAACTCTTGTAGTTGTATGGATAACACTTGCATCTCGGACGGTGCGAGTCGATACGGAGCCTTGGCCACAGGTGCGGCACCCGATACCAGGTCAATGAGAAATTCGACTTGTCGTTGTGGTGGTAATCCCGGCAAGTCTTCGGGGAAGACTTCGGGGAATTCTTTAACCACAGGAATATCCTCAAGTTTCGGCTTCTCAACCTTCTTATCAACCACATGAGCTAAAAAGGCTATACAACCTTTTCGCAAACACTTTTGAGCTTTCATACAATTGATGATCCTCAAGGGTGTGTCGCGCTTCTCTCTGTGCACGATGGGTGTTTGCTCATTCGTAAACGGAATGCGAATAATCTTCTTATGGCAAACAACTTCAGCTCAATTCTCAGATAGCCAATCCATGCCAACTACTACATCAAAGCTACCTAACTGGACGGGTAAGAGGTCGAAGCTAAATTTTCGCTCACCAAGCTCCAATAAACACCCTTTAACGACTTCTCCTAACTCAACAAGTTTACCATCGGCTAATTCTATCGAGTAAGGAACATCTAGCCTACTAGACTTAACGCCGAGTATATCTTTAAATTCCACAGACATAAAGCTAAAATCGGCACCAGTATCAAACAATATGGATGCGAAATGATTGTTGACAAGAAACGTATCGGTGACCACGTTAGGGTCTTAGCGTGTTCCTTGCTCCAATGACAAAGGCTCTTCCCTGAGCGTTGTTTTCCATTGGGCAGTCTTTCTTGAAATGATCCTTACTGCCGCAACCATAGCATCCCTGGTCCCGTCCATTCCTGTTCCAGTTCCATTTTGGTTCCCATTTCCATTACCAGCTCCATTCCGAGTTCTGTTTCCATTCCCAACGCCACCTCCGTTTCCCGTTCCCCAACAATTCTCGGTACGACACACTTGTCACATTTCACCACACGGCAAGCTCCCAAATGATGGTACTTGCACTTGTCACACTTGGGCAGAGTGCCCTGATACTTTTTAACCCCAGTTTCATTTGCAGCAGCAAATGTTTTCGCCCCTTGGGGCGGGTTAGTGTCCCGCTTCTTGTTGTTGTTAGGGTTATTGTTGTTGTTACGAGTTCCTTGCTTGAGGTTCGAGTGCTTCCTCTTCCTATCACCAGAAGACTCGACGTGTGATTCCACTTTCTCGATTATTTTCAACGACAACTTCTTCATTCGGACTGCATCTTCAGTGAGTCTGACAACTAGAGTCACAGCCTACGTGATTGTAGCAGGGTTTGTTTGTGACAACCGTCAAAAATCCAGGTATCCGTACAATTAATTAACTATGATTAAGTGCGTAATGACTGTGCTTAATTACAATTAACTGCTTTCTGATTACTACATCATACTTACATGTGCATCACATATTACATAATGTCATATCACTTTTACATGCAAACCATATTGACATAATGATGCACAAAGCACAGTTAGCACTGTTAGCGGATAACTCAGAAAAATGCTGACGAAGTTCAGTACATGGACAGACAGTGTTTTGAGGCCCAGTATGAGCCAGAGACAAGGTACTACACTGGTATGGTGTGTAGGGAAGTAAGGACCATAAGACTGCTTCACTAGGTGATAGCTTAAGTGCCGGAAAGTGCCTAAAACCCACTAAAAGTGCAGAATTCTGCATATTTCAGCAAAATTCAGCTTTTTAACAAGCTAGTAATGTGCAAATATATGGCAAAACGGTCCTGAATGCTTTCCTAAGTGTCGGGAATTAAAAGTGTCACAAAAGGGTACTTAATGAACACTAAACGGAATAGTTTGACACTTTAACGAACCGGTATCTAACCGAACAACCGGACATTAACCGAAATACCAAAATTATGCTAGAAGCATTGTTTCATTATTTCTTGGCTAGTTATGATTCCCGAACACCGTAACACACTATATAACATATCTTATGCATAACACCTAAACTAAAACACTTAGTTTTCAACTAATTACCTACTTATCATTACAATTTACACAAGACCCCCCCCCCCCCCCTTCATACTTACGGTCACATGGTGGCCCACCATAATCTTCCATGATCTTTCAAGATTCCTCTAAATCTCCCAATGATCTTCCTTGGATATTCTATAGATCTTGCTTGTACTATCAAAGATCTTCCTTGGATATTCTATAGATCTTCCTTGGATATTATAAGTAACCACCATCATCATCAACACTTCACAACTCACCTCCATCTCCTTCTCTCCTCCATGTTCTCGGCCCAAACAAGCACCCACACCACCACCATTTTCATCCAACTCCAATCCATTCCAAGGTGTTAGAAGCTAAGTTAGGAAGCTTGGAGCTTTCGGAAGTTGAAGGACCTTCACCGTTTGCTTTTATCCACTTGTTATCTTCACTTGAATCATCCCTAGCCTTGAGCTAGTGGTAAGAACTTCATACACTCCATTGTTCATCTTATATTAGTGGTTAAAAGAATATTCATGTTGATTATTATGAAGAACACTAAAGAACATTAATGAACATGAAGATGAAACTTTAACCTAAGCTTGAAAACCATAAAAATACATGTTGATTAGTGTTATTTTGCTTCTTGGTGATTGATTATTTGTGTTATGATGTTAGACATCATATGGAACCTACTAGATTGTGATTAAACACATGATCTAATAAGTTATGGTGGTGACCTTGTGAAAGACCAAGATCATCATACCTTATGTTTCACATGAACTTGAAGAATGAAAATGATTTTGTAAATGATGAAGTATGTAACATGTTGCTAGACATAAACTTGGATGATTTAAAAAAACTAGATTTCTCAAGAAACTAAGTGAAATCACAAGACTTACATAAGCATGGATTTTAAAGAAACTAAATATGTTTCTAGTGGTGAAACAAGTCTAAAAATACGTTGTTAACAAGGAAAATTCAAAAAGATATATTTTTAGAAAATATGTTTGAATGTTGTAAAGACCTAAAATCTTCAAGAATGATGATATTAAACAAATGACCGCACTTTGAAGGGTAACTAGGCTCACTAAAAACACTAGTAAGTTACTACAAGTTTTTCTAAAAATTCAAGTTCATATTGTTATATAAATTGCAATATTTTGGCACGTGGTAAGTGTTGATTGAGTTGTTGATTGTTTGTGATGTTTTTTTTTAAAGAAAATGATATGCTTTAATAGCATGGACACCTCCATTTTTAGGGGAAACTATGGCGAAATTTTCTAAAAATACAAACACTGAGAAAAATATTTTCTAAAACAAATATTTACAAGTATGCTTAAACTATGGTTTTCAATATAAACTTTGCCATAGATTTTGTTACAAAACTACAAGTATTGGAGGTTGGTTTTTACAAATAAAAATGAATAAATATGTATTTAGAATATATATTTACATTAAAGACATGATGTGTATGAATACTTGTATACTTTGTGTGTTAACTATATTATTTTAGGGATAAAATAATATAACTTAACAAATACCAAGATATTACAATCCAAAATATTACCAAATTTCTCAAGGAATAAATATATAAGTTACACACTTAATATTGTGAAATCGAACGCAAGAACGTAACTTACAAAATACTCTGGAGAACACCGTTATAAATATATTTTTGGTAAATATTATTTTGGATACGAAAGAAATGAGAATATGATTTTTGTTATTATTACAAAGTATATCATATTTTTGACAAAGGGAAAATATATTATTTTGGGAAGCAAAAATATATTTTTCTTAGTATATTTAGAAGATATATGATTTTTGAGAAAAATATATATATTTTCTTGAAACACATTAGTTTTGGACAAAAATAAGTTTATGTATATTTTCTAAGTGAGACTTGAAAATATATTGTTTTGGAAATATATATTGGGAATATATTGGCATATTTTCATTTGGAATAATACACCGGAATACGACGCCAATACATGGCAAGTTATACAAATACAAGAATACAAATATACCCATCCTTGGGAAGGATATACATGTTTAAAGACTTGAGAGGTACTGAGTTAAAATATTAATTATTTTAACAAATAATTATACACTTGAAATATTAATGAAGACACTTTGAAAACGTAACTCAAGGGCACTAATCAATACTAAGACAAGGCACAACCCGCTCGTCTAACGGACCGTAGTACGCATGTAGATAGTCATGCTTTCTAGAGGAAGCTTTGAGTTACATCGGATACAAGGAACGCAAAACTGTGAGTTCATGTCCCCCTTTTCTTTTAACGGTTTTCAGTTTTATAACTTCGGGGGTGAAATACATGTTACATACAGATTACAAACAATTACAAATGGTATGATTAGCTAAGGAATGTACTGCTAGATCACGTGAATGGGTAGGCGATTAACTTAAGACCATTAATCCTTGTATAAGGACCGAGGGGCATGAGTGATAGATCTATTGGGTGTTGCGAGCCCCACTCATGGGCCTGCGAGTTGGCCGCATGTGGTGACTATGTCGTTCCGCCGGAGGGGTCGGTACGAAATACGCATACAGGTTTGAGTGCTTCCTATGCCATGCACTTACATTAATGTATTAGCTACACATTAATTGATCTGTTTTTCCTTATTGCTTTATACCAGTTTACAAGTACATACATATATACAAAATTTTTCAAGGATGATTCGTGCACACATACTAAACACATGAACTCGCTCAACTTTTGTTGATGTTCTTCAAACTACATGTATTTCAGGGAACTAGTAAGTGGATCTGGCGGGCGTTGGAAGTTTTTATGATGCGTTTGAAATAAAGATGTCATCCATGGTCTTTGGGTTTGGTCGGTGTGTCTTATTCCTGGACGAGACACGTCTCCCAACCCTTAGTGTTATTTAATATCTTTCGATGAGTCCTTACCTCATAAACATTTTGGTATAATTGTAAAACTTGAATTTGAAGTCTACGTTTTTAAACAATGTTGTTATGTTTTAAACTTATTCGATGGATGACAAACCTATGGTTTTATCATATAGCTGTTGTTATGATTGAGTGCAATGATATTAAGGAAGTCACACCATAATCACGCTTCTGCAAAAGTCAGGGTGTGACATTGTTAATGTCACCAAGCTTTAGATTTCGGGGGCTAATCCCCAGATATAGAGCTCAATGCACTTAAATTCTGGCATCACAATATAGGGAATCGCACACGATAGGTCATGAAACCTTTGCGTGTAACCCACTATGTCCATTCCGACCATAGATAAGTTCCAGAATTTCTTTTCTGGAGTTCAGCTCGGGAGCAATACTTCTCCCTCATCCTTTCTTTCAAATCATCCCAAGATATACCTGTTGGTGCAGTTGTCTGTCGACTTCATCTTCGTTCGAGTCTCAGATTGTGAAAGAGCCCGAAGACCGATAAAGACTGAAGAATGAGAAGACTCGATACTTCAGACTCGTCAACATCCGAGGGGGAGTCTGTTAGTGCATACGTCTGTCGACTTAGTCTTGTATCGTGTCGTGTAATAGAATAGAAAAACAAGTCACACAATTCGAGATTTACAGGATTCAGAGGTGAACAAGCCAGTTCAAACGAAGTGGTCAGTTCAAACGAAGTGGCCAGTTCAAACGAACTGGACCAGTTCGTATGAACTGGAGATGCTTATTCAAACGAACTAGATTTAGTATAAATATGTGACTTGTTGTTTTCATTTGTAACTTTTGGATTCCGGCAGTGAAGTTCTGCCGAAGTGTCTCCAGCCTTGTAAACGCGTTCTAATCAATACAAGAGACAATTAATAGTGAATATTAAGCTGAAACAAAATCTGATTCATTGAATTCCGCCTTTGAATCAGTTTAGAGCTCTTCTGAACAAACCTGCACCACTTATTACCAACAGTTTTTGAGTTTTGATTTTTCGATTTTTGTTGTTTTTTATCATGATTGGATGATTGAACTGATGAGCTTTTATTTTCTTTTTGAAGATTTTTCGGCTTTTTATCCTTTTGTTTTTGTTCCACATTCTTCTTTACAGGTTTTTGCGTTGAGCATTCACCTTTCTCAGTAGAATGTAGAACGGTTTCTTGAAATTTTTCTTTTAATTTCAAAAATATTTTTCTTTTTTCAATTTCATCATCAGTTTTCTGATCACAATCTTCAACTTTGACTTTGTCAAAGTTTGTGACATTGTCACTTATTGGAGCTGAATTTATTGGTTTTGGACAAGGAATTGATGAAGTATTCACAAATACTTTCAATTTTTCTTCCCACTCCTTGATTTTATTTTGAGCATTTACAGCTTCATGCTCAAGTCGAATGATTTTCTGAAGATGAGAATTTATTTCAATTTGTTTTTCAATGTTGTTTTTACCAAAAATAGTTTCTCGTCTTCCAAAATCTTTATTTGACTTTGAAATTCTTTTTCAATTTTTAATTTTTCATTTTCAAAACTTTTGATTTTATCTTCAAAGACTTTTGCATTCTCTTTCAACTTTTTGTTTTCAAGCTTTATCCAGAAATCTTCATTTTCTGAAGATTTCATTTTGCTTTCAAAATCCTTTTCCTTTTCTTTCAAAATCATGTTTTCTAATGTCAAACTGTTCAAATCACTTAACAGTTTAACATTTTCAGATTTCAGCTTCTCACAATTTTCTTGCAACATAAGAATCTGTTTAACATCAGATTGCTTCTCATCTTTCAACTTCTTGATTTCCAATGTTAAACTTTTTGCATTCTTTAAGAGTTTGCCATTGTCATCCTCAAGTTTATCACATTTAGAGCACACTGATTCAGAACCAGATTCTTCTTTCCTTGTGATTTCCTTTGTTTCCATCTTGTATGTTCCTGCACAAAAGAGTTTAACGAAATCAAAAGAATTCATATTTTCGTCGATATAACACTTCCTTCTAATATCATATTTCAAAATACTCTTTGTTGCAAGACACATACGAATTCTTTTATCTATTTCAGCAATTACATCCAAATCCATTTTTTGTAAATTCTTTTCCACTTCATTCATCAATTCCTTCTTTATTTTATATTCCTTACGACACTCAGCATTAACCTCATTGAAGAACTGTTTTGGATAAAGTTCTGGAAAAAAATCTTTCCTTTTTAGTTCAATAAAAAATTCATCCCATTTAGTAGGTAATGCATCTGCCAATTTCGATATCTGTTCATCATTTGATATTCTAATATCATTTTTCCTCAAATTTTTTATTACAATCTCAAAACGTTTTTCCAAATCATCCAATGTTTCATCTTTGCGACACAAAAAATGTTCAAAACTTTTTACCCAAACACTCACCTCTACATTTCTATAACAGTCATCCAAATTTCTCACATACCAACTATTTAAACTTTCAATATAATCATTTTCTTTCTCATCAAACATTTTCGCCATTTTTTAAAAAAAAAACTTATACACTTAAATCTGATTGGGCCATAGAAACGAGATGTGTTTCAAGTGTCTTGGGCTTAACACTATTAAATGATTGTTTGAATTAGTGGACTTATGTTGTAAAACCCAATTTGATTGGGCCGATTTATCACATGCAGTTAGCAATTCTCAAATGTATACAAGATATTATTTGGCCGATAACAATGAACTAACTGCAACACAACCCTTTATCACGTGATCTTTATCAATTCACATGCAACACTTTAATGGCCGACATACTTTGATTCACCACTCAATTCTCATTAGACCAACACATATAGTGAACTGAAATAATCACATGTAATGATGTTATGTGGTCGACAACCCTTTTTGATTCAATTGAACCTTTCAAACGAACTGATGACCTTTTCAAACGAACTAAACAACCTCAGACGAACTGTGATTATACAAACGACCTGATCAACTGTTTCAGACGACCTGAATGAAGAACAAACGAACTGAATCTTTCAGACGGACTAATCCTTTCAGATGGACTGAACCTTTCAAACGATCAGGTAACTGATGCGAACAAAGATTCAAAACTCAGTTCGTTTGAATTGATACGAACTGTGATTAATCTCTCAAACGATCTGCACCATTTGTTCAAACGATCTGATGTTATTTTGTCAAATATGATCACGTTTTCGACTGATTAAGGATCTGATATGTTCAAGGATTATGCTACACTAAATTCCAATCACAATGATGTGTATATCCATCAATATCATCCACAGAATCATTCTAGATCTGAGTTCAAAGTTTTGTTCGTGTGAAATGTATCAAGTTTCAAACAAACTGGTCGGTTTTTGACCAAATTGATTAAGTTTTACTCAGTTTTAAGGTCTAAAACTTTTACCAATTGTTTAAACTACTGTTACGCACAATATACTTCAAATTCAATCCATTTTAACCAGAAAATCTTGGTTAATTTTTGAAAATTCGTGACAGAAAGGTGTAGAAGTCAGAATTCTTAATGAAATCGAGCTGAAATTGCAAGAGCTCTTCCTCCTGAGCTCTGATACCACTTGTAGGATCCAGAATCGATCTGAACGAGTCTTCAGAAAAGCTCTAAACTGATTCAATGGAGGAATTCAATGAATCAGATTTTGTTTCAGCTTGATATTCACTATTAATTGTCTCTTGTATTGATTAGAACGCGTTTACAAGGCTGGAGACACTTCGGCAGAACTTCGCTACCGGAATCCAAAAGTTACAAATGAAAACAACAAGTTACATATTTATACTAAATCCAGTTCGTTTGAACAAGCTTCTCCAGTTCATACGAACTGGTCCAGTTCGTTTGAACTGGCCACTTCGTTTGAACTAGCTTGTTCACCTCTGAATCCTGTAAATCTCAAACTGTGTGACTTGTTTTTCTATTCTATTACACGATACAAGACTAAGTCGACAGAAGTATGCACTAACAATACCATACGCCGCATCATCACCCAACGTTTATACTTGCAGATTCCACCATGTGAGGGCCTTACCAACAAACAGGCTAGTAACAAAGGTAACTTGCTGATCCGCGGAGCAATTGCTCATTCGGATGGTTAAATAAGTTTTTCTCAGTCCAACACACGAATGCCACTGCAACTCTAGTACCGTCATAGTTTAGTGACTTGCAGTCTAACAACTGCTTGTAAGTGTATCCTTGAACAAGGTTTCCTTCAGATGAACCTCCATGTCCGTGTCCGCGAGATCCACTCGTGCCGCCACTATTCTTGGGACGATTCGCCTCATGTCAGGCGATAACTTGCAATATCCTTTCTTTAAGTAGTGAATTCAGCTCTTCCGCAGTCCTGGGTAGTGGTGGGGGTGGTGGTTGATTCATTCCCCGAGTGTGAATCATCCTTCTGGGAGGCATGATCTTCCAAATAATAACACCACAACAATTAGGTGTTTATTAAGTAACCACCATTCTTTTTATTAATAAATAACAAAAGAAATAATTATATATATATATATACACAACCAAACAATCCACCATATATATAAATCAATTCATACAAGCAAAGAGGCATGCATAAATAGATAAATAATCATGCGTTGTAAATATAACACCAAGTTTTTATATATCAAGACAACTTGTTACATAATTGTTTATAAAGGAAACAATAATGTACTCGGGCTACATCACCCGATCATACAAGTTCAATACATAAAATGGCAAAATCTTCCTTCACATATGGTGATCTTGTGTCAAGTGTCAGAACTATTCATGCTTGTAAGTGCATGATAACTCGAAGACCCAACTCGAGCTCATTGGCTCGATGAAGTAAGAAACCCACTTGCTGCTCAAGTGTCAGAATTCGAGAAGCAAGTCCATCGGTAGGCATGTGAGGTCTCGTCATCGGTGGTGTGAACAGGTGTGTGGAGGAATAGGGGTGGGGGTAGGTGTAGGTGTAGGTGTAGGTGTAGCGGCGGCGGCGGAAGAGGTATCATCAGCAGGGTATGCCTCCAGACCAACAGCCCGCAAAACAGATGAAGTCACTGACTCTTGAGAATCATGGTCAGAGTTAGAAGATATGTCTATCACATATATCATTGGGGATGAGACCTCTAGGATGGCAACGTTAAAGATCTCCCCATCACCGAGGTCCTCGTCAGGATGGTCCACACGGAACACAGGGACTCCGTCATCGTCTAGATCGACGATGAATGGCCAATCCTCATAGGGGATCGCAGCAAGTGGAAAGGCTGGAAAAGGTATGACCTCAACGATGTGCTCGCCATCAGGGTGTCCAATGACGAGCTGGTCTGGTAGTTGCGGGGGTATGGCTAGGACATCGTCCACTAGAGGGACGTCGTCATCGACAGGGTCAGTCAAAGCAAAGGGCTGAAAATCATCAAGGTCGTCGTCGTCCGATATGAAGTCGGGATCCTCATCTGGGTCCGAGTTAATGTCGGGGGTGAAGATCTCCTCGGCTGGTCTAATCTCATCATCGGAGACAAGCTCCATGGGATCGTAGCCGTCATACAATCTGCTGCTCTCGGAGGATGACATAATGACCTGTAAGATAAATGTTATGACATATATACATTAACAATTTCTACTTAATATATATATATATATATATATATAGTTACACATAATATGTAAGTAGCACGCATGTTCATTTTAAGTTATCATCTTTGTGTCATGCGGACTAACTTAGGTTCTTACGTCTACTTTTTGTAGTCTTAGTCACGTGATTGTCCTCGCTTTGTTTTTTGTAAAATGAATTTATGCAATGGACTTTGCGAAATGTTTTATGAAATGAAAATCTCTTGTTTTTGTATAAATTGTTTTCATGAGAGGATCCTAGGGATTGTTGACTAGACTCGAGAAAGAATCCTGGTTCACTACAATCGAATCTTTGATACTAATGTGTCACACCCGGCTATAGGCTTTCCACTAATTTCCTGAAACACATGTAAGTTTGAAAAACATCAACAAAGTTGGTGTGAATTCATGTAGTTTTTGCGTAATAAGGAATATTTGTAAAATGTGAGATGTATTTGTATGAAAAGTGGTATGTAAACGTAAAAAGATAAGGAAATCGAGATCGCTAATGTTTAGCTAGGACATTAACATGTGTGACGACATAGTAAGCATCCAAACCTTAACAGTTTATGTGCCGATTAACCTTCGACAGGGACACAAAATCACTCTTCCGTATGGGTCATGTGGACCAAGAGTGGGATTGCCAAAACCCAACAGCTCTACCCTTTTCGTTCCTTGGTCTAAACTTAGATAAATGGTGCTTACGTATACCCTATTCGCACATGATCTATTGTATCTTTCCTTAGTCTAACATACCATTTGTACATGTATTTCCCCTAAAAGTTTAGAAAACTATAAAACATTTAAAAGAGGGAACATGAACTCACTGTTTTGCATCTTGATGCGTACTAAACTTCACCAGTACTCTTCTTGGTTCGCGATGTAACCTATAAGTGTTCTAAATATGTTAATCACCTAAACTTGTGATTTACTATGTACAAGTTATCCATCTTGTTTATGTATTTGTTGTGTCTTAGGTGTATATGTTCTAGAGTTGTCATTATATATTTCACCAAATATATATAGTTTTGTATGCTTGTGAGTTCTGTTAACGGGTCTAGTTCTTCTTGCGGCTTCGTGCCTCGCACGAGTAAGATGTGCATGTCTGAGACATGTGTGGGTCATGCCCGTTGTAGTCGGGTTTCACCCGTTCGTCGCGTTATCGTTAATTTAAATTGTATTTTCGATTTGAATATATATATATATATATATTCTCAAATAAAATAAATATATATATTGAATTTATGTATACGATATGTGTTAAAATAAATAATATATTTTTAACTTATCCTTGTTTATGTATTCTTGTATCCTTTGTGTATACTTGTCCTTGTATTCCTTTGACCAAATCAATGTCGATTTATACTTTTATTAAATAATATTTTCAATACTATTTTAGTATAAATATATTTGTAATTTTACCAAATGTATTTTGTGTTTAATGTCAAAAATCATTTCTTATGATTTTTATACTTCCCGGAATTTATATTTATTAACAAGAATATATTTTTAAGGCTTGTTTAATATATATATATATATATATAAACGTGTTCAGGAGAAAACGCTCAAAAGTGTGAGAACGGTGAGAACGCTTCCTGGCCAACAAGTGTCACGCCGCTTAGAGAAAGGCGGAGGGGCTTTTTTGTCCTTTCATATTTCTTTTTTATTAACGCGTGTCCCTTCATCTTTCCATCTTTTTGGCGTTTATTAAATACGCGGCGTTTTTATTGTTTATAGATCAGAACTATAGTAAATATTTTGGCGTTTTAAGTATTGTTTTGGCGTTTTTATTGATTTAAAAAACATCAGTAATTTTCTTGATTTTATTATATCAAGTGTTTTGTCATCTAGGATACAGGCCTATAATGTGACAGGCAATTATGGCGTTTTGAAAAGATAAATAAGTTTCAACTTTCCATGTAGTGGCATTAATATAACTTTAATGTTTTTGACAATAAATGATACCGTCTCTTTATTTTACTGTTTCTTTCAATTTTCATCTGTCAATTATTGCTGATTTTTTCAGTAATACTTTGTTTGCGTTTTTGGCGTTTTATATAGCAACCTCGTACTTTGCTAGCATTCGTTCTCACACTATCAGGCGTTTTGGTGTTTGTAGATTTTGGCGTTTTATACTTAATTTTTTTTTAAATAGCAGAGAATTAGATGATAAACAACACAGAATTACATAACAAACAATAGAAAATGAAAAAAAATAAAAAATTACAATCTATTTTCTCATTCAAATCTTCACTGTCATCAGGCTATTCTACTTTAACCTTTTTGGCATTTTGAACCTGTTTTTGAATGCCTTATGTAGATCCTTATTTTCCTACATAACGGCCATCTTTAGAAGATGCTTATTTTTTGTGGCATCCTTTATGGTGGGTGGTTATATACTTTGTTTGATGACATGTTGAAGATCAACGACTGCTCTAATGTATTGATCACTTCATGCCATCCATATATCCATCAAGAACAAAGTGGCATGATGTCATATCAGTGTCATCAGTCTCTTTGTCATGAATATTTGTCCATCTCATTCAGCAAAAGATTATAGAGATACCTAACTCAGAGAAGAATCCATTCAGTGAAACATCATTCAGATCAATACTCAATATAGCAGAATCGAGGTTCTGCATCTGTGGCTTTTTTAAGTATTTTTTTTTTTGGCGTTTTAAAGTGAATGGTTTCTAGGGAATATGGCGTTTGTTTCTGGTTTTGTGATAAGTTGTTTGTGCAGAGAAGTCTCTCTTTATAGGATGTTTTTGGCGCGTAGTTTAGGCGGAATTTTATTTATAATAAATTATATTAATAAAGTAGCCGTCTTTTCAGTTTTACTGTGTATTTTTACTGTTTTTTTGTTCAGCTTTTTCAGGTTTGGCTTTTTGAATGGGTTTAAGTAGTTTTTGGCGTTGTTTTTTCATTTTTAGCTTTTTTTTAATTAATACTTCTGCAAGTTACTTTCATTATAGTTTTGGAGTTTTTGGCGTTTTTACTCCATTTATGGCGTTTTCATATGCATTATGATTGTTTGGCGTTTAATTAAGATAATGTATTTTTTTTATTCTAAGTTGAAAAATACATAGCAAACAACAAAAAAAGAAAATTAAAAAAAACAATTCATCTTCCAAATTTTCACTGTCATCAGTCTCTTTCTTCTTTGAATCATGTTCGCTGGTGGTTTGGCTTAGCCATGCTTGTGTTTTTGTGGCCGTTTGGAAAGTCAAAATGACATGAGTTTATTTATTTAATTTTTTTTTTGAATATGTATCTTCAAACAACTCAGTAGTGTCATTCGTCTTTTCATGCATTTAAATATTCATCAAGAACAAAACACAAAAAATGACATAAGTTTGACCCCAACATCTTTTTGTTTATGATTTGTCCATCTCATGCAGCAAAATGTTATTTGAGTCACAGCACCTCATGGAAGAATGCATTATTCGACACTTTGGCGTAGAACAATATTTTTAATATACAAGAAACGATATCTGACATTTTTGGCGTTTTACTGAGGAAATAGTGTATCTGAAAGAACCGTCGATCTTTTGGAATCTTTTGATGTTTGAGTGTTTTTGGCGTTTTCTAAGATGAATGGTATATAGTAGAAAATATGGCGTTTTTGAGTAGTTGTGTTTGATGTTTTGGGAATTTTGACGTTTGTAAGTTGAATGGTATATAGTAGAAAATATGGCGTTTCAGGTTCTGGGGGATGTGTTTTTATGTCTTGGATGTTTTTAGTTTATAAAACGATGTGATTTGGTCCGTATTGGCGTTTTATTCATCATTATGGCATTTTGGTATAGAGGTGTAAATACGCTTTTACCCTTAATGATGCGCGTCCACGTAATAAAATTGATGTTATTTACGAAAACGCTACCGCGCCAATCTAGTCCATAGATTGTTTTAATCGGACGATCCATAAGCGTTCTCACCGTTCTCATGCTTTCTACCGTTTTCTCCAAATCCCGACCATATATATATATATATATATATATATATAGAAACGGGATTAGGAGAGAACGGTGAAAAGTGTGAGAACGGATCCTGGCCCAACACGTGGTAAGGGGCGCTTATTATTATGCAGGGGTACGATTGTCCTTTTATACGTCCCCTCCTTATTCGCGTTATAAATCTCTTTCAAATTAAAACTCCAAAGATTTCTTGTTAGCTGTTACCTCCTTTGCAAGCTTTCTCAGATCTATGGCGTCTAACGTGAATTTTGTTCGACAAAGTAAAATTCGTTGATGTTTTCTATTTTTCTTCCAGCAAATCATGCAATAGATATGGCGTTTTGTTCTTTTATGCTTATTTCATTTTTTTTATATTAGTATTTTATAATGTGTTGTATGATTTTCAATGGCGTTATTCAATTATGCAATTTAATCGCGTTTAAATTGGTAGTTAAACAATTACTAAGAACTGATAATTGGAGTTTTCAATATTAATTTTAATTGTCTTTTACGACCTAGTATATTTCTTATGTTTTTACGATCATTGGCATTTTACAACTATTTGATTAGTTTTGAATGTTATTTAGTAGTATTTGTAAACATCAGTTATTACTGTTTGTTAATTTGTGTAAATATCAGTTTTGTTAACTATGGCGTTTTCATTGTGATGTTATATTTTTGTTAATTATTTATGTTGTTAAGTGTTTTTAATTATTCATCTCATGGCATTTTTTTATGTCGTTTTTAAATTATGTGTTTGTTATGTCTTGTTTATTATTCAATTAATGGCGTTTTAATCTATAATGTTATTACGAGACATTTTCTATTTTTAATGGCGTTTTTCTGATTTTTCTGTTCCTCACCGTGTTTTCTCAGACGAAGTTGCTTCCTCGAGTCAAAGGCTTTGCCCCAAAACTGGATTACCATTTATCATTCCTGACGTCAGTGAAGAAATAAAGCCCACAATGGACATGGTATTCTCAAGCCTCGATGATTGTTATTCAATGTATATTAAGTATGCCAAGGAGTGTGGATTTTCAGTCAGGAAAGGGACTACAAAGACAAACTCTAAAGGTGTCTTACATATTAAGTATTACTTGTGTACAAGATCTGGGTTATACAAGGACAAGAAGGTTGATACGTTGGACCCTAATCAAAAGGAGCGATCAGTGCGATCCAACTTTTCAAAGAGGACTGATTGTGGTGCATTGTTATGTGTACTTTTTGAGGCTGGATCATGGAAGGTGTATAAGTTTGTCGAGGAGCACAACCATGATCTTGTTGAACGTCCTGATAAGCATTTTCTTCCAACTGAACGACACCCCACTCAGCTCCAGAAGCATGCTATACATAGCATGTCTAAGCTGAACTTGGGTCCCGTCAAGACGTTTAATGTTATGAAGACTTGCTTTGGCGGCTTTGAAGATGTGGGTGCAAGTAAAGTTAAATTTAAGAACTATAAGAGGCAAATTAACTTGTTTATAGGGTACTATGACGCTGATATAGTTGTGAGACATTTGAATGAAAAAAAAAACATTCCCAGCCTAATTTCTCGTAAGATTACTTCCAGCCGAAGAGAATCGTTTGAAGGGACTTTTTTGGTGTGACGATCAAGCCAAACGTCATTACCACGTGTTTGGTGATGTGATTTCGTTTGACGCCACGTATCGTTCCAACAAGTAATATTTTATAATTCAACTTCTTCTGTTTTTTGGCGTTTTATAAGTTTACATGCAATGGCGCTTTTATTAGTTTACATGATATGGCGTTTTATTAGTTTACATGCAATGGCGTTTTATAAGTTTACATGCAATGGCGTTTTATTATTGTTTTAGTTCTCATGGCGTTTTCATATGCAGATACTCTATGGTGTTTGTACCGTTCACTGGTATAGACAATCATCACTACAATGTTATTTGGTGCAGCATTATTGGCGTCGGAAACTGCTGATACGTATATTTGGTTGTTGAGAGTTTTTTTAAAAGTTGTTGGTTCTCAACCAAAATTTGTTGTCACTGACCAAGATCCATCAATGAAGAAGGCTATTTCTGCTGTATTTGTTGACACGAGGCATCGGTTATGCTTGTGGCATGTGATGCATAAACTTTCTCTGAAGGTTGGTATGCTTATTTTACCTTTGGCGTTTTAGGATACACTGCGTTTTAAAATACATGGCGTTCTGTACCTTGTTACTGTTTTTTTAATTAAGTTTTGTCTTTGTGTAATTTATATGTTTTTTTTTTGTGCATGGCGTTTTCGTGTTATACATAGGTTGGTGTTAGGATATGCAATTCCACCAATTTTAAAGAACGTATTTGTGGTGTTGTGTGGACGGATATTCTCACACCTGAAGAGTTTGAATCAGAATGGGAAGCGGTTATCGCAGAGTTCAATTTAGTAGATAATGACTGGCTATCTAATATTTTTGCACTAAGGGAATCTTCAATCCCTGCATACTATAGAATGGAGGAGATGTTGGGTCTTATGCGAACGACATCGAGGTCGGAGAGTGAGAATCATTTTTTTGGTCAAGTGTGCAATTCGAAAGCTACTCTTGTTGAGTTCATGACTCATTATGAAACTGCAATAGAAGCACGTCGTCACACACACTGGAAAAATGATCATGAATCTCGATACAAACGACCCCAGTTGAAGAGTAATTACCAATTGTTGGAAGGGCAAGCTGTTAACATATACACAAATAGTTTTTTTTTTTTTTTTTTGTGAAGTTCAAGCTGAGCTGATTGGAATTGCGGATTGCATAAATCAACGCTACGAAGATCAGCCCGATGGGTTTGTTAAGTTTTACATAAATGACTTCCAGCAGCCTTGTACATCCTTATATGAGGTAAACAATGGCGTTTTGTTTTTATATGGCGTTTTATGTTAATGGCGTTTTATAATATCAAATGTGTTTTTTTTAATTTTTTTTTTAGACAAACATTCTCTGCATGGCGTTATAGAGAGATATTATTTTTGGCGTTTTTCAGGTAATGTTTTTTAATTGCACATGCAGTTGCTCATGCATGCGTTTTGAACAGTTTGGTTTGCTATGTAGACGTATATTCTATGTTTTGAGAATTATGGACATTAGGGAATTTCCAAAACAATACATTCTGAATAGATGGCACAAAGAGGCTTCCCCAAAATGCTCTCCCAAATATTCAATTAGTCGTGAATATATGACCGAGCTTGATCCCAATGTGCAAAGTATGATGCGAGAGATTATTTTTTCAACGGAATATACTTTGAACCGTTTATCTGATTATAAAGAGGAGCTATCCTTATACAAGGATCAAGTTCAATCTTATATGAAGAAGGTTCAAGATATGCAGATTGTTGCTCCTCCCGCTAGTACTAGGGATAGATTTGCCGAGATATCCGGTCAATATAAAAATGACAAGAATCCGATAAGAGTCCCTGTTGGGTATAAATCCAAAGGTTCTGGTTCTCAGAAGCGCCTGAAATCTAAACAGGAGATGCAATCGAGAAAAAAAATCAAAGTTGAAACCCGGGGCCAGAGAAAGACAGTGTCAGAACTACAAAGGCTATGGACACTACGCATCGACATGCAAACAGGCCGTAATTAAAAGAAGATCGACAAGGTCTTCGAGAGCTAGTGAAGAGTAGTTTGGCGTTTGGTATTTGGTATTTTTCATTCTTACAGAACACACACAGATGGTCTTCGAGAGCCAGTGTAGAGTAGTTTGGCGTTTTGTATATTTCATTCCTATAGAACACAGACAGATCTCAGTTGGCGTTTTACATCATTTTTATACATCATTTTTTCCATCTTTTTTTTCCGACCTATTTGTTCATAACATGCTACTTCGAAGTTACATAACAAACAATATAAGATCGGAGAAGCAAATCAAACGCCCAAAAAAAACAACGCCACTAAATAAAACTACCATAAACATCTAATTTTGGTCATGCTGAACTCAAAAATGTTTTGCTAAACGAGATGGATAACATTGTTAATCCTCAGTCAAGAAAGATGTCTAACAATGTTGTCCATCCCGTTTAGCTAAACTTTATTGACAACAAAACTGAATCTCCATGAAATGACGATTTTGATTTTTTGTGGTTTTTGTATGTTTTGGCGTTTATATTGAGGATCTTGCTCATTACATCGAGCGAAAGTTTACTAAGAAAATAGTGTATATCAAAGAAACATGAATTGGAATCTTTGATATTTGGGTTTTTTTGGAGTTTCTAAGATGAATGGTATAGTGGAAAATATGGCGTTTGGGGTTTTGGTGTGGATTTTAGTAGGTCTGAGAGGTTGTTTATATAGGAAGTTTTTGGCGCGTATTTTAGGCGCGATTTTTATTATAGTAAATGCTAGTAATTAAGTTCCGTCGTATCAGTACTGTTTGTTCAGCTTTTTCGGTTAAAAACAAAGTTTGGCGTTTTATATCTAATGGTGTTTAGATTAGGGATGAAGTGTGCTATGTGTGTTAAGGTGGGATTTCAATAGCGTTTTATTCGTGAGTTTGGCGTTTTGTGTAGAGAAGTCAAAAGACCCTATGAAGCACGCCACACTAATAAAAGTGATGTTATTTACGAAAATGTCACCGCATCATCTAGTCCATAGATTGTTTTGATCTGACGATCCATAAGCGTTCTTTCCGTTCTCACACTTTCCATCGTTTTCTCTATCCTGACCCTATATATATATAGGGGATAGATCATGAGAAAACTACTTTAAATGAGAAAACCAAAAAACTAACTAAAAAAGCCAAAAAACCATACCAAAAAATTAATTTTTTTTAATTTTTATAAAAAATATCGCAGCTTTTTATGCATGAAAAAAAATTTTCAAAAAAAAATATATATTTTTTTGTTGTATTGCACATGTGCACTATTACGGATATAGTGCACATGTGTAGTACACGTATAATGCACATGTGTAGTACACGTATAATGCACATGTGCAGTACAACAAATTTTTTTTTAATTCTCTTTATATATAAAAACTAGCGATTTTTTTATAAAAAATTTAAAAAAAAATTGATATGTTTTTTAGCTTTTTTTAGGTTTTTTAGTTAGTTTTCTTATTTATATGTAGTTTTCTCATGATCCTCTCCCTATATATATATATATTTATATATATATATATATATATATATATATATATATATATATATATATATATAGGGATTGAATCATGAGAAAACCAAAAAACTAACTAAAAAAGCCAAAAAAATATACCAATTTTTTTTTTTTTAGTTTTTATAAAAAAATCGCAGCTTTTTATGCATGGAAAAAAAATTTCAAAAATAAAAAAATAAAAAAAAAAGTTTTTTGTTGTATTGCACATGTGCACTATTACGGATATAGTGCACATGTGTAGTACACAAATAATGCACATGTGCAGTACAACAAAAAAAAATTTTAATTTTTTTATATATAAAAAATAGCGATTTTTTTATAAAAAATTGTAAAAAAAAAAAATTTGTATGTTTTTAGCTTTTTTTTAGTTAGTTTTCTAGTTTTCTCATTTATATGTAGTTTTCTCATGATCCTCTCCCTATATATATATCACACTTGTTAAATTTTTTATATTTTGTTCCTATATATATATATAGGGAGGGGCTCATGCGAGAACTTCATTTATTGCGAGAACCGCGAGAACCAATGTGAACACAACCTAAAATAGCTAAAAAAACCTAAAAAAACCAAATCCCCACCCCCCCCCCCCCCCCACCAAAAAAAAAAACCTAACCCCCTCCCCCCCAAGCTAACCCCCCCCCCCCCCAAGCTAAATGCTAAAAACTAAAACCCCCAAAAAACCTAAAAAAAAAACCTAACCCCCCCCCCCCCCAAAAAAAAAAAAAAAACCTAAACCCCCCCCCCCCCCAAGCTAAAATACTAAAAACTAAACCCCCAAAAAACCTAAAAAAATCTAACAAAAATAAAAAAAAAAATCTAAATTTTTTTTTTAATATTTTTTATGCTCAAATCGCTACTTTAAGTGGCAAAAAAAAAATTTTTTTTTTTTTTTTAAATTTAAATTTTTTTTGGCTTCAAAAAGTAGGGATTTTTAAATAAAAAATATTAAAAAAAAATTTGTGTGATTTTTAGCTATTTTTAGGCATTTTTGGTTGTGATCACATTGGTTATCGCGATTCCTCGCAATAAGAGGTGGTTCTCGCATGATCTTCTCCCTATATATATATATATATATAGGAACAAAATATATATATTTAACAAGTGGGATATATATATGAGAAGAATCCGTTAGGAACCACCCTTTATTGCTAGAACCGCGAGAATCAATGTGAACACAACAAAAAATACCTAAAAATAGCCAAGACACACAAAAAAAATTAATATTTTTTAGCTTAAACTCGCTAATTTTCGTTACCAAAAAAAAAAGATTTTTTTTAATTTAAAAAAAATTGGCTACTAAAAGTAGCGATTTTGATGTAAAAAAATATTTAAAAAAAATTGTGTGTTTTTTAGATTATTTTAGGTTTTTTGGGGATTTAGTTTTTAGCATTTTAGCTTGGGTGGGGGGAGAGTGGAGGGTTAGGTTTTTTTTAAGTTTTTTTAGAGAGAGGA